>OW804098.1:2648128-3248128 GCA_942159475.1 Sthenelais limicola
GAGCTTTGTGCTCGCAGATGTAGCCTTGTCTGTTTTATTGCAGTACTTATACTTATATATACTCATATAGTCTGTACCACAATCTGCGACTGGGAGGTTGAGTTCAGCGCAAGGATGGAATTAATTCAATAATGTTCTAGACAAAGGTTCAAATACAGATGTTTATATGTGAAAATACATTGTACAAATCTTCCATACTTTAATTAGGGAGAATAAAAACCCTGTACCACAATCCACAACTGGGAAATTGAGATTGATTTATTGTTTGTGAAAAATACTTCGTACTTGTTGGTCAAGTTCTCAACAATGTACCTTTCTCATGTTTAAAACAACTATGACATAGACAGATAATAGATTTTTTACATTCCTGGATGGTGGTTTCTTAACAAAACAGAAATTACAAAAATTACCACCCTCCCAACCTAGTTTTCAGGTAGATAAATATGGAAACACACCATTGTTTGGCCTGAGCGCAGCTTTACATAAGGGGATTGTGCAATACAGGTGATAAGTGTAGAGTAAAACTCAATCTACAATATAGGGATGTTTAGTATATGGGTCAGATTTTCAGAAAATGTACAATTCGCCTTCACCAATCCTCTCCAATAACCCACATTTAAGACAAAAATGAGCTTCAATATGCAATTTAACATAACAGAACTGATACTTTAAATCAAAGTGATACCAAATAGACCCAGATATACCCGGTATTCATCATTTTCCAGCCTAATTTAGCAAAATGTGTAGAGCTGCCAACTGTACATTTTCTGAAAATCTGACCCATATGTTGAGAGGTGTGATAAGCGGGGTCAATAAAAATATTATCATACATATAAGATAAAATTCCAATTGGGTCTTCTTTTAGCTTTTAGATACTTTTTGACGGTTACAAACCAAATCAAAGGTTTACATATGACTAATAATAAATCGTGAATGGAACTCGGAGCTCGTAACTGAATATCTATTGGACGAGATTGCTATACTCTCTATATCTCGTACAATAAATATTCAATTACTAGCACTGAGTTCCATTCTCTCTATTTATCTCACTAGACTCATTATATGTTATATTGCAATATCGAAGCTCAAAGAATCTGATGCTTTACCTGAAACCCGAGCAACTCGTCAATTTGATGCCTGTATTTATTCCCAAAAAGAATTCTGATTTACAGTCATTATATTACCAACTAGGAACTACCTGGAACAAATTACCTATTCGACTTAGAAGTATTCAAGACAGTAAAATGTTCAAAACTCAGACCAGAAAATATTATTTAGAAAAAGACTAAAATTCACCACTTGCTCGGCTCCTTCCTATACTCACTCCCACCTCATGACATGTTAACATTATAGATCTGATTATATTCATACCTCAACATTTCTCTTCTCATCCAGTCCATCCCAGAATGATTAGATCGATCCTGTTTAAACTTTGAATTGTATATGTTTATTAATTATCATCATTTTTCCTATTCATATAACATCTCTTGAAAGATTCGCATGCAGATAACCTATAAAAGTGCTAGTGTCAGCGGCGGTTACTTCTGCAAAATTTTCATGATATCTCCTGTTGAAAATAAAATATTTAAAAAAAAATTAGTTGGGAGTCTCTGGAACAGCTCGATCTTGTTAGTGTAGAAGATGGCAGCCTGTTTCCAGAGTATTTGGGTTTTTTTATTTAGTATTTTTATACAGCACATCTTCTGTAATAATGACAGTTAAGTTATCAACAAACAAGTACATTGTACAATGAAGTACTAATAATCAATTGAGGATATTAACATTGAGATATGGGCTCATAGATGATAATTTGATACAGAATAACCATGGTCTTAATAACCGCTGTTTCTATCTAGAACTAACTCTAAACCTAACTCTAAGTCCAAAGTAAGACCAAAGGCAAGATCAGAAATAAAATGGAATGAAATACATTTAGAAATTATTAGTCTGGTAAATCTAGTGGCAGCTTGAAAGTACAGCATGCTCTTTGTTCGTGCCGTATTAGGTTAGTTGGTCTGTGGATGTACCTATTAGCTTACTTGTATTACCTTGTACCTACCTGGAAATAAACAATATGTGATGAACCAATGGCCTGGACAGACGCCCTAGCAATGTCAGCAAACAAGGGTACCCAAGGTCAAACAAGGTAAACAAGGGCACACAAGGTCGCACAAGGTCACACAAGGTCATACAAGGTCACACAAGGTTAGACAAGGTCACACAAGGTCATACAGGGTCACACAAGGTTAGACAAGGTCACACAAGGTTAAACAAGGGTACACAAGGTTAAACAAGGTCGCACAAGGTCACACAAGGTCATACAAGGTCACACAAGGTTAAACAAGGGCACACAAGGTCACACAAGGTTAAACAAGGTCACACAAGGTTAAACAAGGGCACACAAGGGCACACAAGGTCACATAAGGTTAAACAAGGTCACACAAGGTTAAACAAGGGCACACAAGGTTAAACAAGGGCACACAAGGTCACACAAGGTAAACAAGGACTCATAAGTCACACAACCTCAAACAAGGGCACACAAGGTCACACAACCTCAAACAAGGGCACACAAGTCACACATTGACAAACACATTGACAAACAAGAACTCACAAGGTCAGAAGTGTAAACAGGATTAATGACCTCTGTAAATTATGAATAAAAACTACAGATGCATTTTTTATTTGGACATTTTAGACAGTTGTCTCTGGTTGGTATTTTACATTAGGCCATCACATAGCTGCTCAGTGTGTTTGTGATGTGCATTATAGTACAGTATGAGGTGACTACTATATATATCATTATTATTACATCTGTCACTTGTACATGAACAGTGCAAGATGAGGTGTTGATGTGTCAGCGTAGACACTGCGGCCCCACAAGCTTATGAGGATTTATTACACACATGAGCAGTTAGAAAGGTGCAGTTTGGGGGTGCATTTCAGTGGATCTGAACTGCTCACGATCAGTTCGGGCTTCCATGGTTACATGTGACTAAATGGTGCAATCTGGTTGGTGCAGCATAGGCCTGACCTACAAACCTATTACAAATGACGTTCTTTCACGCCACATAACTTAGGCCTACAAGTTGTGTTGAATCGAGCTTCCTCGAGCTAAACTTCAGTCTAAACAAGTTAAATCTACTTTTTAACATTCAAATACAGAGTGTGATATATAGCAAATGGCACTTTGTTGGGGTTCAATGTGATCTTTACAATCCGATCAAAAAACAAGACAAACCCCTTTGGGGTTCTGATGTGTCTCCATTGTGTCATTTGCTATAAGAAATAATTACCTCTGAATGTTATTGGTGTATTTTAATATCGTGTATTATACACTCATTGCCCTGAAAACAACATATATGGAGTGAGTTACGCATAGTGCGTATTTCACTAGTGTGTTATGTGAGGTTGTCATGGCATCCAATCTGTATTTTTTACTAAGATAACTGCTGAAATTCACATTTATGGCTTGATTTGTTCCTAATTTGAAAGGATGTTTAATAAATCTGTTAACTAACCCATTGGTTTCAGTCACTTAGAATATTGCACTCATGGAATACTCATTAGAATATTGCACTCGTGCAATATTCACGCTCCTTCAACTAACTGTACATTTAGTTCAACCAATCAGTGAAGCTCTTGTCAGTAAGTCCTTACCACAAACTCAAGGAACCTGTGTTTGTTGGAGGTTGGTGAGATAAAGTTTAGCGCTCCTTTCCTTTATAGTGGGGAGATGGAAGGGGAGGAAAGGCCATATCCTTTGGTCACTTAGGTGGCATTTTATGATTTTAAGTGCCAATAAACGTCACCTACTGCATATATGTGCTGTGTGCATATGTGCTATTATGACCTGGCTTACCCAACCCTGTTACCCCAACCCTGTCCACCCCACCCCTCCACCCCTCCAATTACCAACCCTCCACCTCAGCCTCTTACCCCAAGCCCCTCCACCCCACCACCCTGTCCACCCCACCCCCTTACCCCAACCCCCTCCAACCCCTTCCAGCCATACCCCCCACCCTCTACCCCACAATATTACCTTTGAATAGCTGTAGTTAATATGTTGTATGCTGAGAGAAAATCTCCTGGTTTCTCACTATGATTGCATCCCCTACAGCCCCCCACCCCTACACCCCCACCCCCCCATACACCCCTACACCCCCTACCCTGCACCCCCCTACAACCCCCCTACACCCCCCCCTACAAACCCCCCACCCCGCCCCGCCCCCACCCTCTACCCCACAATATTACCTTGGAATAGCTGTAGTTAATTATGTTGTATGCTGAGAGAAAATCTCCTGGTTTCTCACTATTATTGCCACCCCCCTGCACCCCCTACACCCCCTACACCCACCCCACCCCTACAACCTCCATCCCTACACACCCCTACCCCCCTACACCCCCTGCACCCCCCCTACACCCCCCTACACCCCTACAGCCCCCCCCTACACACCCCTACAGCCCCCCTACACACCCCATACACCCCTACACCCCCCTACACCCCCCATACACCCCTACATCCCCCTACACCCCAACCCACCCCCACCCTCCCATTATCAGGTTATGAGTACTTTGTGTGCATGTAGTAAGACTAGTGGAGGCTGGGTGGGCGATAATCAGGTAAACCCTGGTATAGACATCCATAGATTAAATCACTCATGCCCTGTCTCCCTCTGCTGGGCCTATATTGAAGCATTACCTAATGCCCATAAGGCAATAATGTGGCCAGATTTGATCAGACAAATACCCTGTCTTATAGATAGAACGTGTATCATAATATTATACATTTCACAATATCACACATTCTGTCTTATAGAACCTGTATCATAATATTTTACATTTCACAATATCACACATTCTGTCTTATAGAACCTGTATCATAATATATTACATTTCACAATATCATACATTTTGTCTTATAGAACGTGTATCATAATATCTTACATTTCACAATATCATACATTTTGTCTTATAGAACCTGTATCATAATATTATACAATATTACACTATCTCTCCCAGGGCAACTATAGCTCTCCCAGGGTAACTATACCTCTCCCAGGGTAACTATACCTCTCCCAGGGTAACTATACCTCTCCCAGGGTAACTATACCTCTCCCAGGGTAACTATACCTCTCCCAGGGCAACTATACCTCTCCCAGGGTAACTATACCTCTCCCAGGGTAACTATATCTCTCCCAGGGCAACTATATCTCTCCCAGGGCAACTATACCTCTCCCAGGGCAACTATACCTCTCCCAGGGCAACTATACCTCTCCCAGGGCAACTATATCTCTTCCAGGGTAACTCTCGTCCTTTCTCTCCCACTCTCTCTCCTCTCACTCTCTGCCATCTCTTTCTCTCCTCTTTCTCTTCACTCTCTGTGTTTCCTCAGGACTCTCATGCTTCTACTATCTCCTTCCTCTCTTACCTCTCTTCTCTCCTCATGTTTCTCCTTCCTCCCCTTGTCTCTCCTCTCTCTCCTCTCTCCTCTCTCCTCTGTCCTCTGTCCTCTCTCTCCTCTCTCTACCCTCTCTCCTCTCTCCTCTCTCCTCCTCCCCCTCTCTCCTCTACCTCTTCCACCACCCCTCCCCTCCCTACCCCCTGCCTCTGCCTTCCTTGCCGCACCACTGCACATATTCCTTTAATGCGCTGTCCGTGAAGATTACAAAAATCAATATGGATTTCATCGCGCGCATCTCCAAGCATCAAAACCACTTTTAAAATGTCTGCTTCCTATAATAGCCTTACACATGTCCCGCAGCAAATAAAGACGAATTCCGCAGTAAATAAATCAAGCCCTCTGGTCCAATTAAATTCCCGTTTGAAAGGAAAAGCTGAGTTTATTTACTCATTTTCTGGGTTTTAATTGGTTTTAATGTGACAAATCACTACATAATCTCCCATTTTATCCCGGGAAAATGAAATATTTAATGAATGCAGCTGATCCGGAAGTGACACAGGGTGTAAATCAACCAAAACATCTGAACTCTGAAATATTGTCATTATTTATTTAGGAGGAGTACTATTGGCATTCAGTAGGAGTACTATTGGCATTCAGTAGGGGTACTATTGGCATTCAGTAGGAGTACTATTGGCATTCAGTAGGAGGAGTACTATTGGCATTCAGTAGGAGGAGTACTATTGGCATTCAGTAGGAGGAGTACTATTGGCATTCAGTAGGATGAGTAATATTGGCATTCAGTAGGAGTACTATTGGCATTCAGTAGGGGTACTATTGGCATTCAGTAGGAGTACTATTGGCATTCAGTAGGAGTAATATTGGCATTCAGTAGGAGTAATATTGGCATTCAGTAGGAGGAGTACTATTGGCATTCAGTAGGGGTACTATTGGCATTCAGTAGGAGGAGTAATATTGGCATTCAGTAGGGGTACTATTGGCATTCAGTAGGAGTAATATTAGCATTCAGTAGGAGGAGTACTATTGGCATTCAGTAGGAGTACTATTGGCATTCAGTAGGAGTACTATTGGCATTCAGTAGGAGTACTATTGGCATTCAGTAGGGGTACTATTGGCATTCAGTAGGGGTAATATTGGCATTCAGTAGGAGGAGTACTATTGGCATTCAGTAGGAGTAATATTGGCATTCAGTAGGAGTACTATTGGCATTCAGTAGGAGTAATATTGGCATTCAGTAGGAGTACTATTGGCATTCAGTAGGAGTACTATTGGCATTCAGTAGGAGTAATATTGGCATTCAGTAGGAGTACTATTGGCATTCAGTAGGAGTACTATTGGCATTCAGTAGGAGTAATATTGGCATTCAGTAGGAGTACTATTGGCATTCAGTAGGAGTAATATTGGCATTCAGTAGGAGTAATATTGGCATTCAGTAGGAGTAATATTGGCATACAGGAGGAGTACTATTGGCATTCAGTAGGAGGAGTACTATTGACATTCAGTAGGAGTACTATTGGCATTCAGTAGGAGTACTATTGGCATTCAGTAGGAGTAATATTGGCATTCAGTAGGAGGAGTACTATTGGCATTCAGTAGGGGTACTATTGGCATTCAGTAGGAGGAGTAATATTGGCATTCAGTAGGGGTACTATTGGCATTCAGTAGGAGTACTATTGGCATTCAGTAGGAGGAGTACTATTGGCATTCAGTAGGAGTACTATTGGCATTCAGTAGGAGTACTATTGGCATTCAGTACGAGTACTATTGGCATTCAGTAGGGGTACTATTGGCATTCAGTAGGAGTACTATTGGCATTCAGAAGGAGTAATATTGGCATTCAGTAGGGGTAATATTGGCATTCAGTAGGAGGAGTACTATTGGCATTCAGTAGGAGTAATATTGGCATTCAGTAGGAGTACTATTGGCATTCAGTAGGAGTAATATTGGCATACAGTAAGAGTAATATTGGCATTCAGTAGGAGTACTATTGGCATTCAGTAGGAGTAATATTGGCATTCAGTAGGAGTACTATTGGCATTCAGTAGGAGTACTATTGGCATTCAGTAGGAGTAATATTGGCATTCAGTAGGAGTACTATTGGCATTCAGTAGGAGTAATATTGGCATTCAGTAGGAGTAATATTGGCATTCAGTAGGAGTAATATTGGCATTCAGTAGGAGTAATATTGGCATACAGTAGGAGGAGTACTATTGGCATTCAGTAGGAGGAGTACTATTGACATTCAGTAGGAGTACTATTGGCATTCAGTAGGAGTACTATTGGCATTCAGTAAGAGGAGTACTATTGGCATTCAGTAGGAGGAGTACTATTGGCATTCAGAAGGAGTAATATTGGCATTCAGTAGGGGTAATATTGGCATTCAGTAGGAGGAGTACTATTGGCATTCAGTAGGAGTAATATTGGCATTCAGTAGGAGTACTATTGGCATTCAGTAGGAGTAATATTGGCATACAGTAAGAGTAATATTGGCATTCAGTAGGAGTACTATTGGCATTCAGTAGGAGTAATATTGGCATTCAGTAGGAGTACTATTGGCATTCAGTAGGAGTACTATTGGCATTCAGTAGGAGTAATATTGGCATTCAGTAGGAGTACTATTGGCATTCAGTAGGAGTAATATTGGCATTCAGTAGGAGTAATATTGGCATTCAGTAGGAGTAATATTGGCATTCAGTAGGAGTAATATTGGCATACAGTAGGAGGAGTACTATTGGCATTCAGTAGGAGGAGTACTATTGACATTCAGTAGGAGTACTATTGGCATTCAGTAGGAGTACTATTGGCATTCAGTAAGAGGAGTACTATTGGCATTCAGTAGGAGGAGTACTATTGGCATTCAGTAGGAGGAGTACTATTGGCATTCAGTGGGAGTACTATTGGCATTCAGTAGGAGTACTATTGGCATTCAGTAGGAGTACTATCATGTATAATTTCTTGAAATGCATACATATATGGATATTGATATTGAAATTTTACACTGGAAAAGGGTGCCTCTCTTTCATGATCAGGGGTACTACCAGTCGTATTACTCAGCATTCAGCTGGAGTTTAAGATGTGCTAAATCAGCATTCTATTGAATCAATTTTGTCAAATAATTGGTCAAATTAGTTGTGTGGTATTCGAAACGAGTGAAACCATCTTGTTGATTTACTCTTTTATTTCATAATTATTTCTTCTAATAATCTAAAAACAAACATTTAAAAGTTATTTTGTGGACTTTGCCCTACAGTACTTGCAGTAGTACAGGTGGCGGGGTATACCTTACTGATAAGTGATAAGCAGCATGTGCAGGATCTCATTATATATACATTGTGTCATATTAAATGTATTTGTGATATGTTTCAGGAAAATGAGTCATAAGTCGCGAAAATCAGATTTTGAGATATCATCATATTTGAAAAGATGAGACCAAGCCGATTCCAATGAATGTAAACATTAGGGCATCTAATAAGTACTTTCATCTTTTTGGTCAGATATTTTTATTTTTGAAAAAAAAAGTTTGCAATATTTCTAGGTGGATAATTACCAGTAAAGTAGCTAAATATACTCAATAGGATGATCTAAGTAACGCACTGCTATAATTGATAAACAGTCTTGAATTTTGGTACATGTATTCATACAACCACAAGGACTAGACACCCCAAAAATGAAAACATTCCAACAAAGAGACCTTGTATCTAAACGACTGAAAAACACCAATATTGCGACTTGTGACCCATTTTCCTGAAACATATCACATTTAATAGTTATCCAAATGTGATGTCTCATAGGAAAACGAGTCGCAATTGTGTTGCGTTACAGGGAAATGAGTCACAAGTCGCAAAAAATGGATTTTGAGATGTTATCATAATTTGAAAAGATTATATCAAGCCGATTCTGATGGTATAGTAAACAATAGGTCATATAAACAGTGTGTCTATAATTTCAGTTTGATATCTTTATTTTTGAAAAAGAAAACATTTATATTTTTGGGCGAATAATTACTAATTAAGTACCTAAATATACTCCATAAGATGACGTTAGAAATGCATAGATGTTTTTAATACATTGCCCTAAACCTAGGTACACGAAGATATGCTATAGATAAATCACTTTGAAAAATATCCATTTTGCAGATTATAACTCATTTTCCTGAAACACATCACAATTTATCTTGCAAAAAGTGGATTTTGAGATATTGATGGAAGTTGAGATAAAGTGGATTTCAATGATGGTAAACATTAACCCCCAATAGCTTCCAGTCCCGCTCCCCGTCAAAAGCCACTTACAATCAGTACAGGAGGAAGGATGTATTGTTGGACATTTTTTTATTTCTCAATTTATTGCCAGATTTATTGCTGCCAGGCTTATCACCGTGGTGCAGATAATGCTGTGTTGGACTTGGGGGGAAACGAGCTGTTAATGTGACGGCATTCAGTGCCACCAGATCTGGCCATGAGGAGTCACAAATACTGCTGCACACTCCATCAGCACGAGAATAAATGTCTCTAAAGTAGCAGTAAGCCAATATGGAAACTAACAATGCTACAATACAAATAATTAGCACTTATAGGACGAGTTGAAACACGGCATGAAAATAAAGAACGAGATCATAGGGTCAGTGCTATATTCTATGTTGAAGATCGAGTTCTTTATTGTCATGTCTGTGCTGAGAACAAGTCTTATAAGTTGATTATTATACATGCCATATTTTGCCAGTAAAATATGTGATCCGTTTTGGGAAGATGAGTCATAAGTCGCAAAAAATGGATTTTGAGGTATCACCATAATTGAAAAGAGGAGATCAAGGTGATTCCAATGATAATAAACACTAGGTCACCTAATAAGTATTCCTATATTTTAAGTTTGATATTTTTATTTTTGAAAAAAAAGTTTGCAATGTTTCTGGGTGGATAATTACCAGTAAAGTAACTAAATATACTCCATACGAATACCTTCAAAACGCAAGGATATAATTAATACAATGTTCCGAAATTTGTTACATGGATTCATCAGATTATGAGCGCTACACCCACTAAAAATCAGAACATTTCAATAAAGAAATCTTATGAAAAAAAAACACTTTGAAAAATATCAATTTTGCGACTTATGACTCATTTTCCTGGAACACATCACATATACGTAATTTCAATGAATAATATATTTTTTTGACTTTGCAAATGTTAAAGTAGGCTACTAGTACTAGGCCTACTTGTCCTTGACAATGACAGCCTTGCCCTTGTAGGTGGCTGAGAAAAAGTAGCCAAAGACAACAATCCCAAGAATATTGATGAATTTACTCAAGGCAATCATTGATCTAACTCTCCTTTTCCCGTAGATGTTTTCATTGTTAATATGTGTGAATTATTAGGCCTAGCATTATTAGAAATATGTGAAACAATCAGGGATGAAACACTCATAGCTCCGGCAAACTTGCTTCACCAAATTCGCTTCACCAAATTTGTGTCACCAAACTTGCGTCAGCATGACAAAGAAATAGTTCCATTGATAAGTATAAGTCCTTGACTGCTTTACAACTAAAGAATTACCTCCTGCTCCAGTTACTAGTGAGGTCTACTAGTTGTTGTGTCCCAGAGTTGTAATCTATATGATATATGTAATATTTCAGACTTTTCCTCTTTTTCTGCTCATATTACGCATAGCCAAAATACACCTTTTCTTATTACCGACCATATATTCCTATTCCTGGAACAAATAGTTTCATGGCACCGACTATTTCTTCAATAATGAGATCTTTTCTCCCATTACAAGGAGTCTTTTTACTATTACTACTCCCCTATTACCTATGACCTATGCTTCTTTTCAAATATGACAGTTAGGACTGCTTCCTTTTCACTTCTTTCCTAATTGTCATGGATAGACTTGTGCACCTTGATTATTTTTATAATCTAGAAAATATCAATATATACAAAAGAAATGCAATTTTACCACACAACCACTATTTCTTGGGCATTACCTACAAAACAATTATTAAACTAATTATTCTTTAACAGAAATTAAATGTATCATATAATAACCAACTTCACTTTGGTCTGATTTCTGATCTATGAGTATAGCCTGAGGGACTCAGTGCTAGTCTACTGGCCACTACTCAGACACCACATAGTAGTATATGAAAATGAGTAAGTGATTCAGGAAGGAACATTTGAGATATCTTGGTGTAAGAAAGAATTTCCAAAATCCAAGATAGTTTGTGTCTTGATAATAAAATATCCATTAGTTCCATTGAAAATGTGTTGAAATACCTTGGAAAAAGAAATAGATATTTCTAAAAAAATATGTGGATATATCCTATTACATCCTGACCTATTTAGGACAAAACACTAGTTGTGGTAAAGTATATGCTCAGGTACTAGTGGAAGACCACCAATGAGGTGAAATAGTCCTGGTTAATTCTTACCTCCTCCCCCCAGGCACTAGTGGAAGACCAGCTGTATGAGCTGTACTAGTCCTGGTAAAGTATCACCTCCTCCCCCAGGCACTAGTGAAAGACCAGCTGTATGAGCTGTACTAGTCCTGGTAAAGTATCACCTCCTCCCCCAGGCACTAGTGGAAGACCAGCTGTATGAGCTGTACTAGTCCTGGTAAAGTATCACCTCCTCCCCCAGGCACTAGTGGAAGACCAGCTGTATGAGCTGTACTAGTCCTGGTAAAGTATCACCTCCTCCCCCAGGCACTAGTGGAAGACCAGCTGTATGAGCTGTACTAGTCCTGGTAAAGTATCACCTCCTCCCCCAGGCACTAGTGGAAGACCAGCTGTATGAGCTGTACTAGTCCTGGTAAAGTATCACCTCCTCCCCCAGGCACTAGTGGAAGACCAGCTGTATGAGCTGTACTAGTCCTGGTAAAGTATCATCCCCTCCCCAAGGAGGTGCAAATAAAGGATTAATTTAATTTAATACTATTTGATCATAATAAGACCCATTTTCTTGGGGTGGGTGGGTCAAATATTATGATTAATATCTGCCTAAAACATTGTGTAGAGATTATGTTGGTGTCCTCCCTCCAGCATTCCATACTTACTTTACATAATAAAATTAATTCTTTTGACAAAACAAATAATTTAATGGTCAGTAGTAGTAGTTACTTTGTAAAATACAATCTATAGATCATTTCTATGTGAATGTCATCGAAAAATGAGTCTCATGTCACAAAAATCTTCAAGATACCATCATGTTTGAAAAGCAATCAGCAATATATTTGAATAATATAATACAAATGTGAAATATTTGTCAATAAACAGTATTAAAAAATATATCTTTTGATGGACAATGACTACTTAATAAGGTGAATAAGACTTGTTAGGATGACTCAGAAACACAGAGTTTCAATAGATGGTTCATTGCCGGGTTTATTCATGTTGTCCTTATATTTGACTGTTTGATATTTAACTTTAAATGTTTGGCTGAAATCAATATGTGATGTGTTTCAGAAAATGAGTCATAAGTCACAAAATTGATATTTTTCGTGTTTTTTTTCACAAGATCACATTATTGGAATGTTCTAATTTTTGGGGAGTTTGTAACTCATAGCTATATTAATCGATGTTTCAAATTTCAAGACAATCCATGTAATATATCTCTTCGTTTTAAAGGTCTTCATATTGACTACATTTAGTTAGTTTACTGTTTATTGACTCCCAGAAATATTTGAAACTTTTTTTTTCAAGAACGAAATTTCAAACTTAAAATCTAGAGATACTTATTAGATTATTAGACTGTTTACTACCATTGAAATCGGCTTGATCTCATCTTTTCAAATATAATGATATCTCAAAATGTATTTTTTTGCGACTTATGACTCATTTTCCAGGAACACATCACATATATTCCAATACAAACTATAGTAACAGACAAATATGAGACATGGGTTTTATACGATGAGTCTAGTATATTTTGATAAATTTGATTATAAATTAAATTTATATATTTTCCAAGTTTGTTTTAAGTTTGGAGGTAGGTGCTGCATCCCCCTGACCCACCATGCTCCCCTCCACTCCCAACACCCTCCCATCCATGCCCCCACCAGTCCCCACCACTCCCCCCTCCGTGAACTTCCCACTTGCATATTTCTTATCAAAGACTGCCTCCTCCTCCTCCTTCATTGCCCATTTTGGGCTTTTTATTTCATGTGGGAAATGATTAAGAAGTGGAAGAAATGGAAGGCGAGGAAAAGTAGAAGGTGCGGTGGGGGGGGGGGGCGGGGAGTAGGGGTAGGGGAGAAGGAGGAGGGGGTAGAGGGAGGTGCAGGGGGTAGAGGGGGTGCAGGGGTAGGGGTGGAGCAGGGAGGAGTAGGCCTAGAGGCTGGAGTAGGGGTAGAGTAGGGGGTGGAGTAGCGAGGGAGGTAGAGGGGGTAGAGTAGGGGGTGGAGTAGAGAGGGAGGTAGAGGGGGTAGAGTAGGGGGTGGAGTAGCGAGGGAGGTAGAGGGGGTTGATAACAAGGGAGTGCTGGTTGTGACAAGGCCAGTGGGCGCGGGTAGTAGCCCGGGGGTGGGGTGGGGGCACTGGGTACAGACTGGGGGACATACAATCAATGACTGCCTCCTCTGCACTAACTAGTTCTCACTCATTTAACTCTTCCTCTGACTTCTGCACCAACCCTGTCTATTTACCCTCACTTACTCTAGTTCTTATATAATAGACTATGTCTAATATGCCTTCCCTCAGCAAACAAAACGATTGAATACAAATGTTTTCAATATCAATGTCTTCAGCCATCCAGAAATATCAGTAACGTTCTATTCAAATATACACAGATATTGAAGTTCATGTTTATGACCCTGTTCCTTGTATTCTTCTTCTCCTTCTTCCTTTTCATCTTCTTTCCCTTCTCCTTCTTCTTACTCTTCCTCTTCTTCATCTTCTTCATCTTACTCTGCTTCTCTTTCTTCCTCTTCTTCTTCCTCTTTGTCTCTTTCTTCCTCTTCTTCTTCTTCTTCCTCTTCTTCTTCTTCTTCTTCCTCTTCCTCTTCTTCTTCTTCTTCCTCTTCTTCTTCTTCTTCTTCTTCTTTTTCCTCTTCTTCCTCTTCTTCTTCTTCTTCTTCTTCTTCTTTTTCCTCTTCTTCTTCTTCTTCTTCTTCTTCTTCCTCTTCTTCTTCTTCTTCTTCTTCTTCTTCTTCTTCTTCCTCTTCTTCCTCTTCTTCTTCTTTCTCTTCTTCTTTTTCCTCTTCTTCCTCTTCTTCTTCTTCTTCCTCTTCTTCTTCTTCTTCTTCTTCTTCTTCTTCTTTTTCCTCTTCTTCTTCTTCTTCTTCTTCTTCTTCTTCTTCTTTTTCCTCTTCTCCTCCTCCTTCTTCTTCGTCTTCTTCCTCTTCTTCTTCCTCTTCTTCTTCTACCTCTTCTTCTTCCTCTTCCTCTTCTTCCTCTTCCTCTTCCTCTTCTTCCTCTTCTTCTTCTCTCTCTTCCCCTGCTTCTTCACTTCCTCTTCTTCCTCTTTGTCCTCCTCTCCTCATATTTCTTCTTCTCTTTTGCTGATCGTCTCATTCGTGGTTTGCTGGATATTTTCATCATAAAAGCATGACAGTTGGTACACAGGTAGTTAACTATGTATGAATCAACATCAGAGGCAGACCCCATTTATTCCCTCCCAAAATCCAAGATGGCTGCCATGTTTGTGTTAGAGAGAGGTAATGACAAGTAGAGAACTACTGGACCACATGTAGTCACTAAACATCCCTGGTACACTTGTCACATTAGTTGATATTTCCCCCACTAGATGCCTCCCGCCTGTCGGTGGGCGCCAACACTGGGTGGCGCTTATCTTACAACCTACCTGTACATCTGGAAACATGGGGTCAGGGGTCACTCTCTCTAGGTCAAGGTCGCCACAAATGGATGGATAAATGGAGACGCAGAGAGGTAACTGGCGGGGAGAGAGGAGTAGGGGGAGAGAGGAGGAGATGGAGGGGTGGGGGAAGAGAAAGTGTTGGAGGAGGAGGAGATGGAGGGGTGGGGGAAGAGAAAGAGATGGTGGAGGAGGAGGAGGAGGAGGAGGGGCAGGAGGAGATAGGGAGGTGGAAGTGGAGTAAGTGATGGAGGAGAAGGGGGAGGAGAAGAAGAAGGGCAGGAGGAGACGGAGGAGGGGGAAGAAAAGGGGGAGGAGGAGGAGACGGAGGATGGGAAGTAGAGATGGAAGGAAGAAGGAAAGGACTAGGAAGTGTAGGAGCAGGAGGGAGAAGGAGGAGGAGAACGAAAGGAGGTGGAGGAGGAAGGGGGAAGTTGGGAGAACGGGGCATAAGTTGGTTTGGGCACAAAAATTCGTACCTTTGATGTTGAATAAAAAGAAACAATTAGATTAAAGAGAGGCTTTAAATTCATTTCTGTGAATAAAAAAAACATTATGCAGAGCCTTTATTCAAACAGTGAGAACTCAATACAAATATTTCCAAAATTGGCGTAAGGCTGTGCGGCTTATTTGCCTCGGGCAGGAAGGGAAGAAATGGGAAAGAAATGTGATGTGTTCCAGGAAAATGCGTCACAGGTAGCAAAAATGATATTTTTCAAAGTGTTTATTTTACAAGATCACTTTATTGGAATATTCTTATTTTGGGGGAGTTTATCACTTATGAATATATCGATCGATGTATGAAATTTCAGGACAATTTATGTAATATATTCTTTCGTTTTAAAGGTCCTCATATGGAGTATATTTAGTTACTTTACTGTTTACTGCCCCCCCCCCCCCCCCCCCCCTCACACACACACAGAAATATTGCAAACTTTTTTTTTTCAAAAATGATAATATCAAACTTAAAATCTAGAAATACTTATTAGATTATTAGACTGTTTATTACACACGTGAGCAGTTAGAAAGGTGCAGTTTGGGGGTGCAGTTCGGTTGATCCGAATCGTTCACGTGAACAGTTCGGCCAAAGACGCAATCTCATTAGCGGAGCGTAGGCCAGATGACGTCGTCCCAACCGCGTAACTAGGCCTACAAATTGCGGTGAATCAAGCCTCCTCGAGCTAAACTATAGGCTAAACAAATTAAATTTACTTTTTAATATCCAAATAGAGTGTGTAATAAATAGCAAATGGCACTCTGTTTGGGTTCAAACTGATCTCGACCCCTCAGAAAATGGGAACTCACCCCTTTGGGGTTCGTCCCGTTTTCTGAGGGGTCTCGATCAGTTTGACCCTCCATCGTGCCATTTGCTATAATTACTATCATTGGAATCGGCCTGATTTCAAATATGATGATATCCAAAATCTATTTTTTGCGACTTGTGACTCATTTTTCTGAAACACGTCACAAATAGAAACACCTGGAACTACTGAATAATAAACCTTACAAACCCAGTCGGATTATTTACTTGTGGGTTAACCACATTCGGAAAGAAATAATAACTTGACAAAGAAGGGGAAAGGGAAGCTGGAGAAATCTATTATTCAAAACTGAAAGCTCAACTACATACATTATGTATCATTAATGAAATCTTACCAAATGTATTTATTGTGTTAGCTTATAGGCTTGACTCTAGTGACACTTTTTCTTCTGTTATGAAGCAATTATTTCCCCAAAGACATGTATTATACAAGGGTCATTGACCATTACATCTGGGATAACGTTGGTCTGTAATTATACCACCCCTGCATCAGCCCAATTCTTGATTTAAAGAAACTCGTTTTTAAAGAACATTCAAAACGCACAGAGAATAAAGAGGTTATAAGAGGTTTGTATGTTCAATGATGTCATGTTTTCCCTCTGCAGTCGTTGCGGTTACATTCTGCAATGCTATCTCAATGTGAATAAGAAATGCAGTTGACAGGTTGTGCAGGATTGGTTCTTCATATTAAAGCTGCATTCCCAGCTATTTTCTAAACAAATCTCAT
Organism: Sthenelais limicola; assembly: GCA_942159475.1. NCBI lineage: Eukaryota > Metazoa > Annelida > Polychaeta > Phyllodocida > Sigalionidae > Sthenelais > Sthenelais limicola. Next base: position 2,665,396 of record OW804098.1, read on the forward strand.
ATCTCACTTGTTTAGAAGACCAATACCCTGCCCCACCTTGTCCCAAGAATTTGGGTCTCTTTCTTAATGTTGAAGATAGGTATTTGAGTTTGAATGTGACGAATCTGTATTTGGTGAGTTGTGGTGTCCACCAATGGAGATACTGATTCCCAAGAGACCTGTAAGATGGCAGTCAAATAGCTAGGCGCATGTGCAAGGCAACTCACGCATGCGCACTTGGTGCATTATAGCCAGGGAGACCCTGTCAGCCCTAGACAGTGCAGACACCTAGCGTCTAAATGAAGCATTTTAAAAACTATGCCGAATTTGTCCATGCTTATTCTTGTATGTCCATGACCCTAATATCATGGAATTTAGACATTTATTGAACTTTTCATTAAGTAAGAGATCGATAATAGTGAGTTTGGGAACTAATTTTAATGCAATTTGAACAGAACCATTCAATATTATTACTAGGCAAAGCCGCTTTAAGTGATAAATGACATGACGTATAAAACCGTATATTAGCCACAATAAACCGACGGTCTGGTGGAGCCCAGCCTTTAGGACTGAACTTATCCTGTCGATGTATTTTTTTTGTTCAAATTTATTTATTCAGGAATTGTTACAAAAATTAAAGCACTCTCATCTGTGGATGGTTAACTTTGTGCCCTGAGATACTAGACATAGATATTAGATACAAAGAGGTGTGATAGGTGTGAAGAGTTATTAAACTACTTAAGTACAGATACAGTAATGATAAAAAACAGTCGGATTTAATTAATTAAGACAACAAACTGAATCGCAGAGAACTATTTTAGAAATGAACAATGACAATAAGTCAATTGCAAGAACTATAATCCTATATTTTTTTATTTTTCTTAAAATATAATCCTATATTTTAATAAAGTATTTCGATCTTACATAAGGTTTTATAATCCTATATTTTAATAAAACTTTATGTAAGATCGTAATACTTGTAGGGAATGGATCTCTCAGGAAGACCTGCTTAGGCAGAGAGTATGTATCCAATTTCGGAATGTTATTGTCTGTTCTGAATAAAAATGCAATATTTTAGCAAGATATAAGTATATGTTTATACAAGAGTTGCTTGTAAGAAAATGAGCCCCTGTTGGCGATAATAAGTGAAACCAGCAGTTGATATCGGCGGGCCGCTGAAATATGAGCGGGGACATTTATGAAGCTCTGCAACTAAAAAAACCTTCACCATGTTGGTCCATCAGACGGGCAGGACAAGAAGGAAACTTAAATTTGAAAATATTTAGATTTGACGGATGTGAGGGTGCAACTGCATGTAAGTGGGAGCTAGAGTGTGAGTCAGTGAGTTTTAGGGATGTTGAAATATAAGATTTTGTTATTATTTTATTAGAAAACCGATATTTTCAGTCGAAGGTTGACCACGCTCATGAAAATCAGTGCTAAATGGGTTCCTGCCAAAGGTACAGTGCACAATGCACTTGTGGTTCAGCATTGGTTTATGCAGTAGGAACCACAGATGCTATAAACCTACTACCCCGCAATTGAGTTTAGATGAAACTAACATATTACTGATAATTGGGTTTGTCCTGTATCCAAAGACTAGTTCATCTATACATTGTTTCTGATATGAATCTTGCAGGTTTGTGTACATTGTGTAATTGGGTCGTTTTCATAAAATGTCTTCACCAATCCCCTCAAATAATGCGAATTTAAGACGAAAATCTGGTTCGAAATACAGTTCAACATAAGCATAGAGATGTGAGAAGAAGGTGTGTGACTACTGCGTCAAACCGGAAGTGATGACGTCATCACAACAACACCCATTATTATCGGAGGGATTAGGGGATAAGCCCCTGATAAGGGGATAAGCCCTGATAAGGTCATAGACCCAGACGTCTGACCCAGATACTGACCTACCTTGAACTGGCCTAGTTAGGACCCCTGGCGGTCATTAGAGATGGACCCCTGGCGGCCATTAGAGAGGGATTTCTGGTGGCCATTACAACCAACCCACCCACCCACAGCCTAACCCCACCCACCCACCCACCCATACACCCAGCCCAACCATACACTACATGCAACACGGTAGCAGCTACCCCCGACCACACACACCCCCACCCACCCACCCATACACCCAGACCAACCATACACTACATGCAACACGGTAGCAGCTATCCCCGACCACACACACCCCCAACCACCCACCTACCCACCCACCCATCCACCCACCCACCCAACAATACACTACATGCAGCACGGTAGCAGCTATCCCAACCCACACACCCCCTCCCTTTAACCCACACACACACACCCACCCACCCATACACACGGTAACAACTATACATTAATAATTTTTAATGGGGAGTATCTTTATTAAAACTTAGCATCATCATTTTTTTAGTGAAAGGTATTTAGCTTCACTCTTTAGGTTTAAAGAGTTAGTAACAACATTCGCCAACGTGGAGGCAGCCTTTCATTGAATGTTACTTAAATTTAAAACCCCTTAACCTTACAACCTGTAACCAGCCTTAAAACCTGTACGCAGCCAACTACAAACTAATATTATTAACTAAGACTTTTTTACGCATGCATAACGCGTAACTGCAACATCTGAAATAGATACAAGATACATATGAATATTAAAAATAAGTACAAATATAAGATACCAAATATGAAATACCAATTATGTAACAATTAAAAATATTACCTTGTATTTACGACGTTGTTGTGTCTTTGGGAGCTTTTTTAAAAGCTGTAGGAATACCATACTTTATATGACGCATGAACCGGCCGCTTGACATGGTACGTCGAGGTCCAACCTTTTTTGATCCTTTTTTATAATGGGATCTTCTAAAAGAACCAGGTAGCTCACAAATCCTTTTTGCTGTGTGCTGCATATTGGCTCTTTTAGATAGCTCTCTTAAAACGTTTTGATATTCGTTAAAACATGTGAAAAAGTTGGCTTTGCTTGACTCTGATTCCAACCAGCCATCCGAGTCACAAACATTTGTAATACGCTTTTCACGTATTAGCTGGAAGTCGGTAACCCCCCGACGCATTTCCATTTCCAAAGATTGAGCAATTTTTAACAATGCCCTGGAGTCATTGTGTTGGTAGTTGTTTTCCAGATGTAAATTATTGTCCAACATTGAGTAGTCAGATAATGATTCGGTGTCACTACTAGACATGTTGTATGTATTTTGCTTGAGGAGTCCTTTGTTTTGTAATAAATTCTAGAGGTGTACACCAACTAACAGCTGCAGAGATATACGCCTTGTGATATAATAAAGTTGTACAACTTCCTTTAACATGTGTACCCCATGTGTATTTGATAAGACAGGTCTTTGGCCGACCGCTTTATTACATAATATTAGGACGCCTGCTTTATTACGCAACATCATACAGCTGCTATGAACTCCTTAGATCTATGTAACAAAAGGGTGTCAACCCATACAGCTGATATGGTATTTTCGCGAGGAGAGGGTATTCTTTTGATTCATGTAATGAAAGGTTGCAGGGCCAAACAACTGATAGGATTATTCTTGTGATCTAATTAAGCCAAGGGGAAATGGTTAAACCAAGGCTATGATAAGGTCTATCACTAAGCGTTTAGACCTGTACAACACAAGGGAAAATGATAAAACGAAAGCTGTGCTTAGTGTTATCAATAATTAGGGTTATCAGTAATCGATCACTAATCGTTTAGACCAGTACACCATAAGGGAAAATGATAAAACGAAAGCTGTGCTTAGTGTTATCAATATTTATCAGTAATTGTTTAGATCACCTACAACGTATGGGAAACATTGTACCAATATCTTTTTAACTAATACTTGTATATTATAAACTTGGTCCTAATATAAAATATATTAGTGTAAAACAGAGGTGACACCTTTTAGAGGATGTGAATTTTTAATAAACCGTAATTCTATTTTGATTAGCTAATACGAGACAATACCAAACTATTTTTAATCAAGAGAACGCCCCCTAAAAACGCCCCTTTATTCTTATCTTTAACGTATATAAATGACTATTTATGTAAGCTTGTACTATACCATACTTTTATTATTAGGAAGGTATACAACGATCATGGGTTTTTATTTTGTACTTATTGTACTTGCATTTACTAGAAATGTTTTTTGCTGGACACCTTGCGGTACACCTTCAATGTGCTTTTGCAGAACACCTCGAATATATTGCATGGGAGCAAATGTGGAAGTTTTTCCTAACTTTAACTTTGGAATACATATTACTACAGAAAATATTACAATATGGAAAACATCTATTATTTCTTTGGCAGCATTACAACCTATTGACTGGCCGCGACTAAGATATATTGAACTTGTTGACAATTTGCTTATTGCAAGATGTGATTATGAAAAGAGACGTCTCAGAAGGGCAAAAGAAGGTTTGATTGTTAAAATGAACTGTTATACCGAAAAAACAACAACTTTAACCACAATGAAAACCAGTATGGAAACAACTTTTAAATATACTAAACTAGACACTACCCATAAAACCACCGACACATACATAGAATCCACCAAGAATACTTATACTATATTTAATGATACAACTGAAACAACACAGTTTGAAGTAACAACTAATACAACTGAAACAACACAAATTGAAATAACAAAAAAAGTTTCTTTGAATTGTTTTATAATCATAATTGTACTCGTATGTATTTTTTTGATTATAATAATATTTGTCTTTTGTTTTATATGCAAATACAAACTTAAAAATAAGAGACTTTTATTACCAAATACAATATATCTTTCGACTACTGAGCTTATTATTTAATCAGAACATTTTTATTTTACCCTGTAGAAGATTTTGCTCAACAGCTTTGAGTTGGGGTGGGGGAGTTTCCCACGGGATACTCTTAAACTAGCGTAATAAGGGGGTTTCCCTAAAGGACCCCCACCCTTCCATTAATATACACCCTAGTTCTTACACACCCCAGCCCTAGCACTTGGGCATACTTGCGAGTTAGAGGGGTTTTTCCCACGGAACTCTCTTAAACTAACGTAACCAGGGGGTTTCCCTAAAAGACATCACACGCAGGTCTATACACACCCTACCCTTTTACACCCAGTACCCTTGCACTCTAACACCCCCCATGCACGTGAATCTGTGTGACACATAGCTGCAGACAGTTACTACCTTTTGAGACACTGAGCAAGACGTATCTACCCATTGCCCTATGGTTCAAGACAATTAGCGCAATGATTAGTATAATGAAACAGACGTTTATTATTTTGTTTCTTGTTGGAACAATTGAAGGAAGACGGTGTGGAAAGTGTTCTTGTATTAAAGAACTCAGTACCATTATGTGTACGGGGAGACAGATTGTTTCATACCCCCAATTTCTAAACACTATTAGAGGATTTCGTAAAGTGGATTTGCGAAACAACTACATCAACCAACTACCTTCGGATATCTTACTTCAGAAATACGATCAAATTGACCTGAGACAAAACCCCATTCCATGTGAATTGAACATTACCAGCAAAGTACTTGTGGATAAGTGTTCTTTACCAAACCAAGAGGAGGACATATTGTTTAACCAGGCTAAGGATGGACAGTTGTACAACTCTACTTTGTTAAATGTAACTGTGGACACCATGACTCTTTCTAAAAAGAACAATGACCAAGGATCATCTCTAACGGTAGGCTTGTCAACTGGCGGGGCAGTAGGTTTTATCTGTATTGTTACTTTTATTGTTGGTCTGATTTGTAAATACAGACAAAAACTAAATTCTGAAGATGACGTCTTAAACAACACGAGTGTAAAAGAACATCGTTCACCTCAACTAAATGGTTTTAACCAAAACAGCGTGGAAAACACCCATTATAGGCATGGTAGTACCATTGAAGTACAGGCGGATGTACATGGTGATAAGAACGGACCTGATTCTTTAAAATATACTTATAAGACACCTACACGAGTACGTCCATACAATACAAAGATGCCGTATTACATGCGTGTAAAGAACTCTCTGAAGGAACAGAAAATGAAGACCGCTCCCCCTAGACCAGACTACTTACCAAACTATGCAACTACAAATGGACCCAATAGGAAACATTCGCTTTTGCAACAAGCCACAACTAATGCCGCCAAACAAGATTTAACCCTACAATCGGACATACCTATGAAAGACCTATCAAGACAACCCCTTAGAACCCATGCTCCATTAACCGATACACCACCCATTAAACGCTTAAAGGACAGTTTGAATATAGACTAAATACAAATACCGGACGCCAAACTTTTTATTACTGATGCTATTGAGACAGCACATTTTTCGCTTTGCATGTTTTTATATTATGGTATTGTACAATTTACCATACATGATTTAAAACCATTATTTTGTACTACTATACATGTGTAAATTGCTGATTTTACACATTTACCGCGCATGACGTTTATTTACCCAATATATACCCAAGACTTGTTTACTACATGTTTTTAGTTCTTAGCAAACATTATATCCTCTACTACTTTTGATAGACATGTCAAGCGTATATACATGTGTAAATTGCTGATTTTACACATTTACCGCGCATGACGTTTATTTACCCAATATATACCCAAGACTTGTTTACTACATGTTTTTAGTTCTTAGCAAACATTATATCCTCTACTACTTTTGATAGACATGTCAAGCGTACATATAGTATTAGCCATGTATATTATTAGCTATAGAAAGAAAAGAATAGACTTTTAGTACTAGTACCATAATTATAAATATGTCAAACACTTAGGCATGTATATTACTAGTTATGAAAAGAAAAGAAGACACTTTAGCACTAGTACGGTGCTTATGTAAAAGTACATGAATGTTTTACATATCAATATTTTAGTACGTAATAAACAAAAATTGTTTGTAAACCTATATTGTTTTGTTTACTAGGAAATGGTTATAGATCATTAGCTAAACGGTTTCACAAGATAAGAATCTTTGTTCAAAAGGGAAAACATATCAAATATTTGCGCGAGATATAAAAGGGTTATCACCATGACAGTACAAGGGTCATCCTATATGTTAATCACCTAGATACAGTTTTGAGGCTATTTTTTAACCAATTACCATTAAGACGACACATGGACTCTTACCATATATGGTAATTACATATGTATAGCTATGACGCGATATTTTTTAACCAATTATCGATTTACAAAAATATATGACAGCAGCTTTGGGTAACCTTTGGATGGATCAGCTTACCAGGTAAATTGTATAAATACCCTGAACAATTTGGTATAGTTATAACATTCTTACTACGCCCTGACTCTCTGCAACATATTGTACGACCTGACTCTCTGCATCATATTGTACAGTACTACAGTACTCCTCAATATCTTCATATTCTACTTATATTCTACACAAAGAAGGTTAGTAATTTTACCAGTACATACTTGTATGTACGTATGTATTGCCTGTTTTAATAAGTGTATTTTGTATTTGATATTTGACCATTATTTACAGTATAGTCAGCATGATATTTATCATTTGCATTATATATATATATATATACATATATTATTTTATAGATGGATGATCCTGACGATCCGTTGTTGTTTGATTTTGGGGACTTGTTGAATATGGAGTCTTTAGACTTTAATGGTTTGGATGTAGAGCAAGCTGCTGATGATTACCAACACCATACACAACATACGCCTTTAGTTTTGAGTGGTGCACCCCCTAATTCTTTTGATTTGAATGGTACTGATGCAGAGTCAATGGAAATAACCCATGCATCACATATTTACCAGGCTTTACTGGAGTTTGATGAGGTGGAAGAGGCCACAAAAGCCTTTATGATGTCAACGCCCCCGCTATATGTAAGTATAACTGATTATAGAACCTTTTTAAAACATTTTCATTGTTATTATAATCATATGTACCTGTATTTTTTTGTATTTAGGTTTTTAATACTTATTTGTTATAATAGATTACCCCATGTTATTAATATTTTTAGGAAAAAACAGATCATGTGCCTATTAAAACGGTGAACAATGGTGATGATGGTAGACTTCATGACTATGAAATTGACGCTTTTATTGCTTCGTCACCCCCTCAATATGTAAGTTTTTTATGTGTAAAGAATATTTTTAATTCTTTTTGCATACATTTTATACATTACTTATTATGTATACATATATACAGAATGTTACATGTACATATTTAATGTTTTAAGGGTCACAATGTGTATGACCACACACCTGTTGTGCAGGAGCATGGGGATGACGAAAGAGAGGGAGAGACTGATGTAGTACATAATTATGTACCTACAGCAGTGTGGACGGCAAGCCAGCAAGTCCTACCTCTCAAGAAAAGGAAACAACATATGCCGGTATTAAGCGGTAAACGCTTTAAACAGTCTGTAAGTATTGTATTTTTAACAAAATCAAATTGTACAACATATACTACAAAACCCTTAAGGGTTACAATAGAACTTGGGTATGCGCTAACGCCATCTGGAGGCATATTTTAAGGTTTAGGTACAATAGAACTTTGACATGCGCTAACGCCATCTGGAGGCATATTTTAATACTTGTTATTCATACACTACGTAAACATATATGACAATGTTAACATTATACCTAACCAATGTTATTTATTACTTTGTATTGCAGGAAGCTGATAATGGTGTTCATAAACATGCAACCCATTTGAATAAACCAGAGCAGCCCCTACCTCAAGTAAGATATAAATATACTATTATATCTGTATTTTATTAATACTAATAAATATCTTGTTATTTTTTACATATATTATTTAATATGATAAAGTATTTCTTTATTATCATTATTAGGAATCAAATGTAATCCTGATAGAACCCCCTAACGTTTTTGATCTATATAGTACTGGTAAGTAGTTACATCAATATAAATAGAAAATATATTTATATCTTTAATAAAAAAGTATGATAGTTACCCTGTTATTTTTTTACAGCAAATGACTATGTTGGACGGTACAAGACGGTCATCTCCATCACAGGACAGCTGTACGTCACAGAGTGTAAACACAGCTCCGTGTCTACAGCAACGACCGTCAGGCAACCGTTCATTACAGCCATCAGAGGTCCAGTCAAAGGGGTCTGCTACTGGTAACAAGCCATTAGAACCCTGGGAAATGCCATCAACATCTGCATTACAGCCCTGGGAATTTATACCTGGGTCAGATGGTGGACAGCAGGTAATAAATTAATTTTATACCTTATGTACTTATTTTTAAAATATGTATTGTGTAATATTTAATTAGTTTTACCTATTTTTAAACACAATTATTTTCTTTTTTAGATTTCTGACAGACCCTCCAGGTCTTTAAAACGACAGCCTGTCAAGGGTCGCAGACGTTCGCCAAAACCATCAACCCCTTCGCCACCACCACCACCGTCTCCTTCGCCACCACCACCTTCTCCTTCACCACTGGCACCTTCTCCTTCTTTACCTTCACCTCAACTATTAATGCCTGAGTCGCAACTATTAACTCCAACACAAGAACCATTGGTAAACGACCCAATATACACATACAAAAAGGTTGGTGAACGTACTTTTTTAAAGGACGGTGCAAAGGACACCACCTATATTGTTAAATTTAACAAGCGATTCAACGGTGTCAAACTAGTTGAAATGTATGGTCAATTGGAAACCATGTTTGAAGAGGTGCTTCGCGATGCCACTCAAGGTTTAAGGGATGGTGATGGTATTCGTATCATTATACGTCACAAGGATATTGATGGTATTGTGATTCCCTTAACAAATGTGGGAGACCTGACTTTACAGGACATCTTTGAATACATACAAAATGTTCTCAATAGTAATGAATCATTAAAAATGGACGAAACATTTAATATTCTAATTGGGACAATTAAACGCCCCGTGGGTGGTGCTATTAAACGTATCTTTAACCTTGCCACAGATATTAAATCTAAACGTTCTATTATTGAAATTGATAACTCTAATGATAATTTATGCATGGCTAGGGCTATTGTAGTTAGCTGGGCATCAACATGTATAATTTCAACAGTAGAGTTTAACAAGTTGACAAGTACATTGCACATGTCTCTCATTGATAAAATATTTCAAGTAAAAAAAGTACCATCCTCATTTTGGTCTAATCTTAAAGGTCGTATTAATAACGACAAAAGAACTGAGCAAACAAAACTGGCTGTGGCTCTTTGTCAAAAAGCAAATATTTCAACTGCCGTACCGTCCACATTTAATGATATAAGTGCTTTTGAGGCAGTTCTCAATACAGGAGTAGGTGTTCTCTCAGCAGCCTTAGGTAACAAATTCATGCGTGTACCTAATGTTGATGACGAAGGTGTATACATATACCCCAACAAAGTATTTATTTATTTTATGGACGGTGAACCAATAGGTCATTATCATGCCATCACAAGTATTACAGGCCTTTTAGGATATGCATACTTTTGTAAAAATTGCCTGCAACCATATACTGAATCTCAAAAACATAACTGTACACACACATGCAATATTTGCTTAGATAATGAGTGTACTGTAACGGAAAATAGATTTGTTTGCGCTGAATGCAACAGAACATGTCGTAGTGAACCATGTTACAATAAACATAAACTTAAAAAAACAAATTCCAAATTATCATCTTGTGAAAAGTGGTGGCAATGTGTAACATGTACTATATTGGTTAACCGATCCAAGCGTGATATCAAATTCCACATTTGTGGAGAATGGTTATGCGCCAAGTGTAATAAATATGTTGTTGGGGACCACCTGTGTTATCAAAGAGCACTTACACCTTCAGACACATCAAAATATAAACACATATATTATGATTTTGAATGCACACAAAATAACATAACACAGTGTGAAAATGGTTGGTTACAGGACCGTACTAGACGTTGTGCAGCATGTACAAATAACCCTGAACAGTGTACACATTGTGCAAAGTGTACAAATTGCAACACTAGTAGTTGTGGGTTATCCACGCATGAACCAAATTTAGTTGTTGCACAAACTGTTTGTAATGTATGTGAGGACCAACCAAGAGAAGATAAATGTTCTAACTGTGGTACACGCTGTGACACATGCAATAATATCAACACAAAGGGTCAATTTACAAAACCATTGTGTAACAATGTTTCTTGTGGTTTAAAGGAGGTTGTGTACTCAGGCAAAAATACTATTAATTTATTTGGACAGTGGCTATTTACACCACAACATAAAAATAGTACTGTTTTAGCCCATAACATGAAAGGTTATGATGGTTATTTTTTACTAAATTATTTAATTAAACATTCTGTCATTCCTGATTCCATTATTTACAGTGGATCAAAAATTATGTATATGCATGTCGGCAGGTCTTTAAATATGAGACTTGTCGACTCTCTTAACTTTCTACCTATGCCGCTTGCTGCCATACCTAAAGCCTTTGGATTAACAATGTTAAAAAAAGGATACTTTCCACACTTTTTTAACACCCAGGAGAATCAAAATTATGTAGGATTAATACCTGAACAGCATTTTTATGGTTGTGACGACTTTAGTTCTTCTCAAAAGGTAGACTTTGATAAATGGTACTTGGAACAAAAGGATATAGAATTTAACTTTCAAAAAGAAATAAGAGACTACTGTAGATCTGATGTTGATATATTACGTCAAGGATGTATAGCATTTCGTAAAATAATGATTAGTACAACTACTGGTGAAAATAATACCCCAGTAGACCCTTTTACATGTGTTACAATAGCTAGTGTTTGCAAAAACATTTATAGAACAAAATTTCTTTGTGAAAATCATGACGTTAATATTAAACACAAATCAACAGGTGTTGAAAAAGTTATATCTGCCACATTTTCAAATAACCTTTGGAAGTATAAAATTAATCAAAATTGGATTACTGAGGTTGAACTTGCTACAGAATGGCAAATATTAAATAAAGACTTTGTGTCTTCACCTATAGGGCAGGTACCTGTACAAGGGTATAAAGACACATATAGCAAGGCCTCTATTTTATGGTTAGAACATATTGCCAAAACTGAAGGCATACAAATTCAACATGCACTTTCGCCAGAAGGTGAATATAAAGTCCCAGGTACCAATTACAAAGTTGATGGATACAATAAATTAACAAAATCATGTTGGGAGTACCATGGATGCATTTGGCACGGATGCATCATTTGTTATGGTGCTGACCATGAAAAACTAAAACACCCATACACAAAAAAATCATTAAAAACAGTTTACAACGATACACTAAAAAAGGAACAAAAACTTAGACAACTTGGGTACAATTACACATGTATATGGGAACACGATTTTATTACACAGCTTGAAACAAATGAAGAACTAAAGACCCTTGCCGCAACTTTAGACGTACAGGAAAGGTTAAATCCTCGAGATTCATTTTTTGGTGGTCGAACAAATGCGGCCAAATTATATCATAAAGTAGAAGGTAACGAACAAATTAAGTATATTGACTTTACAAGCTTATATCCCTGGGTAAACAAAGTGTGTCAGTATCCTACCGGTCATCCTTTGATTTTAAAGGGTTCAGACATTACAAAACCATTGTCTGAATACTTTGGAATTGCAAAAGTAAAAGTGTTGCCACCACGATTGCTTTACCACCCTGTTTTACCGTACACGTCATGTGGTAAATTAAAATTTCCTTTATGTAGAACGTGTGCGGATTTAGAAGTACAAACTAAATGTACTTGTTCAAATAATGATAGAGCTATTGTAGGTACATGGTGTACCCCAGAACTTAAAAAGGCTGTGGAAATGGGTTACACTATTCTAAATACCTATGAAGTTTATCATTGGGAAAATAGCACTAAATTTGATTCATCTGATGGTTCGGGGGGTCTTTTTTCTAATTATATAAATTTGTTTTTAAAATTAAAACAAGAAGCAAGTGGTTGGCCAGACTGGTGTAAAACAGAGGATGACAAACAACATTACATTCAAAGGTACAAGGAAGTTGAGTCTATTGATCTTGATTATAGTTCAATAAAAAAGAACCCTGGATTGAGATCTCTTGCAAAGCTTTGTCTAAATTCATTTTGGGGCAAATTTGGTCAAAGGTCTAATATGAAGCAGACACAGCTTATTAGCGATCAAAAACCTGAGATATTTTATAATATTATAACAGATAAAAGTAAAGAAATATATGACTTTCACATTATGTCAAAAAATACTATAGCAATTATGTGGAAGTATCAAAATCAGTTTGCCCCTCAGTCGTCTGCTGCTGATTCAAACATTTACATAGCTTCATTTACAACGTGTTATGCACGTTTAAAGCTATACAGTGCTTTGCAAGAATTACAAAAAAGGGTTCTTTATTACAATACTGACTCAGTTATATTTATTTCCAAGGAAGGTATGGCAGAGCCTCCTTTGGGTGATTACTTAGGAGACTTTACAAGCGAATTAGAAACAAATGAATATATTATTGAATATGCTTCGGGGGGTCCCAAAAATTATGCCTACAGTCTGAGTAATAATTCTCAGGTATGTAAAGTACGTGGGTTTACCCTAAATTATAGAAATTCCAAAGTTATTAATTTTAAAACTGTTGTTAATGAAGTGTTAGGAGTACCCCAAAATGTTTATTCTGTAAATCCTAGTAAAATTTGTAGAGATAGCCGTAATTTAAATATATATAGTAAATTTGAAAAAAAAGCATATTCATTAGTATACACAAAAAGAGTTATTGGTGATAATTATTATACATACCCTTATGGTTATTAGTTAAGCAATATTTTGAATTTGAATTAAATATGTATAATTTATTTTGGTAATATTTGTGATATCTATGCCATAATGTATCTGTAATATGTATACTACATGGTATTTGTGATAGTATTGGTACTATACCATATTGTTTGAATTTGGTAATACTTGTGATATGTATACCATAATGTAACTGTGATATGTATACCCTATGGTATTCGTAATAACCACCGGGTATTTGTGTTTTGTATACCATATTGTTTGAATTTGGTAATACTTGTGATATGTATACCATAATGTAACTGTGATATGTATACCCTATGGTATTGGTAATAACCATAGGGTATCTGTGATATGTATACCATATTGTTTTAATTTGGTAATACCTGTAATATGTATACCATGACGTTGCTGTAATATGTATACCCTATGGTAATGGTAATAAACATGGGGTATCTGTAATATGTATACCATATTGTTTTAATTTGGTAATATCTGTAATATGTATACCATAACGTTGCTGTGATATGTATACCCTATGGTAATGGTAATAAACATGGGGTATCGGTGATATGTATACCATATTGTTTTAATTTGGTAATATCTGTAATATGTATACCAGGACGTCACTGTTGTGATTTGGTGATATATATATATATATAAATATACCCTAAGGTATCAGTAAAACGTAAAATATATGTGATATGTATACCGTAATGTATTGGTGCTATGTATACCCTAGGGTATCGGTAATAACCCTATAGGGTATCTTTGATTTGGTGCTATGTATATCCTAAGGTATTGGTAAAAACCATAGGATATGTGTACAGTTATGTTTTAATTTCGTAATATGTGTGATATGTCTACCATAATGTATTGGGGGCTATATGGTGTGCGTTTTGCTATGTTACAACAACATGTTTTGTTATGTTTTTAATAAACTAGGACATAGTATACCCTACTATACATGTGTAATATTTGTATATGTAATAAAAGCACTATTTTCTATTTCAGAAAAACATATTTGAATAAATATATTTAAATAAACATATTGAAATATACATACTTACATACTTGTGTTATTGTCTTACTTTAAATTATTAGTGTGATGTCATTTTACAGTATAACATATGACTCTTATTTATAATTGATAAAACAAAGCATCCTGATAAAGGTCTGTGTGTGTGTGTGTGTATTCGCCACTTTGATAAAAGATAAAAAGTTATCTAGGTCTCCACTGTTATATGTGTAGGGTGTGTATTCACCTCTATAATAAGACATATGTTTTAGTACGCTTCAACCTCAGTAGTACAACAGATACCTGAAACAATACAGGAACATTTTTAACCATGGCTTTTGCTTACTACTTGGTAACGGAGTCGGAATTTACTTTATCAACTAATTGGAAGGATTACTTAATAGCTTTTTATGAGAAAAGGACTATTATTAACAGCACAAATGTGACAGTGGATAGATCTAAGTTAACAGCTGCCAACTTTACGTTACCTCTTGAAAAAACAACCCAAGGGGTTACTGCTCTACAGTTCATCAAAAACAGTGACGGATATAACCATTTATCAGTTGGTTTAAACGGCAAGAAATGGCTTTATATTAGCTGTGAAGAGTGGTCAATACTTTTGTACTACTTAGCAGATATCAAAGAAATGCTGTTAAAAAACAGTGAAAAAACTATAAATGTGGGAACCATGCAAATTATAAACAGTACCAACACTCCTGAACCCGTAGCAGTTGTCCGTAGTATCAAACCTGATAGCCTAACGCTCAAGTTTAAAATCGGTCTTCAAACCATATGCAATATTGAGACATATCAACAAATTCTCATCACCTTATCGAATTTACCGTGGGAGTAAGTATGCGCTTATATTAAATATGTTATAAACATTGTTACCACTAGGCGCTGTAGCTTTATCATAAAATACATTAATGTTATTTTTAAACACTAGGCGGCAGCATTACGGCTAAAATGTGTTTTTTTATTTGTAGAACGGTGGCCAGCTCAAACATCTGTTACAAATGGAAAAATTACTTGCATTAACTTTAAAAGAAATTTCTTAATAATATTCAGTTTGAATTATAAGATAAATTTGTTAATACTACGTGAATATATAAATAAAAATGATGAAGACATTTGTCTCGTTTCATAATTGTTTTATTTTCACAATAAACAGGTACTTATAATCTAACATTTTATCATTTAGTTATTTTTCACAGTTAATAGGTACTTAAAATTCTAACAGAGCGTGATTCATCAATTTCCAATTGTCCGGGAAACTTTGCTGATATAATTAATGTAACTGGTTCTGGTAGTGCAACACCAAATTTAATTTCTAATCTTGTATGACCTCTACGAGTATTTAAAGCATATTCTGAACACTCTTCCTTACATGTATCAAATTTATACAGACAGTATCCATCTTTGTATTCACTACGGGTAATGTAATTTCCACTATTTTCCATGTAGCTGTCTCCATACAATGTCATGTACGCATCTAAATAACCATTTGATTTGTAATTTAAAGACAGTGGTGTACAAGGTGTTGATCTACCATCCAGATAAAAGGCCATAAAATTACAATTAAAGTGCTCAAATGCTAGCGGATTTTTTAAATAGTTACCATTAAAAGCTGCAGACTTTACTATTCCTACGACCAACGTATTAGGAATTTGTCCTTGAAATATGTTTTCTACTGTACATGAAAACTGTCCTGTTGCAACAGCAATAGATTTCATTTCGGTGCGTGGGTAATAGTAAATTGCTGGAGAATGTTTTAGTTGTTCAGCATGGGCCAATATGACGTTAGGAGAAAGTTCTACAGTATATACTTTTAATACAGCATCAATTATTTCCACCTTATAGTCAGCCCCTGTATTAGAACTCATAAGCTTAAACTTTTCATCGTGAGGCCAAAATTTAAAACCTACTTGAACACCATTAGGTATGTATCGAGACTGCTGACAAATATCAGTATATATAGGACCCTCAAGATCCACACATTTGCTGAGTCTTGTTAAAAGACCTCTCTGTGTTAAACCTGTATTTTGACCTTCTATAGGGTCGTTGGCATCAACATTATCATCTTTGTAGTACAATTGTGATTGTAATTTTGACTCTTTGGCCCCCTGCCCATAGTTAAGCAGTGTTTCTATATACGATTTGTAACCATACAAATTTCCAATGTCCGGAGATATTACCTGCTGATTCAAACTCACATCTACCTGACGCCACATTGTTTGCAGCATCAAGTTTATAGGACCTACTTTAGATTTAGTAGGAATTGGTTTTGTTTTGTCTGTTGATATAGGGTTTGGTAAAAGACTACCATCACTCTGTATTATACGAAAGCGAATCTTTAGTCTTGTTTTTTGCAAGTCCAAATATCTGGTGCCTGTACCGGATACATTAAACTCCAAGGCACCCTCAGAATTAAGCTGTCCTACAGGTCTATACTCTAACCATTCAACAGAAGTTATTGATTTATTTACAGGAATTCTGTAAAATAATGCCAAACTGTCTGAATGTGATAAAGCCATTAAAACTGCTTTTTAAGGTGTGAATATGTACTTTTTTTTCCTGTAACTTTTTTCTTTTTTGAATGACCTGTTGTGGTTGTAGACTTCTTTTTTTTTGAAACTTTCTTCTTTTTTGAAGGACCTTTTGTGGTTGTAGACTTCTTCTTTTGACCGCGTCCCTTGGGAGAATGAGCTGTCTTTTTTTTGTTAAGTCTTTTTATAGGGTTACTGTTTTTTTTGTTTTTTTTGGCATCCTGTTTTGAAACACACTTCCGTTTTTTGTTAGTACCCTGTAACTTATCACAAGCTTTTCTTTTTTTTTGAGATTTAGCTTGGGCTACGGCCTGCTGTGTTAAGCTCACATTTTGTATTGGTAAAGGTAATGGTGTGTTAGTTTTTTTATCAAATAAAGATGCATTTGATTCCATTGTCCAAATACCTTTTTTGTCAGGATGTATATGTCCGTTTGCCATATTTTTATAATGTTTTATCCACTCTTGTGTAGTCATGTTTATGGCTTTTTAAAAATATGTAATGTACACGTTGTTGGTTCGTCTGGAAATAAGGGTGTAAGTATGTCGCGATCCCTATTTATAGTAAGCCCAATTGTTTGAACCAATGTCCTTGTAATTTTAAAAGCCATTGACGAATCATAGCATCTTATCCGGTCCGGTTTTTCCTATTGTAATAGTACTAAGAATAGGACTTTTTGTGTCTGAACAATAACTGTGTTCTATAATGTTACATAATATAGACAGTTGGGTACAATTTCCTCCACAATATGTTTTTATATCTCATAATGCACAGTACCAATTGTCACCTTCAAGATAAAGGGGTTCACAAAGTTCATATAAAAAATTATAAGGTGTGTTTGTAGGGTAATAATGTGCAGAGTCTGTACTTTTAATAAAAATAAAGTATTCGTTTTTTGTATTAGTCATTTTCAGGCTCTATAATATCGTCCTCATTAATCCATTCATCAAATTTTCGGGGCCAGTCCAACCAACGTATTTTTACTTGTCTTTGACCTCTTCTTATTCTTCTGCCAACAATTTTTTCTATTTTAAAATTGTCTTGGTCGGATATATCAACTTTTTGTAGTTGCTGGTTGTAAAATGTTCCTTCAACAGGATCATCAACCCAATCAACAAGTGTATATATAGGTATTCTACGTCGCCGTCTCCTGGTGGCTACTTTAAACACTTCTCCAGACCATCTTTGTGAGTATTCACGATCAAACTTTTCCGGGGTGTAAGGTATTCTTACATGGTCCCCTACTTTAAATTTATATTTTTGATAAGGGTATTGATAGTCTGTTTTGGGTTTTCTTTTTAGTTTGTACTGTTGCCATCTAATTTCTGCCTCATTTTCTTTTGTTACATTACTTGGTTCAATACCTAAACTACCATGTATTGTATTATTGTAACTTGTTACAATATCTTGAATAACATTAATGTATTTCATTGTATTATTTTCAATAAGATACCTGTATAGTTTAGATTTTATTGTCTTAATACATCGTTCAGCATAATTAGCCTGAGTGGAATTATTTGTAAAGTATAAATTAACATTGTTTTGTTTCATATATTTTTTTAGAGTTCTATTATTAAATTCGCTACCTTTATCAGTACGTAATGATTGGGGTTTTCTCCCTTCGGCAAATATCGATATGAAAGCTTTTTTAACTTCGTCTGCATATTTAGTTTTCAAAAGTCTTACATAACAAAAACGACTAAATAAATCAATAACCAAAACAAAATATTTAAAATTAGAATTTTGGTCACGTAGTAAATACATGTTGGCTGTATCAGCGTCCCACAATTGATCAATGGAATCAAAGGCAACATGATTTCTTGGAAACTTTGATTTAACATGTCTATTTATTGTGTATGAATTTTCTTTTTCAAATGCTTTTTTTACATTTTTTATTTTTATATTAGTTTCACGGTCTTCATTTTTGATACTTTGTAAAAGTTTTGCGGGACCTTGGTAACTTCCAGGTGCAGCAGGATTTTTGTATCTATCTCTAACTATTTGCTCCATTATAGTTTTATCCACTTTAACCGTTTTGGTTTTTTATCTTTTTTTTTTTTGTTAAAGTAGGATTGTTTTAATACAATGCCTGATTCCTTTTTATTTTCCGAAAAAGGATTTTGTTTTGGTTTTGGTTTTTCCAACGTATTAGGTTCTGCAAAAGTTATTTTTTTAATACTACCTCCTGTAACGTTATTAGTATTTTCTGTTTGTGTTGAGGTACTTTTTAGTTCACGTTTTTCAGTTTGGTTAATACTATTCTGAAGTAATTTATATTTGTCAACAGGTACTAATATCATTTTTTTAGTACTCATGGTATAAATGTTTGAATTATTGGCTTAGTAGCCGACAATAATGTTGTTACAAGTTTTGGGTTACCCAAGATAACTTTGTGTCGGTTTTTTAGACTTTTTTTTTTGTCTCCCAAGTATTCAATTTTTTTGGCAAACTTTTTCAGGGCTTTTTTGTATTGATCTGTTATATGTATAATTCCATACAATGTATTAACAGCTATTTCACAAATTGTTATTACTTGCTCAGGTGTCAGTGTACCAAGAAGTACTTTAAGTTGTTTCGGTGGAGGTCTTTCGGTGAGGTAGTTTAAAAATGCCCAGTGACGTTTTACATGTTTACTCATCCTGTAAAATGTTAAGAATAACCTCACACTACACTAAACAGTGTCTTTTATACTTTTGGAACATAAACAATGCAATCCTGGTTCGGAAATATTTTCGTATACAATCTTTTATCTAAATCGGCATGTGGGGAGCTATCTATAACAAGGTACCCATATTTTGGTGCTGTGGCTGATTCATATGCTTCTTTTAGTATATTACCATGCCCTGGAAATAATTGTTTCGCCAAATGTGTTACTTGTGACGCATCTCTTAAATTTTTAAACATTACAAGATACCAAGTATTTAGCGCAATTGTACGAGCATTTTTTCCAGATTGAAATATATTTTGTGTTAAGTAAATAACACTAAATTTTCGGTGATGACAACCCTGTGTTAGTAATAATTCAATATCTTGACTCTTCATCATTTTATCCATCAAATCATCAATAATTAGTAAGTTATGCCTACCATTTTCGGCTATTTTAACTAATGTTTCTTCAGTCGGTAGTCCTTCATGAAATGTTAGGTTAGGAATATTTTTTTCCATATCATCAAACAATTGTTGCCAAACACCATAACAGTATAAAATGGTAGCTGGTGGTTCTTTGTCAAACATACCTTTTACATGTTGTAAAAATTTGTATGTCCAAAAAGTTTTTCCTGACCCCGTTGATCCAACAATACATAAACTTGAGCATTGTTTAAAAGGCATTAAACTGGTCTTCTCCCACCATCTATCAACCGTCTCGTTAGACATCTTACTTGGTAGTAATCATAATATATTTTAAGACACGTTATTTATACATAACACGTACCAATCAAAATGAAACAAAAAATTATTTTCATTACTGTATTTTTTATTTCACTTATACATATTACATATTACATGTATGCTAGTATCACAAAAAGTCAATTTACAGGTCCTCACAAAGTGTTTCAAACTCATAGTATGTTAAACCTTCCTCGCTTAAAACTGTGTTGGGATCGGCCGTTCTCAAACATTGCAGCACATCTTTGTACTTTATCATTGGAACACCAAACAAGTCTTTCATCATATTGGCTGCCTCCACAAGTCTTGGGGTTGATATGCGCAAATGACAGGGTCTAGCATGTCTTGTAATAAGATGCTCAGGGTCATCTAAACATCCTGAGTCCAGGTGATCCTCTTGGCCTGTACTATTATTTATACAACCTTTGCATTTCTGTTTCAACCTCATTCTGTATTCAAGCTTTAGCAAATGGTTATAGGTTGTGCTTACCAATGTTTCTTTATCTGCCGTTAAAACATCATCCACAGAAACATGCATTTTTGTCTCGTCTGTTGTTGTATCAGCACGTTCAGAAACACTGTCCAAAACACAGTTACTTCTTTTTAAGTATGATTTTGAGGACCTTTTTGACACATCCCCGTTGTCATCTACATACTTCCAGGAGTATACAGGTACTGTATGTATACGTCTACGTTTTGTCGGTGGCTTGTTCTCAACATCCCCATGCACATCCTCATCATCCCTCTCGTCAGTACCGTCAGTATTCGTTTCACTTCCTCTAGGGCCTACACCCTTTTCAAGAACGTTCTTTAGGGCTTTAAATTCTTCAACATTGATGTTTACCGACATTCCACTAAAAATATATAAATTTGTTTCAAATTATTAGTAAAGGTATATTTGCTCAATATCTGTATTATACAAAATATGCAAAACATTATAAAAGGTCAATGTATAACATATGTATAATATACTTACTGATGTCTGTTGTTGTCCTCGTCCATTTTATTGTAGCACACATATGTCTTGTCTTTAAAGCTGGATAATGAAACAGTCCAGGACGCTCTTTTAAAATCATACACGTGTAGTACATGTTCTGTTTCGCCTTTTTGGGTAAATGCCTCAATATCAACGTCCTGTAGTGTCCTTACAATTAAATCTTTAGGTACAAATACAGTTCTCCACTGTTTTTGTAGGGGTTTCCTCCGTGTAAATTTAACCACCTTGGGTGTTATTTCAACATCCAGGGATGTGCTAATATGTACCTTCTGCATGTTAACAACTAATGTAGTATCTCTCTCACAATGGTCTCTGGTAAAAACAGACTCTGCATTTATATACAGCAATCATATGTAATATGTAATACGTAATAGTTCTTATCTTCTTATCATGTAGCGTCATCAAAACACAACATGTCCATACATATCATGCATGCATGTTCTGACATGTTCTGACATGTTGGTCAAAAAGAGATCCCTCCATATGCTTTGGTACCAAGCCAAGTTGGCTTTAGTCTGTGATCAGATAATAATAACCGAGGATCTGTATCAGGTACGTCCATACCTTCATCACAAGTCTCACAGCTATCACAACTGTCACAACTGTCAGAACTGTCTGCCTTACCACAAAGATGAACATGCCCTAAAAAGATGGTAACCATACTTTCTGCATACTGCGCACCACATTTGGGACAAATCAAAAATTGTTCCTTTTTGGGAGCTTTGTGTACTTTTGTTTCCTGTACTTTTGTTTCCTGTACCTTTGGTTCCTGTACCTTTAGTTCACAACATTTTTTAGCATTATCACTCTGTTGAAGCTGTAATTCATATACTTGATTTACTCTCATCCGTAACATCAAGTTTTCTTGCTTCAAATCTAATACTGTAAAAAGCAGTTTATCCAATACATCCTCGCTATGTTTAGTCGTCATTCTTTCGCATGTACTTGTCCTTAGCATATCAATACTTGTCATCAAATCCAGCAATTAACAATACACAGTGTCCTACCTTTAATTTATACAGTTTCAAAATGTTATCCCTAGTACTGGGGGGTGGGTGTTTGGGTGGGTGGGGGTTAGTCTCTGGGTGTGGGGTGGGTGTATAATACACATACACAATTAGTCGCTAGGGGTACTAACTAGGTCAGACGTCTGGGTCTATCACCCTTATCAGGGCTTATCCCCTTATCAGGGCTTATCCCCTTATCAGGGGCTTATCCCCTAATCCCTCCGATAATAATGGGTGTTGTTGTGATGACGTCATCACTTCCGGTTTGACGCAGTAGTCACACACCTTCTTCTGATGTGTAGAAATGTAGATTGTGCATTTTCTGAAAATCTGACCCAATTGTGTTTTCAACGATTCAAATGATTTGGTGGCCGTGGCATAATATATACTGTTACAGATGGAATATTCCCATTTCTGCCAATTTTATATTCATTCCATATAAAGTAGTCTAATAAAGTGTGAGTAGGTGAGTGTGGGGGCGGGGGTAAAGGGGGTAAAGGGGGTAAAAGGGGTAAAGGGGGTAATTGAAATAATATTTCATTTGGCGAGAGTCCAGCTCACTCTTCATTAGAAGCCCTTTAGCAAAGAAAAATATAATTTTAGCTTTTGGTTCTGAACAGAAAAGTTAATTTTAGATGACCTATTTACTGCACCCCTCTACAGCTTGAACATTCAACATCTGGAATAATCTGCGAGGAACCTGAGACACACGCTTTGAAAAGCAAAATTAAGAAGAAATACTGACTAAATTTTCAGTGGCAGTGGTAAAGTTACTGTCATTGATGCATGGATTCCTAGCCGGAGGGAGGACAGTGATTGAGTGTAATTGATTATAGCTGCATGCAATAGGGGGGTTGTGTGTGCCACTGCACAGGTCTGGGATAAACAATAGGGGGGTTGTATGTACCACTGCACAGGTCGGGGATACACAATAGGGGGGTTGTGTGTGCCACTGCACATGTCTGTTACAGTGCATGCTGGAATACATAATAGGGGGTTTGTGTGTGCCACTGTTGTAATTGTAAATTAATGATCTGTAAAAACCTGCATGACGGGAAAGATGGAGACAATAAATATTCCAAGACTTCTATTCCATGCTGATAGTAACAGCTGATTCATTGTCATACAACGCCCATAAGTCCATGTGATCAAGGTTAAAGATGGTGGACATGCAAATGCCCTATTGCCTGGTAGACTATTATATAACAATGAGTGGATGTAATGTGGTACAGTGTACAACCCCCCTATTGCCTGGTAGACTATTATATAACAATGAGTGGATATGAATGCCACGGTGCTGGATCTGACGATGATGAATGTAACACTGGTATAAGAATGAAGGCAATTGTAAACTAGTGTAGATGGAGTTGGAGGGGCGATATTATATTTATATGGAATCAGTAATAGTCTAATGTGGTATATATGTATAGTTTGTTTGGTGCAGCAGTCGCCCACGCCCCTCACCCCATTCCAACCCTACACACATTACCGTGGCTTAGCATTGCCTAAGTGTTTGATTGTGAGAGGGAGGCAGAGAGAGAGGAGAGAGGGGAGAGAGAGGAGAGAGGGGAGAGAGAGGAGAGAGGGGAGAGAGAGGAGAGAGGGGAGAGGGAGGAGAGAGGGGAGAGAGAGGAGTGAGAGGAGAGAGAGGAGAGAGGGGAGAGAGAGGAGAGAGGGGAGAGAGAGGAGAGAGGGGAGAGGGAGGAGAGAGGGGAGAGGGAGGAGAGAGGGGAGAGAGAGGAGAGAGAGGAGAGAGGGAGGAGAGGGAGGAGAGGGAGGAGAGAGAGAGGAGAGGGAGGAGAGGGAGGAGAGAGAGGAGAGAGAGTGGTAGAGAGGAGAGAGAGGAGAGAGAGTGGTAGAGAGGAGGGAGGGGAGAGAGAGGGAGAGAGAGGGAGAGAGAGGAGAGAGAGGAGAGGAGTGAGAGAGGAGAGAGAGGAGAGAGAGGGAGAGAGAGGAGGGAGGGGAGAGAGAGGGAGAGAGAGGGAGAGAGAGGAGAGGAGTGAGAGAGGAGAGAGAGGAGAGAGAGAGGAGAGAGAGGAGAGAGAGGAGAGAGAGAGGAGAGAGAGAGAGGAGAGAGAGGAGAGAGAGGAGAGAGAGAGGAGAGAGAGAGAGGAGAGAGAGGAGAGAGAGGAGAGAGAGTGGTAGAGAGGAGAGAGAGGGAGAGAGAGGCGAGTGAGGAGAGAGGGGAGAGAGAGAGCTAGAGGAAAGAGGAGAGAGAGAGAGGAGAGGGAGGTAGAGAGACGGAGGTAGAGAGACGGTGGTAGATACAGAGAGGGGGAGAGAAGGGGGGGAGAGAAGCTATATATTCTAAATACACTATAACGACTAGTGTGATAATATTTACAAACATGACACATGTGATACGGTGTTGTAATATCTACATCATGAAATAACAATTTCAGAACTGAGCGTGTCCCACGTCCCCCTCCCACCTCCTGTATATTGGCTTAGTGATGTGTAAGTGCTGGAGAGAGAGGGAGAGGGAGAGAGAGGGAGAGTGGTGAGAGAGGGAGAGTGGAGAGAGAGAGAGATGGGCAGGGATGGCAGAGGGAGGGCTTGGCGAGGGTCAAGCGTAGGAGGTTTGATATAAAGGCCAATGTTGCACCGGAAGAGGAAGTGGAGGTGTGTATGGGGAGATAGTTTCCGCCATATATTGATATTCCCGGCCGCCATTTGAAAGCGTTTACATGTGTGATACCGCAGGTCACCTGTGGGGGCGCTACTGTCGCGTGGCGCGCTCTGATAGGACGAGAGAACGATACTAGCGATCCTGGCGGGATAATGGGAGTATAGGCTGGGTTGCTGGATTTATGTGTGTGTGGGGGGGGGCGATTAAGTGTGATTTAAAGGGGGGTGTTACGGTTTGTAGGATATGGGTCAGATTTTCAGAAAATGTACAATTCGTCTTCGCCAATCCTCCCTAATAACCCACATTTAAGATAAAAATGAGCTTCAAAATGCAGTTTAACAATACTGAGCAATGCGATACCAAATATACTCAGATATACCCGGTATTGTTCATTTTCAGCCTAATTAATGTGTATTTGTAGTAAAATAAATAACATAGTCTACGTTATTAATTTCACATTAATTTGACATTAATTTGACACTAATTACTAAGTCATGAGGATGGTGTGTAATGGCAGTTATGAATTTTTAGAGTGTTTTTGTGGACGTATAATTATTATTATAGACTTTTTATACAGGTCTGGCGTCAGAACACAAGAATAGGACAAGCAATTCTACTAATAGATCTTCCATCTAGCCCTAGAAAGATGTAGAGTAGATAAAGTGTATTTTTAATCAAGGCAACGCTTGAAAACATCCCTGTACAGAGCGTTTTGCATATAGATGTATTTAAATTAATAAATACAAAAACAAACATAGAATAATTATATTTCTTAGAAGACTTAGTAATTAGTCAGTTGGGAAAAGGTGGAAGTAGACTTTAAAGTCTTGGTCCAATGACTTTAGGGAAAGAAACGGAAGAAAAAGTAAAACAATCTTTTGTATTTGACCAACGTTAACTGGGAGTGAAACTTTAAGATAAATTTGCACTGATATCAAACCATCGATTACAACAGCCATTTGTCCTCGCATAATAATATTAAGGGTACCCTGGATGCACTTATTGGCAGAAGGTATTACATTTGTAAAATATCCTTTTTTCTGGAAGAAATAGAATGAAGAATTAGTAGGCAACCAAGGGAATCGCGCCCCCTCCCACGATAACCATCGCATGACGATACAACCCTTACCCTAGCAATGCCAGGGAATAACCATATCAGCTCAGACAGCAGCCTTTATTAACAACTTCATAGTTGTACTTAACAAAAAATATATTCATAACATGTTTGAATTGTTATAAACTAGTATGCACCACTGTGTATATTTGAGTGCTACCGCGCATCAGGTAAACAATGCTGTATATGGGCCATGTCCTCCGAAAATGTACAATTGGCAGCCCTACACATTTAGAAGATTTTGCTAAATTAGGCTGAAATATGATAAATACCGGGTATATCAAATAAACAAGGAGTGAAGGCAGTGATTAAGTAGTTTCATTTTGGAAAATGTACAATTGGCAGCCCTACACATTTAGAAGATTTTGCTAAATTAGGCTGAAATATGATAAATACCGGGTATATCTGAGTATATTTGGTATCACGTATCAGTTCTGTTGTGTTAAACAGCATTCTGAAGCTCATTTCTGTCTTAAAAGTGGGTTATTTGAAACGATCGGTGAAGGTGAATTGTACATTTTCTGACGATCTGACACATATATATATATGTATAACAGTGGTGGCCCACTAAACCAGGTAAACAATGGCGTATATCAGGTATATCAGAAGTGACGGACTTTAGTCTCATTAAACATTTCTAATCTAAGTTTCAACGGCGCAGGCGCACAGACACTCTCTCCTACTTCCGCCCTGTTGGACGGATCTTCCCACGTCCAAGGTTCCTCCACAGACTGAACAACATTTCTACATCACGGTGTGAACCTGACGGGCGTCATGTATGTCTGGGAACCACACTGAGTAAGCATGGAACTAGTTTACCATATATAAACTAATGTATAGTATTTGTGAATAGTAGAAATGTATGTATACAGGTTGAGTATTGGTTGGAGGAGTTTGCGTATCGCTCTGGGGCCAAGAAATGGGCGTTGTTTCCGGTTTAGTCCAGGTGGAAACGAGGCGGTGGTATCTGTTTGTTTGTGTTTGCGATTCTCGTTGAGTGACATTGGTATTTTCAGCTTAGATTATTAGACAATGAATTTCTTTCACATAACTATCCTTACGTAACTTGTAAAACATGTTGTTCATTTAAACAACACAACATATCTGGCAATATCTAGCCTTTAAAATAAAACATTGTAAACGTATTATATGGATCCAGTCACCAGAAAAAGTACAATACCCAGCTTTGCACATTGTGGTTAAATACGGCTGAAATATGATAAATACTGGATATATCTGAGTAATTGTGTGTCTTCTATTCAAACTATTTGCTTAGTTAATTTGAACTGTATTTTGTACCTCATTTCTGTCTTAATTTAGGGTTATTTGAGAGGATTAGTGAAGGTGAATTGTACATCTACAGGTGACCTGACCCATATATTGCATATCTCTTCCATAAGTCACATTACAAGGACTGAATCAATCATCTCTAACGCAGGTCTTACAAATTGTACGTAAAATAAATTAAAGAAGTAGAGGGAGGAGGGCTCGCTGTATACCGGGGAGGCTGGCTTATTTAAATGATGTATTATCGAGAGAGCACAACAAACTTGATCTTTGTTGTTTTATTTAGTTTCTCGAGCTTTCGGGCGACTTGCCCTTCATCAGGAGTATATGGGTCAGGTTGTCAGTAAATGTACAATTCGCCTTCCCCAATCCTTTCAAATAACCCACATTTAAGACAAAAATGAGCTTCAAAATGCAGTTTAACATAACAGAACTGATACTTTAAATCAATGCGATACCTAATATACTCAGATACACCCAAAATGTATCGTTTTTCAGCCTAATTTAGCAGAAGTTCCTTGATGTGTAGAGCTGCCAATTGTACATTTTCTGAAAATCTGACCCATATGGTCTTATTAAATAAGTGTCAATACAATAACAATCTAGTTGTTCTATCAATACAATACTCATGAATTATTCAATAGATCCAAGATCCATAAAGAGTAACGACATCAGCATCTTGTTTCAAGATGGGTAATCAATATATTTACTGATATTTTGTTTTATTTGATTTTACGTATTTTCATATCTATCATCAGGGGTTATCTAAAAAACATAATTCTAAAAGAAATTAAATAAATGGCTTTGATTAGAATTGCTTCTCAAAGATACGACCAAAATGTAATAATTTACCTTAATTCGTGTTGAACTGAATAAATAGTTTTCTAGCAAATCGTACTTTAATAACAGTATTGTCTATGAATTTAACAAATTGTGTTATTACAAAGTTGGCCCTACAACAATGACTCGTTGATAAATAAATCATGCACAATACATGAGAAGAGGCAAAGGTGGTGTTGTTTCAATTCGGGAATGGTGATAAGGTCAGCAGAACTACTGTGGGAATGTATGAGGGTCAGATTTTCAGAAAATGTACAATTCACCTTCACCAATCCTCTCAAATAACCCACATTTAAGACAAAAATTAGCTTCAAAATGCAGTTTAACATAACAGAACTGATACTTTAAATCAATGCAATTGAATTGAATTGAAAAATACTTTATTTGCCTATGGTTATACATAAGGAGACAAATGGGTGGACAAGACTTCTGGATAATAGTGAATTATACCCGGTATTCATTATTTTTCAGCCTAATTTAGGAGAATTTACTAAATGTGTAGAGCTGCCGATTGTACATTTTCTGAAAATCTGACCCATGAATGTGTAGACGCATGTAGCGCCTTGGTGTCCGTTATTGTGGGTAAAACTACAGATGAGAACTTCCACTATAGCTTAGTAAACAAGAGTTTGTTTACAAGGAGACTAGAAATATATATATTTTATTGTGAGTGGGAGGTTATCTGTCTTTACAAATAGATTCATATAGTAAAATATATATCTTTATTGTGAGGGTTCATAATCAAGAGAAACCTTTAACGTGAATTAAAATAATTAGTGCTGATGTAAATTAGAATAATTAGTGGCAATGTAAACTAGAATAATTAGTGGCAATGTAAACTAGAATAATTAGTGGCAATGTAAACTAGAATAATTAGTGGCAATGTAAACTAGAATAATTAGTGGCAATGTAAACTAGAATAGTTAGTGTTAATTATTGTTTAAAGCTGATATAAGGAAGTTAATGGACGTACCGAGAATAGCAAAACCCACACTAGTGGTCCATACAAATTATTCCTTACTAAAACTTCTATATTTGTTGTTTTAGGACAGACAAGGATTGATCCCCTCCAACCCTTCCTACAAGTCTGAAGACGGTGAGTTTGACGCCCTTAATAAAGGGGAAAGTGATGTAATTTACAAAAGTCCTTATAATAATCATAAAGTTGGTAATAGCGTCTACACCTAATTAAGTGATTAATACAACAAATATTCGAAACACTAAATCAGTTTTAAACGCAAACTGTGGGAATAGTTATTAGTGGATTAAAATAATCACAAATCAAAATTTGATAATCACAAATCCATAGAAATACTGATTTCTTTGGAAATCCAAGATGGCGCTGGTTGACAGCATGTTGTAACTTTTGCAAGTCATGAACTACGTATATTCACTATGAAATGGTACTAAAGATGCTCCGCAAACTATAAAAAAGAAACTCATAAGTTGTGCTATATCTCCCTTATTTCTCAACCAATAATGATGAATTATAAAACTAGCATTAGGAAGTTGTCCTTCTGTCGAGTATCTACTCTATTTTGAAGTATTCTTATAAAGTATGATGACGTCATCGTTGCTGGGATACGAATCATTGTTACAGAAAATTAGACCACAAAATTATTAATATCACCCCCACACCCTCACCCCCCACCCACACCCCCACCCACCCCATGGGGCAATGCCATACTCATATCCTGAAAAACGTGCAATGGTCACCGAAACGTTGGTAAATTAGTTAATAAATCATATAAAAGCAATAGCTATCCATTACTACTTCTTTCATGGTTTTGATGTTTTATTCCCTTATTTAAGGTGGCTAAGATCGCTGATAATGAAGACCATGATCTGTATAAAATATAACAAGAATTTGATTTAAATTATGTCAGGTGTTCTCAAACTTAGTTCTAGATGTTTATATCTTTCCTGGATTGCTTTTAATTACGATTAGTCAATGCGAGATGACCGCGGTGAAGGCCTGACATTGTTTCCGTTTGAAACTGCAGGAACTGGGTCGGAATGACGCATGTACATGGGACGTCACAGAAATTGACACATGCCGCTGGGGTCGGACCCATGCTTCAATTTATTTCTTATTTATCTGTAAACCTATATAAACGTCTATAAAATACTTCCAATATGCCTATTCTCGGCAAGGTTTGCATCCCACACACTTTGGCACAACGAATACACATTATCTGCACATCCAGTGAGAGAGAGAGCAGTTACGATAATGCTTTGTTTATATCATGACGTTCCCTCCAATGATGCGCCAATGACGGCCGTCACGGAATGTGCGTGCGTCATTGGTATGTGCGTAACGGCCGCACTGTACCAGGGTTATTTTGGTTTAGCAGACCAATATAATTTTCGACAGGAAGAATCGGAAAACACCTAAGAAATATGCATTTATATGATCAAATCAGGAAAGCCATGAGTAAAGGGGTTTCTATTGTACCGTACTCAATTACTATATCTTTGACCAAACTCTCATTAATGAGTTCTGCGATCCCCAACTTCCAAAAGTTTTCCTATGAAGTAGCTCGAGCAAGCAGCCAATCCTTTGATTTAGTATTTTATTACATATGTGTGCGATTTCACGGGTGCTATTCGGGGGTGCTATTCAAAATGTCAAATAGCACACATGTGCTATTTGAGCGGGGCATTAACACGTGACCAATATGACGCAATTTCATTGGTTTGCCGACGTTGCGCACTTGGTGACGTTGCACTCTGCTGTGTAGCGCTGCCTTGCACTTTTCGAAAGATTTCAAGCTAAGTTCCGATAATTTGGCAAGAAATACAGCAATAATAAGACGTCGACGTCGAGACGTCGAGGTCAAATCGCACTCAACCCCTTCGGGGTTTCGTGCGATTTGACCCGACGTCTCGATCGATTTGACATCTCCATCGGGCTATTAGATATATAAAGCTGCATTCTTAGCTAATTTCCGTAAAAAAAATCAATTATTTATTTAGACCCATCCAAAGGTCACTAACCAAGCACTGATGCACTCACAGATGCAACATCGTCTTCGTATATAAGCAATATTAGTATTAATGCACATTGTACTTCTCAGTCCTCATTACACTTTTCCCGCGATAAGAATAATTATATAATTCTTAAATGATTGAGCTGATTACGGGACCCAGTGGTGGAACAAAACTACCCTCATTTATTTATTAATGATCTTAGTACAGTTCTACTTGTTTACTAACAGTATAATAAGCATAATAATGTTGATAATAATGGGAGAAACAAGTGATTAATATCATAATTAATAACAGAACTAGAACTAGTTTCAATAACAAATTATAAGAAAGTAATCAAACAAAATTGTTTTCCTCATGAAAACACAGTAAAAGACAAAGAGAAAATAAAAAAGTTTTGTTCGCCAATGGTGGCTATCGGCCGCCCCTGAAATATTATAACAATATAGTCTTTACTGATTCATTTCATAACAATCATTCATGCATGGAATAAATGTGTTATGATTTATCTAAACAAAGTTCACAACAGAAAACTATAACAAACTGAGAGCGTTAAACACCCGTAACAATGAATATATCCCTCCAAATTGTTCTTGTTGGACAAAACATTCGCAAAATAACATTGTTTGCGACTTTAGATTATTCTCTGACGCCTCACATCTAAACCTATATATGATAGATAACATGACCCAGTGTTCAGATTCAAAGTCGATAGAACACCAACAATTATAATCCCAGCGATTTTCTGATTTTTGAACGTATATTAGATGATTGATGTATTTTTATGAGTATGGTTCCAACGTTTTGGATACAGGGCAATCCTTCATCAGGGAATGGTTGACTTGATGATTGAATAAATAATGTTACACAGAAAGATCTAAAGTCGCAAAATAGAAATGTGTCAAAGAAAAAATAAATAAATGGACAATCACTAATTAAGGTCCTTATAATGACGTTAGAAATACATAGATGTATACACTGTTTTAAAATGTGGTACATGCATTTACCGTGGCCTTTAAGGGCATAAAGCAACCATTCTCACTCTGATAATTATTATATCATTCATTATATAGTGCCATATACTGTCATTAGTGTACGATGCCGCACGCTGTAATACCTAAATGTCTATGTTGTTGGTTGTATCAGAAATATAGAGGAAATGAGTGTGAAAAATGGGAGACTGTAATATATACATACATAGAGAGAGACTGTGAGTTTCGTTGGGAGACCCTTTCGTGAAGAAATCTACATTTCTGACTATCAAATATATACATAAATAGGACACATCATTAGGAATATTTGAATAAGACACAACGCAGGGGGGTGGTTATTATTATTTTGATTTTATTTCTTTTTATTCAATAGCTTATCCTAGACTGAACTCGACCTACCTAGATTATTTGAATACTGTGAATGCCTATTGTGCTAGGCTCTTAATGTTGTTCTTACCTACAATGACCTATGTCATATACATAGATACCTGTAAATTGTTGAATAATGTCTCAAAATATATTTACTATCATTTTTTGTAATCCGCCAGCATACTCTGAGAATAGTGTAAATGTTACATAATGTTTATTTGCTGAATAAAAAATATTAAATACAAAAAAATACTCACTCACCTTGTATCTTCTATATTATAGGACAGGCATTCTAGGGACAACAGTTATACATGGCCAGGATGAGTGCTCAAAGTAAGTGCTTAATTATTAACTTTACAATCAATGAATTTCATATAAAAGCTAACTACAGCTGATTATTCAGGCAGATTATTTGAACATACTTCATCTGTAGTTGTTATTTATTGTTTTCCTTTGAACAAAATTATTGTCCAGTTAATACACTGTACGCCGACTGTATTCTAGTAACAAAAACAAAAGTAAACAATCTTAAACATTGTTAATTTTAATTCCCTTCATTATCTGTGTAATGCCCTGTCTACACAGGGGCGAATTCAAAAACTGGTGTGAATCTGGCACTTGCTATCATTCACATGTGAAATCATAGAAATCCTGTGCGAATCGTAGAAATCCTGTGCGAATCGGTGGGGAGCTTTCAGAAATAATGCTCTGCGATTTGAGTTTTTAGTCCCTACACATGTGCGATTTTAGCTGCAAACTGATTTGGATCACTTCAAAAAAGAAAATGGAGGGAGAGAAGACTGAAAATATTTTTTTAGGTGTACTTGCGGCGATTTGAAAAAAATGTAGAAAAAATCAATTTATAATCACAAAATCTTAACATGAGACAATATGTCTGGGCATGTTCTGTGCAAAAAATCGTTTTGATTCATCAATAATTTGGTAAAATACACCTGTTCAAACATACCTACAATCACCTGCGAATTTTGGATATTTCCGAAATTTGCATGACCTCCTGCGATTAGTCGTGGACAGCAACAGAGGTCTACGAACTGTTGTGGCTAGCCCTACACATATGCGAATGCTTGTAGAAGTATGTGCGATTCCATTTGAAATTGCATCAACTGAGATTTTTCACATGCGATTTGGATTATTTCACCTGCAATCTGGCCCATCTGAAATCGCACATGAATTTGCATGTGTGTGGGGCAATTATTGCCTCTGCGATTAGTCATAGGATTCTGTGAGTGGTCGCAGCTGTCCCTACCTAGGGGCGATTTAGTTTAAAAAAACTCTATGCGATTTCGTGTGAAGTTGCACTAGTTGCCGCAAGGGCCAATTCACTCCCCAATTCGCCCCTGTGTAGACGGGACATAAGTACAGGCTAAGGTGAACAATGCTCTACCTATTATTAATATTAAAGAATGTATAAATTGAGTTATTTTAAATCAACTACCAATAATCACCGGACCCCTCGGTATAAAATTTAATACAATATTTACCCACCTTGATATATTTTAAATCAAACAAAAAGATATGAGTTATATGAAGGAGCAACTATTCCTAAACGTGTAATCATGTTAATTAATCACAGGAGTGCCGCTGATCCCACTTGGGGAGAACCCTGCCCTACAGGACACTCCCTATGTTGAGTTACTCATTGAGCATGGACCAGAGTTAGAGCAGAACATACAGCTGCCTCAACTATGGTCCTACCTGAGGAAGTACCATGTGGTGGACCTATGCAACAAACAGCTTATTGAGGTAAGATACTTGTGTAGTACAATGGACCAGAGTTAGAGAGGAACATACAAATAGAACCCTTGTGGCCGTACCTGAGGAAGTACCATGCGGTGGACCTATGTAGCAAACAGCTTATTGAGGTAAACTCTTTTTAAACATATTTCATTTCGAAAAACAGTTTCACACAAGCGATATGTTTCATGTTATCCAAAATAATTATGTAATAATACAAAATCGAATATATAAGAGAAGACCCAGAAGTTAACTACATCATATAGTGACGACCTAAGCTAAGCCCAACAATCCATATTAATCGTATACTAAGTACATTTACAGCTACTATAAGTAAGAATTTACATAGCATTTCTTTTTAATTTTCTATGCCGACAATAAAAACAATTCATAAGTATTATTAAAACTATGAACTAAATGTGACCAGTTGGTCATGCTAAATCATAACAAAGTTCCTAAATACATATATAAAAGACTGTGGGTCAGTTTGACCTTTCCCAATTGAGATGTGGTTTGAATCACACCATACTGAATATATTGCATTTGACTTCCTAACTCTAGCAAGCTGGTGCAGAATTCCTTCAGGTTAGAAAACTCTTGGAGCATGTGGAGCGAGGAGACACCAGGAGGTATGAGAGCTTCCTACGGGCTCTGCAAGACACTGAGCAGTGGTCGGTGCTAGAGATACTGGGCATCTCTGTGCATCAACAGGACCAGCCATCAGTCACATCTCATGCAGGTATTTAGACAACACTGAACAAGCTTTCTTTTCAAGCACTTGGTTTCCAGTTATTTCTATGAATGGCACTCATGAACATAGCTGTGATTTACTGAGTTCATCAAAAAAAGCTCAAACATGTCAACTTTATATTCATGTTTTGCACTTATATCTATTAATATAAAATTTTGTAATATTCCTCATGTAGGCCTATGTATCATCGTGTTGATATGATCAAACAATATCATATAAGCAGATGTCACTCTGTTGAGTGACATCTGATATATATACAGGTTAACTAACAAGTTGGTTGAAGGAGCGTGAATATTGTACGAGTTGCGAAGCAACAAGTGCAATATTCTAAGCGACAAAAACAAACAAGTTAGTTAACAGATGTATTATACATGCTTTCAATCATGAAAATAAAAACAACTTGTATAATAAGATATAATGAATTTAATGATTATGTTTTTTATGCTTCCTGTATTTTATGACTTCCTAATCATTAATAACTTAGGCCAAAGTTCCAGTGAAGCATATTAGAATATAGAGGGCCTCTGGTCTTTTATCTTATAGAGATTCATTATTTGCTCTAATAAACTTCACCAACGTAAGAGCTTACTTACCATATTAGTAATTGTACCCCAATATGTAGGTCCTGCCACTACTCCACCTGCTGGATGTGCCCCACATCAGCCTCCTCCCTCGGCCAGTGGACCACTTACATTGGATGAAGAGACTCTGATGGAGGGTGAGAGATTCATTATTTGAGTAACTATACTGTTACACTACACAGATACTTACTGTTTTCTGGGGGGACAGAATAGTAAACAGTACACACAGAAACTAAATAGTATGAGGTCACCAAGTTATATAGCTGCTTCTAATAGTTATCTCACCTCTAGCAAGGGAAATTATTTTTATGACAGATTCTTTATTCAGGTTTGGCGGATTTTGCAAACATGCAAAACAAAACAAAAATCAAAATACAACAATGATATTATAGTATCGCGTTTGAGGGGGGCTATATTCTCCAAGTATGGCCGAAAATTAAACAAGCCATACAAGGAGAATATAGGCCCCGAAGACGCGATACTTTGCTATTCTTGCTTTTTTTTCATGATTCCTAACTTAAAACAGCTTTATTTGCATTAATCTCATCAAATTGTGTTGTCCTCATAGTCTTGAACGGTCATGACGTCACTGTACAATATACAGAGTTTATTATATTGTACACCTTGTGAGCAGCAAGTATATCGATTATATTGTACTCTGATTAACTCTATTGCAGGCATCCTAGACCACAGCCGGCGGTCAGAACACATAATGGAGGGCCCACTAGTTGATATGTTCAAGGAGGACATATATGACGTCAACACCAATCATGTGGAAGTGGTCATCCACATGGATCAACATGCCGGCCCACAGGCGTAAGTACACAAGGGTCGGACTTTTAGAAAATGCACAGACGTGACAGTTCTCCGAGCTCAGCAGTGGGAACAAATACCCCAACCACAAGTGTCTCAGCCCTCTTCCAGGTTCTTTTTCTTTATTCCTTTCCCAAAGTTGCTCATCAAAAAATTTGAAATTTCTAAGATTGGCAAAATATGTCTTTACTAATTGTAAGCAAACTTCCTTGGTCATAAATTTTCTTCTACGAATTTGTCCAATTTTGAAAGTAGCAAGCCTAAGCCTACTTTTCAAACGAATTTGGGGATAGTAAATCTGTGACCTTTTACTCTATTATTCTCAGAATCTGAGGAACTGTGACTGCTATATGATAAGTAACGATAAAGTTCCATCATTAGCCAGAATCTAATGCGTTTCATGCCAATTATTGATATAGATGTGGAGTATATGAAGATATGCAAATATATGTGGTAATAACACGTTCCTGCCATTGCGGTCACCTGGCATTCCACCTATGCTCACTCCTCTTTCAATATTCGTCCTGATCACACATTCTTTTATTCCATGGGAATATGTTCTGTACATATACATCCACAGACACAAACGGGCAAATATCTATGGCTGCTATTTACTGATCATTATGTTCTACACTTTTGATTTCAGAGTAACCATACCCATATCAAAGGATTCAGTCTTCAAGGAGTTCCATGGCAAGCCAGCTCCCCAGACTGTTCTACTCTCAGGGCCTGTGGGTTGTGGTAAGAGTACATACAGTCGCAGCATCATCCACGACTGGACACAGAGGCAGAAGGCAACCAGCAACCCTGACAAGTCCTTAATGGTGTTTGTAGAAGCAAAAACGTTGACAAAAGCTGGAGTTTGGACAGCTATATCGAGCAGTATCCATGGGAAATTCGCAAAAGAATTATTTCAAGCTGCCAAGGATGGAAAACGGTTGAAAATATTCGAAGGACACAGTTTCAGTACAAAATGTTAAAGAGTTTTTAGCGGAGTGTCGATCGAGTGGATCTACTATTGTGTTTGTCACAACACGAGACAATCTGTCTGGTGTAGACAAAGCATTGTTTGATCGACACTTGGAGATCAAAGGTTTCTCTGTAGAGCAGGGACTTGAGTTTGTAGAAAAATATGCACAAAATAATAACTGTTCTCCTCTTGTTGAGTATTTTAGGACGAATTCAGAAAATGTAAACATTGAATCAGTTTTAAAGAATCCAATGAGACTATTGCTTGTGTGCTTTGGTGTAAGCAGAGGATGGCTCAAGGTGGAGGACATTGACAAAATCAACACTCACAAGTTATATGCAATGATACATGAAATTCTGATCAATAGAGAAGTCAAAACCAAAGGGTATGAGCAAAATGTGTCAGATGAAAATACGAAAAGGTTCAACCAGATGTTTTTGTACTCGATCCTATGTAATGAAACTATCACTAATGATGTTCTGAGGCAGTTTGGCCAAGACCCAGGCAGTCCCTTGACAAAACTGTTGATTAGAAATAGGACATCTGACATGTGTGGTGTCTACCATGACACATATGAACCACTTCATGAGAGCTTCAGAGAGTTTATGGCGGTGGAGGGTCTCATGTCTTTAGCCCCTCAAGTGAGACTTTTATTTATCTTCTACTTTTGTGCTAGTAAGGATTGGGCCAACGTCCAATTGTTGATGTTTCAATGTATAAACGACCATGTGAAAATGGCGGAGAGGGAAAATGTTGAGTTGCTGATATTCATGATTCGTTCAATGATTTTATGTTCACCAGAGGGATTGATATTCACTCGATACAGACACAAAATCAAACTATGTCAAACTGAGCTTCAAAGTCTGATCAGTGAGACTCTACAACATCTAGGATTATATGAAGTCCTCATGTCAGGAGGTCTCACTAACAGTGAAACACTAGACATGTTCTGTAAACAGGTGGACAGTATATTCTCTAACAGCGATGTTATGAGGGAAAATGCATGGTGGGATGACAGTCATGTGGCTTTCTTCCCAGCCCAACAGATCAATGAATGTCTGAATCACCTCACAGGAAACCGGCAAGTCCAGGTTATAGAAGGCACATTGGACAAACTATTACCTTCTCAGTGTATAAGGTAAGTGGGTTGGTCTTTACAAAAGCACTTAATTTTTCTCCCTGTAGTGTCCATAGAGTTTAAATAGTAGTGGTGTAGTCCTGCATATGTGCCCACTAAACTATTATAAGAATACAGCCATACCAACCCAGAGGGTTAGCACCTCATCAGAGGCAAAAGACTTCCAGTACTTCTCCTAAACATATGTTCACTTCCTCCATGCTTCCTAATGCTGGATTGCAGTGTTGTTTACACTTCAACTGTCAATTGTACCTAAACAGATTACTTTAAAATGTATTGAGGGGTAGGAAAGACTGGTCTTTCTGATTATGAACTTTATTTAATTGTATTTGTTGGGTAAATAATAGTAACAATAGTAACCAATAGTAACATTTTTGGGACCAGGAATGGTCACCTGACTTTTCCTAAGTCTTACAGCTGAGGATACAAAGTCACAATGGCCGTATTTCATTGGTTTATATTTCAATGTTCTTCATTAGGGGAAGTGAAACCAATAACCTAACAATAAAAGTTTATTTTCCAGATCTGGTGAGGCTCACACCTACTGGCGAATACCGGGCACCACTAGATGCGGGGCCATAGAAGGATGTAACAACTACTACCGCATGCGCTGCTGGAGTCCAACAGACGCTGCCAACACCCTCGACTGGTGGAGCAACAGCCAGTACAAACCTCAAGATGTCATCGGTGTACTGACCATAAAAGATCAAAAGTTTCAACGTGAATTTGGTTCTACACCAGATTCTATGTACTCTGTGAAGCAGTACAGCAAACTGTTCTTAGCCTTGCCCAAATGTGAGAGGATAGACATGCATCTTAAGGGTGATACCCCAACAATACTCCAAGGCTTAATTGCAAGTTACACACATTGTATTCAGAAAGTGAAGTATAAACTTGTTTCCATTTACTATGATTCCATTAATGTTTCTAGACTAGTGAAGTTCCTAGATGAGATACTAAAAGTAAAGCCGGAGGGTGCCAATGTGGAACTGTCATATACAACAATAACGATTGATGACATGGAGGCTTATAAACACCTGATTCACACCAGACACTTCTGGGAGATTCTTCACGACCCTCGTTGGAAGTCGCCAACAGGTGAGGATGCTCATAGGTACAAAGTTAGAGGTGGCAAGAGACATGGAGATGTCACACAGCATGGCTATCTCACCTACCGTATTGAAGGGGACAGTGTCAGTGACTGTACCGATATAATACAGCAGTGGCTAGCCTGTCCATACACACCTGCACCCACTCCACAGGGCAGCAAGATTGAGGTTAGAGTTTCCTTAAAAGAGGATAAGGACTTTACACCTGAAGGTTACTCCACACTGCTTGCTACACAAGTGGACATATTGACCTATACAGAAATACATATGAATCTATGGCTAAGTGATCCGCAGACACTTCTCCCCATCCTCCACACTCTCATAGAATGCCACACACAGGCCAAGTCACCACACCTCAGTGTCAGAGTCGGGGATACCGACATCAACATGTCTCAACTGTTGACGTGTGTGAGACAGCTTCATCGGGTAAAACAAAACATTCATAAACTGGTGTAATATGGCATAGTGGTAGCACTAGATGTAGAGGTTACCAGCAGGGAAGACAGAGCTTTACTAGAAGAGTTACTCTCAAAGCCTAAGTACAAGACAATACAAGGAGAGCAGGTGCAGGAGTTACCATGGACGGATTCACCAACATATGATGATTCAGAGAAAGACGATTCCCTAGAAG
Source organism: Sthenelais limicola (assembly GCA_942159475.1). Classification (NCBI taxonomy): domain Eukaryota; kingdom Metazoa; phylum Annelida; class Polychaeta; order Phyllodocida; family Sigalionidae; genus Sthenelais; species Sthenelais limicola. The sequence goes on from OW804098.1 coordinate 2,706,026, forward strand.
CACATTCTCCTAAGAAAATGATAAAGATCCCACAGAAAAAGATACTGCATCAAAAGCCTAAGAACATACATGAAGGGTATGATCTATGATCAAATGTATACGAGATACAGGATAATATATATAGTAATTGTATTTCCATATACAGTATAGGAAATGCAGCTTATCCCTTTGCAGTGCAGCTCTGTGTTGCCAGATGTTATATGATTGCATGAATGCAGGTTAGCACCTTATGTTTATCTCTCACAGATGGGTAAAACATGAGTACAAAAGTTGCACTAAAAGTATACCATTGTTGTTGTTCCCTTTCCTTCTTTGTGGTATAGAGTAGAAGAGAATAATGTTCTGTCTCTCTCTATGGCACAATGAAGGTGCAAACAAATTTATACCTTACTTATCTTTTCTGCAATATTTGCCACACAACAAGTTCAAGTCAAGGAGGAATATAGTAACAAGTGTTTGATGTGGGTTTGTTTATTCCATTGCTCAGCTTCAACCTATGGTATGGGATGGGATGGTATGGTTATTCGATCAATTTAAAAGTGGAGTAAAGCTATAGCCTTGTTTGAAATATAATAAACAAATAGAAACACAAGGCATCATAAGTTCCTCTTGATTCCGTCTTCCATCTCCCAACTGGGTGAAGAATATTCATTAATTCACTTGTATAACTAATGTCAGTAAATTTGGTAAGATTTGTTTTGTAATATAATGTGCTTTAATCTGCATCAGTAGACTTATATCAGAACTGATTAGTGGGCATCAATTTGCTCATGAAATTAATTATTTGATTTCACCAAAATTAAAGTAAGTTGCAAAATGAGTTCTGGTTGGCATAGGGGTTTACTCTGCATTGGTGTATGTACCACATGCTATTTGTGTTAATGTCTAAAGATTATTTTTATGTGTGTTATGAGTTAAGGGTTAATTTATTGTTTTATTGTTTAAGTAATTAAGGTGCCTTAATAAAGTATTCGATGGTATTAAATGAACTTGGCCATGGTCAGTTGGTGTGTTATCTGCTCTCGCAATAAGGACGCGGTACTGAGGCATTGCCCCCTCATGATGACATGACTCAGGGTATTGCGCCAGACCCGTCCCTCCATAGATGTTGAGTACATTGCATCAGGGATGAGTTGCTCGCAAGCTCATCTCTGAACTTCTGGAGTGATGCAAGTCATCCTTCCAATCCTTCTATACTAAGTAATTCTCATGCAATGCTACTAGGGGCTTGCTGGAATGTTCTAGAACATTGCTGCAAGGCCCAGTTAAGATGACCATTAAGTTAACCATTAACCGTAATTACGCAACTCCCTATTATATCCGAGTAGTGATTTATGGAATGTCAGTCCCCCAGCTCCCCAGCATAAAGATTGACATTCACATTTGTATGGGCGGGAGTAGTGTGGTAATTTGCTACACTTTAACATGTGTGGTATGACATCGCCATTCCCACTTCTGAGGTTCCTCCCCCAGTATACATAGCCATATAGGAAAATTGGTGGGAGGAGTTTAGCTGCTGGAAGGGTCAGGTAGTAACAAGCGCTCCCATTGGTTGATGTATCAACAAGTGGCGTGTCTGACTCGCTACAGAGCACTGCAGAATGCCCGATCGTTTCTCCTGTATTCTGGTAACAATTAACGCAGGTTAATAACCAAGAGATAGAGCAGGAAAAGTTAGATTAACTTAAAAAGCTAAAAAGCTTGAAAAACTTATGATAGATATTAAATTGTCTGTTCTTCGAAGACACACTAATAGATACATATAACTCCTTATATTATGGCTTGAGTATGGCATGAGAACAGCCGTGCAGATAGCTAGCAACTCATACTCCTGAGCCCATACTTACCAGTGGATATACCCTTGCAGCTGACTGCACCACCCATACAAATGTGCATATGGTTGGCGGCCCATATTCAGCAGCCGCTGCTCATACTCACCAATATCAAAACTTTTTTATATTTGGGTGCGTATACGCACAGCCGCCTCAAATGGCTGTTGATATCAGCGGTGATTAGCCAATCAAAGGCCAGCTTCCTATACACATACACAGCGCCATACGCAACGCCATACACTATAGCAATAGACAACGAGGATTTTAGCGTGAGAACGGTCTGTACTCCCATAGACGTCCCTCGGCGTTCGAACGCTACAATCCGAGTTGTATATTGATTTTAGTCCATGATGGAACATGTCAGGTGGTGCCACTAGACCAACGCGGTCTGTAGTACCATAAGTGGACGCGAAATCTGACCCAAAATGGACTAAACAGTGGATAGACCCCATTAATGGGTAGGCTACATTTGAGCCGTAGGACGCCGTGAACGAGCGAGAGTGGACCACTGTAATTTAATCTTTAATCATGACTTATCTATTAACCCCGGTTGAATAAAAGCAATAACAAATAATGCCATCCTATTGAAAAGCCTTTCGTGCTCACATACTATTACGATAATACCAACACTTTTAAACGCTTTACACTTTTTATTGAGGTCCACACTCAATTTTTTTTTAATCTACTTAAATGGAGCTATTGTCAACTAGACAAAAGAATTATTACGACATAATGAACTTTTTTCCCAATTTTGCATGGAATTTTGTACCGTTGCAGTACCGTTGCAACAGATTGCACTGCCAGTTCAGAACCAATATATAATAAGATAATTTATATAATAAAAACAATTATATACAGGTAGATAATGTTACAAATAAATGTTGATGTGTACCCTATACAGCAGGCATGTCAAAACTAGTGTGGTGGTATGTCTGCCATATATACAGCCCACGATAAGATAACAGTTCACGGAGTAAACTCTAGATAAGGAAGACCAGTGGAGATTACACTTATCAACATGAATGAAATGTCAGAATTATATACAAGGTGTAAATTATGCAGTCTTCATGGTTTACTGTTAACAGCCTACTAACCAAGGGAATTATTATTATTATTATTATAGCATTGTTATTCCATCAAATTTTACATATATAGATATATATTATATAGACACAATTCAAAATACAGAAAAGGGCATTGACCTCTATGAATAGGTCTTCCGGCGTGTCCTAAATACAACAGTTCTGCAGTCAATAGGGAAACGAAATATTGAACAACTTTTTATCAAAAATACATAGTATGTTTTCATCAACAGTTTGGATTTTAATTAAGTATCCACATCCACATCACCTTACGAAAATAAACAAAAATGCTACACTGTTTTGCGAAAGCCCCGTTGCTGACCGGCGGGGGTGGCGGCACCCGCGGCCGCCGCTCCCTCGGCGGCCGGGAACGCCAGTCCCGTAGGCGCACGTACCCCCTCGCGGCGGCCAACGGCAGGTGGGACGTTGGCTGACGCACAGGGTGGCGTTGGGTGGCGGCCCATAAAACGTTGGCCACCTTTAGGGTATATGTTTGGCAACTGAATATGAACGTTGGGCAACAGGAATATGAACGTTGGGCAACAGGAATATGAACGTTGGGCAACGAAAATTCCTTATATCAGCAGCATCTGAAATAAATCAGTAAGGTTTGAACAGTATATCACTATTCCCTAAATATTTCAAGGAGAACTTGGTGCATGTGTTGCTCTCTTTATCTAAATGCATCGTTTTATTTTCATCAATTCTACAATCTTAATTGTGAGCCTGACAGCATAGCGGCCCTCAATTAATGTGTTCCAGTGGTTTGTCAAGTCTGCCTCTCCCAGGCGACTAGGGGCAAACTATATGTACAATAATTAGGGTGTTTAGATCACAGCATTTTTTAATAAATATATAACACACATAAACTATGGAAGTACTTCACTTATAACATTCTTTTGTACATGAAATGGAATATGTATAGTGGTATAAATGCCACAGAAGTATATTAGCAGCACTTTCATTGTAAAAAAAATTGTAAAAGCACCCCAGTTACCAGTTGTGCCACCTGCCTTTTAATAACGAATACAGGTCTTATGGGACCCAATGTGTGAAAGCTGTCCGGCCGCAAACGCTACTCTTAGCGACAACTGGGGGAGGAGGAATAAGGTGAAGCTGGGTGACACATTTGTCGCCTGCATTCACGCTGACCACATTGACCAACTTTATTTTTTAAATATTTTTATTGGCCTTATTACATTACTGATAAATGATTCATATTTGTTTCAAAAACGCATAACAAACAGAGCTGTTAATTTTCGTGCGTTGCCATTTCGCTAAATTATACATACTAATCTTGATATGTCATTATAGTGATTTGTACCGTGTTTATAAACACTTCTCACCCAATATCTAAACAATCGTCAGAGCTATAGTAGCGTATTGTTTTCCACTCTGTGAGATAATTATCCTTTGGTTTGAAATGAATTGCTTACAATCGTTCAAGAGTCATTATTACCGTTCCCGGCGATCAATACATATATGTGTCAATTTCTTCCCAGCAGATCTTGCACTGGTATATTCTTGTTGTTATTCTTTGGCATTGGTCGATTTTCGCCGCTTGGTTAAAAGCAATGAGACCGATTAAAAACAGTTCATGTTCATGTTCCCATCTATGTTATCCTTATACAATTCTAGATGGGAATATTTCAGTTGCTGGTATTCGATTATTGCTTTCAGGTTACCTGTTAATTCATTCCAAAGAGTCCATCTTCCTTCATACATTATAGATTTTCTATACCTTTGATTAGATATAGTGACCAATATTTTAACGTAACGTCCCTATCCTATTAAATATTTTTAACATGCACACACTTTATAGCTATAGAAAGCTGAGGAAATAAGGAATTCAACCATATGCATCATTCTGATCTCACTAGCTCTCACTAGTAGCAGGCGTGCATTACCGGCGCACGTAATTGTTATGTATATTTGGCACAGTTATAAAAAAATACATATTTATAATATTTCGCCCTATATATATATATGCTTAGAGGAGAATTAGGTAATTAGGTTGTTGCCGTCCTATAAGGGGATGGTTATACAAGGCAAGTATATGTAATATTTCGTACATGATGTCTGTATATATTTGGATATGTTTCTTTGCTACTGTCAGTCGGAGATAGTCACGCTAAGGCTATAACGCAATATAGGTGCAATAATTAGCAAATTCTTATGGCATTTGGGCGGGATATTTCATGCACAATATTCACCTTATTTTATTTCTTTTATTTGCAGAATAATATTATTCAGAACTACTCACAATTGATAGTTCACGGTAATACATCAATTAATTAATCATTATTTCCATCCTATTAGACAGCCACATAGCTGGGAAGGGTTATTCCAGTTCTACTTGAAATCAGAGTGGTCCAGTCTACTTCAGCTAATGAAGTATGCAATGATGGGGGGTATTTTGATCAAAATATTTTTCCACATCAAACAACTAAATTAAACAAATACACTATTGGGTACTCAATGTCGCACACACCTTTATTTGACACTTTGCTTTCACACCACAATTCGCTCACCCATACAATGGCAGTGTGGGCTCAGTTTGATACCCTTTTAAAGCTAAATGCAACCCCCAAATAGTGTATTCCGTACATGTTTAATACAAACATAAATGAATATGAATAAGAACATGATCCAACACAAGTGTAAGACTACCAACAGCATAGGAGGAAATGGACGCAATGGATTTCACATAATGATGGCTAATAGCATGTCCATTTCACTGTGATTCAAAGCTATAAGTATCACACTTCACTAGTTTGCGGCCGATCACAAAATGATCCCAGTGCCATCACACTCAATTGCACTCAGTGCCTGTCGGGTATAGGGCTCGGCGAAATATACATAGGGCCTATCAAGTGTTTCATTGGATTGAAATTAGGCCTATTAGCAGTAGGGCCGGTGGCTACCTGTGTGGCGTTGCTGACCGGTAGGTGGCGTTAGCTAACAGAGGGCGAAGTTATGCAACATTCACCTGGACGGTGCTGAAGGCACCAGGGACGGTCGGCAACGGTCAGGCAATACAGTGTAGTCTTAACTTTAGCTTTTAATGTGTCTTTCTCATGTAAAGGCAGTCAAATCAAATCCCTCTGTAGTTGCCTTTTACCATATAACCCTTCAAGAAAAACGAAAGACGGGCATCAATAGAAAGGCCTGACACATGTCAGATTTTATAACCCATTTGCAACACAACTTTGATAAATATGGACTGTTTCAATTCAATTCAATTCAAACACGATATTTGCGATTGCATGATGGAAAACAGGAAATTCTTCATTTTATTTTTAAGCAGATGATAATTCAATTGAATTTTAAACAGGTAAGGCATACACAGTGTGGTATGATTTCAGATATAACCAATGAATATGTGTCTTATAATATTGATAAAGATTAGATGCTGCATATAGAATGACCTCATTATTCTGCTCCAGTTACCATGGCAAACAGGATAAGGTTACAATCAAACCCCTTGTATGCCATCTCTGGTGGGGCATCCAATTATAGGAATAGACAGTAGTATACTACTACAGGGTATTATGGAATAACTGCTGTGAACTGTGGTAAAGGCAATTTACAAGAGAATTAAACAATAATAGATAGTAGTATATTACCTCTGGTAAAACATCATTGAACAGTAGTAGCCAGTAGTATACAGCCCTGGGAGTTAGTGGAAGACCAGCTATAGGAGCTGAACTAAACAGCCTGGTAATACATCTAGAAGAGTCCTTTGTTACTGGTGACAAAGACCATCCCAACTTTAACCTTGAACAGCCCTCCCAAACCCTTATTTGTGATCTCATTGAAAAAATTAACACCAGGAAACCATCGGGAATCCCAAACCTAAACTCCACCATCATCAAGAATGCCATGCAATCCCTACTTCCCCACTTTACCCACCTGTTTCAAAAATCATTCTCCACAGGGACCTTCCCTGCCGACTTCAAAAAAGCTACTGTAGTCCCAATACCTAAAATTACTGCTCCCACTTCCCCTTCAGACCTGAGACCCATCTCACTCCTACCTATTCCGGGTAATATACTGGAAAGACTAGTGCACCATCAAACATACACACACCTTGAAAGGAACAATATTCTCCACCCAAAACAACATGGTTTCAGAAAAAAGAAATCAACCCAATTAGCCCTGGCCGACCTTTTGGACAATATAACAATAGCACTAAATATTAAAAATAACAAAAATCCAACAACTGCCCTTTTCATAGATCTCAAAAAAGCTTTTGACACCATAGACCACACCCTCCTACTCAATAAACTTAAACTTCTAAACTTCTACACCCTGTCACTGAAATGGTTCAATAGCTACCTCAGCAACAGATCACAGTGCACAAAAGTAGAAGACTCACTCTCAACATTTCTCCCTCTCAAAACCGGAGTCCCTCAGGGATCCATCCTGGGCCCCCTCTTGTTCATTTTATACATAAATTCCCTACCCCCCTACATTCAATTACTTTCTAAAAACTGTGTTAAATGTCAACTGTACGCAGATGACACTGTATTATATGTAGCCTCACCCTCAGTCCCCAATGCCCTGAAAACCATCCAGGAAATAATACCCCACCTAGAGAACTGGTGCTCAATCAATAAGTTAACCATTAATGCAGATAAAACGAAGGCCATGGTCTTCAATACCAGAGGTAGCAAATTAACTCTCCCCCCAGACCAGAATTCCCTAACACTTTCAGGCACCCCCATAGAAATTGTAGAGGAGTACAAATATTTAGGTACCATATTAGACTCCCAATTAACTGCCCGCCCACAAGTAGACTCATCAATCAAAAAGGCCAACATTGCACTTGCCACACTGGCGAGAGTCAGACGCTTCCTATCAGAGGATACAGCCTTCAAAGTACTTAAATCCATACTTATCCCTCATCTAGAGTTCAATTCATGTTTCTTAAACTTTGCCTCAGCCATTTCCCAGCAAAAACTTGATAGGTCCCTGAATAAAGGAGTCAGAATAGCAGCACTCCTCAAGAGGAGGGAGAATGTCTGCATTCCAATGATTAACCACAAAATTGATTCACTAGAAAAAAGGAGGAAAATCCAGCTCCTATTGATAGCTCACAACAGAGCACACTCCACCTCTACCCGATCCAACACACCTAAAACACCTGAACCCAAACCGACCCAAAGAAAAAGGCCAAAGAGGAAACAAAAGGCCAGAGTAGCCCCAGAGAACAAGAGAGTAACCAGAAGCCAATCCCCTTTTAATCTGCCAATCACAAACCCAAACCTGGAAGTATTGAAAAAATCACCGGGTTATCTGGGTGGAACCACATGGAACAGCCTTCCAAATGATGTGAAGGAATTAACAATGAAAGCCTCCCTGAAAAATAGGCTCAAAAACATTGTCAACTAGCATACCCACTCCCCCTCCCCCCATGCCCCCTCCCCCCACCCCCGACCTCCCCCAAACCATTAGACTCATATCCTCATAAACCCCCTGCACCTGTACTGGTGTTAGGGATACTCATTACTCATTACTCGTAATACTCACTCTAAACACAAAGTGAAGTATATGATCTTATGCGCTACTGATATGCGCCTATATTGTCCTCGGATCTGTAACACACTATAATAACATTTATATACATGATTGATTTGTACTCATATTTGTATTTGGTATTGGTATTGGTATTTATATTTGCACCTGTATTTGTATCAAAGACCAAAGACAGACACTGGGGTTCAGGGTGTATTCTAGGGGATACATGCTTGGACAACGGAGGGTGGCCAGGAAAAAATATTCTTGGCAAAATATTGGAAGAAGTTAGGGCCGAACTAACAGCAAAATAAAATGCTCCACAGAGTGCGACATTAATCTGTAACCAGAATCCAACTCCCTCCACATCAAATGATAGTAATTCTAAACAAGGAGTTACTTACCCCAGCAAGAGTAGCCAGCCCAAAGATGCATCTCCAACCACGACAAAGACGGCTAGTAGTCCCAAAGGTGTGACTATGTCACCTCAAAGTCCAAATCCGGATGAGTTGTTATTACAGAAGGGAATGTCTTTTCTGGACAACAACAAGATTGACCTCTCGCAGGACCTGACATCCCGGAGTATGTATAAATCCATAGTTGAGCGTAGTCTGAACTTCACCGTTGTGAACAGCCATATCTCGTCGACACCAGAAATAGATCAACTGGCCAAACGCCATGCCCCCACAAGGGCCGACATCTGTGGCGACGAAGACATGGAAGCGGAATGTTAATGTTTTCTGATAGAATATTCACTTCACAAAGTGATACTGGTAGGGTAAATGATTCTCTCTAGGTGCTTGGAGGTAGAATGTATTCTAGGTCTGTGAGTAAACTGGAAAAATACCATTATTGTACTTGTCGACATGCCTCGCTCGCACATGTATTCTATGTGAGCAGCCATGTTGCTCCCGGAAAGGGGTTCTTTATGTCGTAATGGAGGGAAACCGGTTTGATCATACTTGTGCCTGAGATGACATGAAATTTATATTTGAAAATGTATAAGTACTAAGCCACTATGTCATGTAGCGCTAAGATATGTATGGTGGATGTAAATAGGGACAAAGATAAGAGATTTAATACGAATGGTTACGACAATGATAGATCATGCACTTCCGCTAAAATGGCGGACCGAGTAAGTCCAGAAGAAGTTTGGAGAATTCAGAGATTTAAGGTCGAGGTTAGTAAATATAAGTCCTTTATGTTCGTTTAATGTATGTGTCTGTATTGCGTTGTTGGTGTCTATGTGGAAACTTGTAAATATGAAATAATGCTAGCTGATGCTTTGGTATGGGTATGCGAATGTTGTAAAAAACAAAACAACAGTGACAGCTGTGATAATGAATGAGTACGATATGAGAGACCTAAAAGGCCAAACTGTGTTGAGCCTAAACTGCAGAAGCTTAAGGCGTAATATTGAGGAAGTTAGTTCGGAATTTCTTGATAAAAATCTACACGTTGTGGCCCTATCGGAAACATGGTTGGATAAAGGTAATAATGATGTGTTCTTTCAACATTCACAGTACTCTTTCATTAGGCAAGATAGAAAGGCCACCTTGGAGAAGAGAGGGGGTGGATTAGCTCTCTATGTTAGGAAAGATGTAAAGGTTGAACAAGACAGGTATAAAGAGTTTAATAACTGTACAGAATTCATAGAGTGCCAATGTGTTGAGCTCAAGATAGGTCAATATGGCAAATTTGTGTGCTTGCATATATATAGGCCTCCTAGTGGCAGCCATGTTTTATTCTTTGAACAGATTGAGACAATTCTGAAGACCCTAGCTGACCATAAGAAAAAAGTTCTTGTTTGTGGAGATCTCAATATTGATTTGTCAAAAAAATCGAGATATACAGACAGGCTCTGTAACATTATGAAAAGCTGTGCATTAGTCCAGAAGGTTGACTCTCCAACTAGAATTACAAAAAATACATCGACATGTATAGATGTATTATTCACAAATATGAGAAATTGTGATGGTATGGTTTTGAAATCAAATATTTCCGACCACTGTCCAGTAATAGCCCAGATCGGTAGGAAAGTGAGAAGTGTAATAAACCGAGAATACAAATGGATAAGAACAGGAATGAGAAATAGAACTAATGAGTTTACGAATTTAATACAGGAGAAGGTACAAACATATGATGGAGTTGTCGAAGAACAGGACACAAATAAATTGTGGACTGAGTTCTTTGGTGATGTAATCAAATGTACAAACTCGGTGTTTAAATTGAAATGAGTAAGAGTTAGACATGAACACCAGGCGTATATCACTGATGAAGTGAGAGAACAGATGAGAGAGAGAAATCAATCATTCAAAACGGCAAGTGAATCAAACCTTGCTGATGACTGGAGGGTAGCTAAACAGAAAAGGCGAGAAGTAAGTAGGATGATAAAATCAAAGAAGAGAAAATACCTACTGTTTTTGCTTTAAGAAACAATCCCAGGAAATTCTGGGTCGCCTTGCGAGACATTTATGAACCAGTGAAAGAGAAATGTGACAAAAAACTTGAGGAATTTATGAGTCCCGACGGCATGAAGAGAGGACAACAAGCACTTGAATATGCAAATTCTTTCTTTGGTAAAATTGGTAGCTCAGATTTTGCGGCTGCCCCTAATCCAGAATTTGTTGACTTGCCAGTAAGATTAGAGGTGGAACCAAATTTTACAGAAGATGAAGTGTACAAAATCATTTCTAAAATCGATACAAGCAAAAGTTCTGGTTTCATTGAAGTAGACGCAAGACTTCTGAAATTGTCTTTGAATGCATGTATAGAATTTTTTACCACCCTAATAAATAAGATTGTGAAAAATCGGTCTATCCCCAAAGCCTGGAAATGTGCCCTTGTGAGTCTCATACCGAAACAAGGTGATTTGAAATTGCTTGATAATATACGAGCAATTACGATTGTGCCAGTTACGAGTAAGATCTTAGAGAAACTGTTATACGAATTGCTGTATAGTTTTCTTGAGAATTCTGAATTCTTCTATCCGAGACAATATGGTTTTAGAAGGGAGAAATCGACCTGTGATGCTGTCTTTGACATGAGTGAAAGCCTTTTTGAAAGTTTAGATACAGGTAATACAGTAGTCGCCGTCTATTTTGATGTACAAAAGGCGTTTAACTCGGTCCCGCATACTCTGCTCTTAGACAAGCTGCGAAAACTGGGTTTGGGTCCGAATATGATGGGACATTTGTCCAGCTTTTTAGAAGAGAGGAGACAATTTATACAATATGAAAACACCATAACCAGCAAAGTAGATGTGAGCAACGGAGTGCCCCAAGGTTCCTTGTTGGGACCCTTGCTCTTTAATGTTTTCATCAATGATAGATATGAAAAAGAGTTTCCGGGTAAAATCATTCTCTACGCTGATGATATGGTAGTACTAGTTGAAAGTGATACCCAAGACATTCTACATCATAGAACACAGATTTGTATAAACAAATATGTGGACTGGTGTAATGAAAATGGTCTGACCCCGAATGCGCAAAAGACAAAATTCCAAATTTTTGGGAAAAGGAACATTTCAAATGAGTTTCCAAGAATGTATTGTATGGGAGCAGAAATAGGGAGGGTAAAATCCTTCAAATATCTGGGGACCATTGTCAATGAAAATTTGAGCAGTCAAGATCATTTTGAGAAGCAAATCAAATTGGCTCTGTGGAAAATTGGGGAGATTCGCAGACGTAGGAAATTTCTTACAACATATTTGTGTGTGCTATTGGTCAAGACCTATATATTACCAATTTTGGAATTTTCAAATTTTCTAGTCTTAAATCTAGGTAAACGAATGGCCAAAAAAGTACAAACTACTTGGAACAAAGCCTTGAGGTTAGCATATGGCAGAGATGCTACAAATAGAGAAATAATCACGCGGTCTGCAATCTTGCCTCTTAAGCAAAGAGCTGAGGTTTCAAGTCTGAAATTGATTTTTGATCGAATGAGCAAGTACTCTGCCTTGGACAATCAAGGTAGAAATTTGAGAAATAGAAGGGAGAGGATGTTGCTGATAAAAAGACCAAGAAGAGAAAGACTCCGAGGAAGTGTTTTCTATAAGAGTAAAATCTTATGGAACCAACTTCCAGACCGAATAAGGTTACAGGAGGACAGAGATATGTTCATAAAATCTCTGAAAGTATGGTATCGTAGTAAGAATATAGAGGGAGAATAGAAAGTTATTACTAGTACATAATGTGTCTATATAAATTGGATAGTAAACAAATTTTTATTATAAAGCATTGAATGGATGTGATATCTGGGGAGGGCTGGTTGATGGGGGAGGGAAGTGTAACAGGTGGTATTGTCACTGTATCTCTTAAAAGGATATTTTAGATTGTCGAAGTATATGAAACAGCCAGGAAATAAATAAGAGATGAAATAAGGCTGTGGAGGTATGCTAGAGAATTTTTGATATGTACAAGAGAAATTGAGGAATGATATTTGATGCTGTGATGTTTTTTGAATAGAAAGGTATTGAATAGAGGTATACTAGAATTTTAAGAGGTAATTTGGATACAGTTTTCTGTTTATTTTTATTTCGAGAGGCAACGCCTGAGAACCATCCATGACGGACAGAGCGATTTTGTAATGTATTAAATATTATATCGGCCTTTAACGAAATAAAAAAAACAAAAAAACCCAACCACGCCCACAACCCACTCACACTATCTTGGCTGGTGCTGAGACAAGACAGGCTTCGCCCTTGATGACGTCAAAATCAAGGAGGGTTGTGGATTTTGAGGGAAAATAGTAGCATACTGGAATCTTGGTTTGGGGCTATTTCGGACGTTTCAAATGCTTCTATCAAGGTTGTAATAGGTACTAGGGATATTTCTGTTCTACAGGTATGTTTTTATTTAATAAAAGAACCTATTGTGGCACCATTGTACTAAAGGCGGTACTTCATTTTAACAACCTCCGTTTCGGCGATCTTCTGGTGCTGGTTTATGCATAACTACCCCCACAGTTAGGGCTCGACCAGACCAAGCTGGGGAGAACTGAGAAGCAATAAGTAAATAAAGCAGAACGTTGGCTAAAAGGTCCAGTTATTGGCCCTGGGCTGTCAGGGTGCATCATGTCAACCCTCCATCCATCTCACCCGCTACGGTGGCTCAACATCACCAAGCTACAAATAACTTCACTTAGTGCGTCTCCTATATTACAGGTGAGGAGACCAGGCATATTGATGGGGGATGTATGCGGGGGGCTGTGTGGGGCGGGGGGGGGGGGGGGATAGGGCTTCCACCACCATTGCTTGGGACTGGTGATACAATTACATGTGGGTCAGATCTTCAGAAAATGTACAATTGGCAGATCAACATATTTTGTAAATTTTGCTAAATTGGACTGAAAAATCATCAACACTAGGTATATATGGGTATATTTGGTATTGCCTTGATTCAAACAGTCTGTTTGGTTATGTTGAACAGTATTTTGAACTTTATTTCCGTCTAAAATTTGTGTTATTTGAGAGAACTAGTGAAGGTGAATTGTACATTTTCTGAAAATCTTAAATATGTATGGCAAGGGGAATGTCCACATCATGGCACTCATATAATAGAGGATTTCTAGGGGGTAATACTCCGCCCCCCAGGAAATTCTTAAAAGATATAAAGATCTAAATGGTGCATTCAGATAGATTTTAGATGAATAAACAATACGTTTTAGTGCATGTATTTCGAGAATGTTTTTACCTGTCCTCTAGGACTGAGTGGTACCACTATTGGTTGTACTCTGGCCTCAAGGATCAGTTCTCTGGGAGTCTGAACATGGCCGACGGAATTTGGTAAATTAAATTTTGAAAAATTGTTATGAATGTGGGCACAAGAAAGAAGGGTCATATCAAAAATACTAAAACATTTCTGGTAAGGGCAAAGGCAATCATATAATAGAAGAGTTCGAGGGGTAATATACTATCCAGGAGGAAATGTTTAAAACCTACTATTTAAATGGTGTACTCAGATAAATTTTAGATGAATAAACAATGTTTTATAGTTCATTTATTTTGAGAATGTCGTACCTATTTCATTGGGATACTTTTGTTGAAGTAAATGAGATGGACGTATGTCAGTCCTCTAGGGTAGTGATAGCACCAGTAGCCTGAACATGGCTGATGGAATTTGTATTATTGTATTTAAGATGTTTATTCAGCAATAGAGCATTATGTAACAGTTACACTATTCTCAGTACGTGCTGATTTTACTTACAAAAAGGTCACAGAATGTCATGACGTTTATTAACATGAATCAGAGTCTTCTTTTCTATATATATATCGAAGCAAATCATTATGGATAAGAACAATATTAAGAGCCTCGCACATTAGGCAATTTTAACATGAAGTGATAAACAGATAGAATGGTATTTAATCAACGTTAAAAAAATTATAAAAACCAACCCCAGCGTTGTGTCTGATGCAGTATTCCAAAAGGGTGGATCCTATTTATGTATATATATTTGGTACATCAAGTTTTAAGAAATCTTTTTGAAAACTTAAGAATATTTTGAAAACTTTATAATTTTTTGACAATTTTGGGTTAAAAATGATGGAACTTTGTCAAGTTCTCAAAAATAGAGATTTCCGTAGAAGTATTGACGACTTTCATCCCTTGAACAAAGTATGATAACAGCAGCACTCACCAGTCCATGCTTTACTCAACACTTCATTTGTATGTATACACAAGGGTAAATCATCAAAATAGTTTGTGATGTGTTCCGAGGAAATGAGTCACAAGTCACGAAATTGATATTTTTCAAAGTGTTTTTTACAAGATCTCGATATTGTAAAGTTCTGATTTTTAGAGGGTTTAGCACTTATAGTCATATGAATCCTTATAAGAAATTTCGGACATTCTATTGAATATATCCATGCGTTTTGAAGGCCTTTGTATGGAGTATAATTTTATTTACTTTACTGGTAATTACCCATCCAGAAACATTGCAAACTTTTTATTTCAAACATAAAAATATCACTTAAAATATAGAAGTACATATTAGGTGTCCTAGTGTTCACTAACATTGGAATCAGCTTGATCTCTTTTTAAATATGGCGATATCTCAAAATCCATATTTTGCTACGTATGACTCATTTTCCTAAAACGTATCATCAAATATGGACATTTCCTGGATCTATAGGACATCCCCAGTTCATAAGGCCACCATCCCCCTGCCTGCCCGACATACTTACATACAAGGAAATGACTTGATTGTGAATGGTCTGTGTCAACCATGTCATCAAGGTATGGTATCTGTCATTGATTGACCAAACTGCCCCAGAAAAAACACATAATCTGACCCATATCTGCCTGTATGATTATAACCACATGTATTCATTCTCTCATAGATTTAGGTTTCGGTTCTGACTGACCCATGGGAGATATTTGATATTTAAACTGATATTCTGTTTCCTATTCCAATTTCCTGCCTAAGCAAGAACAATAGCTACAAGGAACTTCTTAAGTTTTGATTTCTTACATAGTCTACAATGACTGACTAGTCCTATGTATCAGTTGGCCTAATGGACACATGGCTATCAACATGACACTAAAAGATATTTCCAGAATATCTAAATTTGTACCTAAGAATTCTACAACAGAATCACCGGGGCCTCTACTTATACAAATAATACTCAATTTCATATTCGTTGGATTATACCAGTGAAAATCATAGATTAATAATAAAAGTTGGGATTAAACACTAAACCAATGGAGATTAAAAGATAATTTTCGTGATATTTTCCTTCCTGGTCCATTATCAGCTGAAAAACCAATTTACATATGTATGAATCTCCTGGCAAGATAAAGTTAGATCAAATAAAAGTATTCATCAATCAATCAAATACGTTATATCCCATTATATAGTTTAAATATTGTCTCAGAAATCTTAGTATGACATTTACCACACAAACAAATCAATCAAATATAAGAAGCAAAACTTCTTAAGTAGACAAATCACTCAAGTCGGCATATATTCGAAATATCGTATTTTATAGGTCCAATATTTCGCCCTTTATAGCGGAACTCCACTAGAGCAGGAAACGTCGGCAACAAATTTTGTAGTTTCCCACTAATTTCTGTAATTTGTTGCAACAAATTTCCACAGAGAAACAAGAGTTCCCAGAGAATATGGGAACACATCTGACACTCCTCCATTTGCGTTTCCATTGCGAACATGAACTGTTGTTGCTACTTCAGGGACAATAATTACTTGAAGAATAATAAGCTCTCAGTATTATAGTCAAAATGTATTGTACTTGTGGTGCACTTGTGTTGTGTCATGACACATGCATGGGTCAGATTTTCAGAAAATGTACAATTCACCTTCACTGATCCTCTCAAATAACCCACATTTAAGACAGAAATAAGCTTCAAAATGCAGTTTAACATAACAGAGCTGATACTTTAAACCAAAGCAATACCTAATATACTCAGATATACCCAAAATTTATCATTTCTTTAGCAGAAATTACTAAATATGTAGACCTGCCAATTGTACATTTTTTGATAATTTGACCCACATAATGTGTCAGGGTCAATGAAGGTGGGCAGTATTTGAACAGGGGAAAAGATGAGTAACAATTAATGTAAGTTTTAAGAGGTTAATAAAAGGATGTTGTCTTGTATAGGGAACTCTTTTTAAAAAAGTAAATCTTAGTACTGAGCAATAAAAGCCACACAAACACAAGGTCTGCTTAGAGACCTGTACGAATACTCAGTACCAACTAAGTGTCACTATGATTTAAAACCGATTTATAATTAGGAAATTTGAATGTAGTATTATAATAATCATTATAAGAGTATAATAACAGCAGATTATTGACTGTAAATCTTAAATTATACCGTGAGTGTGCATGTGTGTAGCATGAAAATATCAGAAACTCCCGAAACAGTATGCAAAAAACCTATTTTAAAAAACCCAAACAAATCAATCAAATATGTTATATATCAATCACTTGAATCTATACAACAAATAAACCACAACCTCATGAAAAACTGCTAAGTGTCTGGTTTTGGTGTTATCATGACTTCAAATCGTGTTATATAAACTTAGTACTGATCAACAAAACCCCTGACATTTAGCACACAACCAAGCTTACAGCACAACTAATGACATGGTGAGGATGTATAACAGTGGACATTGCCTTCCCTGTGCACCCTCCCCCTGGTGCATGAGGAAGTATAACAGTGGACATTGCCTTCCCTGTGCACCCTCCCCCTGGCCTGCAGGTCACACAGATTCAGGTAGGGGCACACCAATTACTCCTAACTAGGATACTGAGGTCAGGGCAGGCTGCCCCCCGGGCTACATACGGGCACCTGAGTGATGGACACACAGACAGACATGGGTCAGATTTTCAGAAAATGTACAATTCACCTTCACCAATCCTCTCAAATAACCCACAATTCAGACGAAAATAAAGTTCAAAATACATGTCAACCTAACCAAACAGATTGCTAGAATCAATGCAATGTCAAATATACTCGAATTTACCTAGTATTGACCATTTTTTCAGCCTAATTTAGCAGAATTTCCTAAACGTGTACAGCTGCCAATTGTACATTTTCTGAAAATCTCACCCATATATAATACAACATTTCTGTTAACTAAAAGTCAACATTGTTGGAACCCTGGTTTGGCTGAATATGACTACTTGCTGATATTAGGCCTCCTGATGCCCTACAAGTGAACACCAGTGTCGTCAGCACTGCTGCAGGCGGGAATACAAGGAACTAATGCATGAAAAAGTCACAATATCGTTTTCCCAACTTTTTTTTTTTTAAATATTTTTATTGGCCTACACATTTGTCCTGAGAGAGAACATAGTTGGATTAATACAAAATACGGGATGTTACTGTATCATTTTTTTATTTTAGGGACCGCTGAAGTTTGCTACCATTCACTATATGGAAGTCAATATTTTCTCAGCTTTTACAGGAAACCAGACAGACCGATGCTATTTGTTACTTGTAAATACCTCCAAACATAGCTGACATACTGATGCGTACTGACAAATTTAAAAAGAACAGGGTATAAACATATTTGGACAAATATTATTCAGCTTTGAAGATGACTCATGTACCCATTTTTTTTTAACTCATTGTGAAAGAAATTCAGCTGAGTAACATTTTTCTGAATCTGGCATGCCCCTGTTTTTATTATTTCTGCGGGCTCTAATTTGTCCAGGTTCAATATAGAAAACCTTTGGGTATGTCATGATTTGGAATATCTAGGCACCTAAATGTTTTGATTTGTTTGCTTATGTGTAACTGTTTTACATAGAACACCTGTTCTCAGCCAAATATGTCTCTCAACCTAGTATAATCGTGTGAGAATTTATGATATTGATGAAAACTTTCTTTTAATTTTCGGATTCTTTCCCTGTATCCCATATCCAGAGAAATTCAGTGAAACTTATGATATTGATGAAAACTTTCTTTCAATTTTCGGATTTTTTCCCCAAAATCCCATATCCAGAGAAATTCACTGCACTATGCACATTTTTTTTATTACAAATATGGCCATACAATTACATCAATATTCAAATACGCCTGTCCACCCTGTGGATGTTTTCTTGCATCGCCACATCATTATCAATATCAGATTATTTTGAGTAAAACTGGCGCACATTAATAGCAGTTGAATCTAACACTATTTTTTAAAAATATAACAGCATTCATGTTCACTGGGAGAAGAATCCCTTAGCCATAAACATTTGCATGAGATCAATTAATTAGCACAACTTTATTCAGTCAACTTAACATCAGACACAACATCTCAACATGAATAAGAAAATGAATGAGTTGCAAATAATGAGTGTAATATCTGGGTATCTGTAGTCTCCAGAGAGTTACACAAAGATTGAAACATACAAATATCATGTAGTATTATTGATACTTATAACAGATAGGTTTCATTTCTGATTGGCGCCTACCTTATTTTACTTTCTTATCTTCAAAATAAGAGTTTATCCATTCAATGTAACTACCATAAGTTCCACTGTGTTCCAATTTATTGTCTAAAGTCTGTTAAGTACTTAGTGTGTAAAGGGCGTCATTGGTGGATTTACCAGTTAAGAATCAGTATCATTGTCAGTTATTATTTCTAGTAGCATTAAAACATGGAAATTCATACCGATCCTGACACATTATTTGAATGGACAGCCAAGTTGAGCTGATAATTATAACTCCAGTCCTTTTTCTTTCATTTAATTTTGGTCAATTATTTGTTAAGCTGTGAGGGATGAACTAAATGATTATGATGATTTCCTGAAAGATCAGTGTCATACAGGATTGGCCATAGGACAATCCTCATTACATATCCGTAGCTCTGACTGATGCCAACTACACATAGGCAGCCACAGTGAGGTTTGGGTTAGTATGCTAATGCTGCAATATCAAAATCTCTTTTTGCATGACAAAGTCAGGTCAGAGTACAATATATTTGGTATCCTCTTAATCAGGAGAACATCCTTAAAACAATACATATGTAACATGTACACATGTAATATGTAACAATGAAACTGGTACCGCAAAGAAGCCCATGACGTCCTTTGGTTGTTCATATAATGTCATAGCTACAACCATATTTGCCCCGAAAGCCATACTACAAAAACTACAGTCCCAAAAAAATTTAGCTTTAAGGATAATTTTTAATAAATCCAAATACGACAATGTGGATCGCGAGCATGAGTCCCTAAATATTTGGCCCCTACAAACGCGAAGGGATAAACATATTTTAGATATTGCTTTTTACTTGTCCCAAAATAAAAATAATATTGATATAAGAGACCTACCAACTAGAAGTCACACAAATGGTAAAAGAAACATGACAGTCTTGACCACCAAGTTGACGAAGGTCACTGACTCTATAACATATAAATCCAGAATACGGTGGAATGAGCTGAAACCAGCAGCGCATAAAATAGAGGACAGTTCCTCATTTGGGAAATATACGCAACAGCTTCTTGCGCCTTTCTGATCTTAGTACTGTTATAACATTATATTATTATCCCCCATTAGAGTGTGACATATTTCTGCTCGCACTGAAATATGACTGTTTATACTTATAATCATCACTAATGTCTGAATTAGCATACACCGATTAGTATGCCTTCTCTCTCAAATCAACTTACCAATCCACTGTGATACTTTATTTCTTCTCTGTAGAATGTTACTGCTCCTGCCTAGAAAATGTGTGTTCCTATTTGTCACCGCTGCCAACTCTAACTGTAATTATCTATGTCGCTCTCGCCTCTCAGTCCGCAGACAGTATAACTTGTATTAGTGCTCCATGCTGGACATAACTGAGGAATTGTATGTTACAATGTATCCTTTAAAATTGATGTATAACGATGCATACAAATAATTTAGATTGTTATAAGCTAGGACCCTCATCTACTGTTTTCAGATGTAAATATTCATCTCATTCAAAGCTGACATGTTATTATTATTAAGTTGTTATGAAGCCCTATAAAGGGACTTTCATGTTATTGTTGTAACGAAAAATTCAAGAGAGACGTTGGCAGTCATTGGAAGAACTGGCATGTCCTTGTGCCAGAATTGACCGACCTATTGTGAACAAAACCATCCAATAAAGAATTTCTGAATTGAATTGAATTGAATTTACTGCCATGCAAAATTGTTGGTTGATTTGTAGGACAACAGACCAGTCCAGGAATATGCGCTTTTGGGCCGATCGCGTATATTGAAGACAATACAATATAATATGCACCAATTAAAACTACAAGTTCATCCCTTTCCAATGGATTATTTTACTTCAAAATCAGTTTTAATTTGTTAATGTGCATTGCCCTGTCTGTAACTTAAGATATTAGATTGTTCACCATAGTAAGTAATAATTAGATGGTGAAAAAGAATGTTTCTCAGAGAATTAGTTCAAGATGTTTAATGTAGAATCAATGAAAATTGATGCTTTTACAGCTGAATGAATACACGGTCAGTCAGTGGTCAGTGCCTGGCCTACCCGCTCCCTTAGTTGAGGGTGAGAGTGAGTGAGTGAGTTTGGTTGCTTTACGCCCTTATCAACACATTGAATATGGTTATATCAAGGGCGGGAGAGCTGAGAGTGAGTGAGTGAGTTTGGTTGCTTTACGCCCTTATCAACACATTTAATATGGTTATATCAAGGGCGGGAGATCTGAGAGGGAGTGAGTGAGTGAGATTGGTTGCTTTACACCCTTATCAACACATTTAATATGGTTATATCAAGGGCTGGAGAGCTGAGAGGGAAGCAGTTTATGATCATACCCAGGAAATAGAGATAGAGAAGTAGGGAGAGAGAGACAGAGAAAAGAGACAGAAAGGCACTTTATGGTCTTACCCAGCACCATATTGAGGGTCAGGTTTCTCGCCCCTGTGGTAATGCTGTTTCTAGACAGGTACCTCAACCTGCAACAATCCTTTCCAGAATTTTGTATGTATAGGTTTTTATTTCCGGAAGCGTACACTTTCAATAACATCAAATTTTGACACCGAAAAAGGGGGTGGGTCTCCTCTATGAAACCATAGATCTTCCTGAGGGCCCCCTTCCAGAATTTTCCACCATTATATGCATGAGGGTTGTAGTTCTTGTATCAGTGTCCAAGGTAGACAGAGGTATTTCTTTTAGATAGCTTTCACTATACTTGTTTTCCACTGGGTTGGATTATTCCAGACTATTGATATAGTGAATAAGTATGTAACTTGCAGGGTTTCTTTGTATCAATTTGTTCCAGAAGCTTTTTTACATCGTGTTTAGATATCAATTCAGCCTCAAATGGCTCATAAACTGTTTCACTCTCAAGATATGGTGTTTCATAGGGTAGATGTCTTAGAACATTTAAGCCTACATAGAAAAGCCATTAATATGATTTGTTAATATGTAAAATATGCATAGTTTATTTTAATATTCTGTTATAATATTCCTTCCTTAACTTCTTTATTGTATCATCAAATAGATTTCTAGCTGTTCTTGTATCAGCTATGTTCTCGGCCATTTGATTCTTCTGAGCATGCTTATGCTTTTCATCTCTATCTAGCTTGGCTCACTACTCAAATATTTCCGAGGAGAATCTTGAATGGAGGTCCTTTTTTGTCCTACTCAAACAAGGGCATTTCCAGGCAGGGTTCCGGTGGTCAGTGAAAAGTCACTAATTTCAATTGTGGGTTTTTACAGACCTTGAAAGTCGATAATTTTCTAGGTGCATCATATCCTTCTGTCTCATTAGATTACAAACCTGTCTGCCATCAGGTATAAAATGGTCAAATTAAAATTCCCCACAATCACCCACTTTCCTTACTCAACGCCACATTATTTATACTCAAACATACTATTTATAATAGTTTAACACAATACAAGGGTAGAGCTGCATGCAAGCCTGAATGTGCCTAATGCAGGGAAAGGGTCAAGATGGGAGGTATCAAGACATCACCGTATTTTAGTCTCAGTGGTAGAAGGGAGTGATTCATGGCCTTTAATAGGGGTCCCTATAACCTAAACATGGGTTCATCAGTGAGTAAAAAACATTGGAGGGTGAGCAGAACTCAATGAGCAGAACTTTATTCAGTCAACTTATCATCAGACACAATCTCAGCATGAATGGAAAAATGCACCACACAGTTAGCACAGGAAATGTGTGGCTGTTGTTAATATAACTTTTGTACTTACTTCAGTGAACTACACAAACAGACAAGGATTGAAACATCAATGCAAACATCAAGGCTTTTCTTTAATCAGTTAACACTTGCCCCTCCTCCACTTCTTCTACGTCCCCCTCCTCTTCTTCTTCAACCCCCTCCTCTTCTTCTTCTACTTCTTCGTCCCCCTCCTCTTCTTCTTCATCCCCCTCCTCTTCTTCTGCATCCCCCTCCTCTTCTTCATCCACCTCCTCCTCCAGCCCAACCCCTGCCTTCCAACGTTGTATCTCTTGCCAAAACTCTAGTCCCCCATCATCTTCCTCCTCCTCTTCTTCTTCCCAGTCCTCCTCTTCTTCTTCCTCCTCCTCCTCTTCGTCCTCCTCCAACTCATTGAAAATAAACTGGTGCCAAGGCAGACGTAGCTTACCACAGTAACTGACAGGTAAAATAACATCATTAGGTAATACATTGAGTAGGTTGACTGATGCAGATTTGTCCTGGACAACGACCTCCATACATGAGAAGAATCCACAATCATAGGCACCATCTACCAAATATAATCTTTCATTGTCAGTACAAGTAATAGCGTCATTGATGACAGGCTCTGGACAGAAGACCAAACCACCATCTCCAGTTTTAGGATCATGCCAGTGGATGGTGAGCGGTTTTCCGGTTATAAGGTGATTTACAGAATATATCAGGCCTCCGTGGGACCACATGGGAAAGCCATATGGTTGTTTCTGTGTATCAGGCGCCATTTGCCAATTCTTAGTTGGAATGTCAACAGAAGATATTATTCTGTGTGGAGAAAAAGGCTTAAGATACATTTCAGTTTCTCCTTCACAAACGTAGATTGTATCATTGACAACACATGCACTCACACTCACAGGAAAAACAGGTGACCATTCAGATGGCATTTCAGCGAATTCTTCCCATTGATTTGTCATGAAGTTATAGCGTTCTATTTTCTTAAGACCGTTTTCAACAGAGCTATATCCAGCAACAGCATATAAAAATTGTTTGTGTTTGACTAGTGTGAATCTATGGTGAGGCACACACATCGATGCCAGCTGGGTCCATTTGTACTCTCGGGGATCAAAGATGTAGCATTCCCTTCTACGTCCCTTGCCATGACCCTCACAGACCCCACCACACATCACTATAAAGTCATTGACTATTATACATTCAGCATGAGAAATATCCAGGAAATCAGCATTCCTAACATTAACCCATTTTCCTTTGTCTGTACTCAGTGCAAGCCAATCATTTTCCTGCCTCATTGCCAACAGAGTAGGTTTCATCCTAAGTCTAGTGTGACTATTTTGGCAAAGAACTCTCTGATGAACAGGTTTAGACAAATATTCCTGAGCTTCCTTCAAGTTTTTGTGCAAGTCAGGATTGAGCATCAGTTCAGAACGTGTTTCAATGATGGTATCAACTTGGTTGGCTGTCATGAGAGGAAACCTGATGTGTTCCATTAGGCCCATCTGGAACTGCATTCTATTCTCAGGTTCATGTTCAAGCCATCGTACAACAGCCTGGTAAAGCTTCTCTTCAGGTCCAAACATCAACTCTTCCCTACACAGCAGAACCTTCAAGCTATCATAGCTCAGCTTCAAGTAATTTCCTGATTCAATAAGTAAATCAAAGTTTTCAGCTACAAAATCTTCAATTTCATTGGAGACATATGAATGCAGTTGGGTTATATCAAATAGTTCAATGCAGTTATCAAGTGATATATTGGCTTTCAGGAAGGACAAACAAGCCTTGACGGCAGTAGAAATTTGGAGATGTGCTGCAGTATTCAAAAGACCAACAACATTATCTTCAGTGATATGTAGAATCCCTGTGTAAACATAATCCAGTAACAGTTGTAGCATGTCTGCATTTATTGCTTTTAGTTCCACATAGTCTTGTTGAGTTTCTTTCATACCACATGTGAGCATGGCATAGAAATAATCACTGACAGATGCAAGTACAGCTCTGTGAACCCTAAATGATTGTCCTTCAGCAACTAAAGTGTAGTCAAAGAGTGCCTGAGACTGCCATAACCGTGTAAGACCGCTGACTATACAGGTCCTCCATTCTGGATCACTTGTTTTTAATGGTGAATTTTGAGCAAGGGGGAAGGCTGGTGTTTTACGTTCTTCCGACATCTTTACACACATTAATATCGAACTGGAATGAGAAACAGATTAAATTTGATTATTTTATTATTTGGCTCAGGAAAGTAGATAACACACAAGGTTCTAATCATCAGATGAGGGAAGAGAAAGGTTTGGGTGGAAGGTTCAGCTTGGTTTAAGAACTACCTGACAGGTAGAAGGCAGTATGTCCATGTCAATAATTCAGACTAAGGGAAGAGAGAAATTGGATGCAGAGTTGACTCCAAGTTATATCCTCTTCAATATATATATAAATAATTTACCTGAATATATGAAAAGCTTGAAAAATGGGATGTTTGCCGATGACACCATTATTTACAACATTTAAAAGTAGTTATTAAGACAAAATTAGAAGCAGACCAATATGCTATTAACTACAAACAAAACATAATAAGGACCAATATGACCCGGATCTATTGAGCTGAGTATTAAGGTCTCAAATTCCCATGAATATTTGTAAATTATATAATGTTCCGATCTGGGGAAAGAATATACATTACTTGGGCATATGTATAATAGTTCACATTAGCTGTTCAAACTTATTTTTTTGGGACACATTTATTTATTCAGGAGGTTAACAAGATTACAGCAATCTCACCCTTCGGTGATTTTCGTTGTACCCTGAGAATATTGACATGTTTAGAAAAATACATAGAGGTGTGAAGAGTGAAAAAAAAGATTAACTTATGCTACAAATTAGGCATATTGTTACAAGCAATCAAATTAAAATGAAAATGATAATGATATTGATACAGTCTATTAAATCATTCACAAGTGTTACCAATCAAAGGGATGGGAGAGGGTGTCGGGTTTTCCTGAATTGGGTACATAACAAATTACCAGTACCAATTAAGCCGAGCATGTTTATATATACATACATTGTTTACCAGTAGGGTCAAGTTATACAAGAACGCACCAAGTGGCGGTATAACGTCTGAGTAAACACAGCAAATTAATCTACCATACGAACAATAACAAGTAGTATATCAATTGCCATAGAAGCAGGGCAATATACTTCAGTTGCAGTAAATAACACAGAATAGGGTAGCCTCTAGAGGCCTCAACCACATTTCATATGTATGAATAGGCCTACAACAGGGGGTCACAGGTTGCTATACATTATACATTAACTTATCCCATCAATTTCAACAGATCGGAAAGTAGCAAAATAGCAAAATTATTGGACCAACATGCAGCAGCCATTGAAAAGCAGCAGTAGATGGAAACATGTGCCCTTCACGTCTGCAAACTTCCAAGAAAACCACACACCACTATAGATGTCATTAGCACTTGTCAATCGAAAACAAACTGGTCCTAGGTACCCCCATATAGGCCCCTCACCTGGCCCACTGTCCTTCCAGTCTCGTTGCTATAACTGACAAATAAAACATTGTAAACATGATTATATTCTACAACTCCTATAGTAAGAGTCATGTCTGGTTAAAAATAATTCTGAATAAAATACTGAGTCATCCATCCAGGGATGAAAGTGGGGCCATGGCAGAAATACTGAAATATTTCTGGGGAGGAGAAATAGAAGTGCCAACAGCACCTTGGTTTTGCTATGTACATGCATATTAGTGTTTAATTATGCCACAAAATAGCGGTTACCCTTCGTCTTCATTCCCCCATGCTAATCCACCTATAGAAATGAGGACTGTGTATTCTCCAGAGGCCTACAGCCAGTCAAGCACATCCCATCCTCTCAGTCTCTGGGCCAACAGCAATATCAACCACAATATTGCTATAGTTGAGCCTAAAGTAGAAGGAACAGAAGGGAAGACCAGATGCTTTGGTTATTAACTGTGTCACCTTCAGCAACACTCATATGACCTACATTGGCAGGGACAGGTTTATATAACCTTGTTAATGATGAGTCGGGTTAAGAAGGGAAGTTGTGTCCCCCAAATTGGTCGAGGGACCATGGGGATAATTATATAACTCAGCTGGAGATTAATTGGGTATAACACTTCAACACATCAAAGATATACCATAACGTTATTACCCTGGGCTAAAGTACAAGTCAATCCAACCCATCAAACTAAGTGATCGTTTTTTTGTTTTTTTTAAAGGGTTTTATTCAAATATACCTGCCATCTGGGCTCATACATCTAAGGCACATCCTACGATAACCCAATTTTGTAATTTTTTTTGTATTTTCGATTTTCTCTTTTCACCCCTATCTTATAAAGGCTATCAAATCATCTATTCACAGTATAAAACTCCAGCAGTTAGTTGTATTAAACCATACATTGGTTTTCCTCTTCCTAAACAAATTTTTATGTGAACAATTACATCAGCTTATCACACAGGCTGAACTTAAACTAAGTGATCTTGATAATTTCAATTTTTTAACATACTGAACTTTCAACCTGATCCACTGTATCAGCCTGTATCCATCTATCAACGGCCAGTGTTAAATTCAAAGAAGGAAAAGAAAGTGTAAAAGAAATGCATATTAAGTGGGGATAGATAAAATGTGATATGGAAGTTCTGTCACACTGGATCTTGATGGCAAGCCATTTACTGCTCTTAGCATATAATTCTGGATGATTTGTCACCCATGTTCACTACTTGTGCTATGGAAATTGCACAAAATTAGTCAACTAGTGGGAGGTCCAGGACTTCATAAATTAATGGGAGGATGGGTCTAGGGAGTATACTTCATTATTTGCCAGGACATTCTTAAATACTTTTCACCATTGTATTGAAGTTTAGAAAGGTTTCTCTGCACCCAGATATCTATAAATATATATATTATTATTCCTTCATTTTTAATCTTGCCATTTCTAATAGCCAAGATGGTAATTTCTGTATACAAGAGTATTTATCCAATGGAATAGTTCTGATGACAAGTTGATACTGGAATGTAATGGAGGTTTAGGTCCCTCAGTAAAGCTGCAAATCATAGGGAACCAGTTTGCAAATTAAAAGTTAAATTTTGCAGGTGTTTTCTCTGCCTCAATGTGTACATCATTTTCAGAAAAGGGCTTCCTGATTAACCCTTCTTTGAAGGGCCTTTTCCTTGTTTAGTAGGGCTGGGTTCATCAATTTAGAGGCAGTTTTGAATAATTTGACTTGTGTTCTCACCAGGCAAATAGACCAATTAAAGTGGGACACTGGACTCAGTATATCCTCTGTTCAGACATTGAGGAAAAATATGATATTATGTTCTGCACACTATAATGAATAATCCAATAATGTGTGTGGCTGTAAGCGGCATTTAATAGAGAAGACTGTGTCTGTTACTTGGACAGTTGATCCCTGTGTGCTATGCATGCATGACAAGACTTGGGGCAGGTAAACTTACGTTTCAATGGAGATCAATGCACACAGACAGTACATATTGTAATCTAAGCTAAATCTTTATAGTCCCTGACTTCTACATGCCTTAGAAATGCAAACCTATGTAAGGTAGTATTTCTATAGTGATGTTTAGTTAGGGACTAAAACCTTAATTGTCTTCATTCATTTTATAAGGTTCCTTTTAGTTATTAGTTTTTATGTTAAACGTTACTGTGATATGTGAAACAAAAGCAGAGATTCAGGGAGGTCTGTATTTGAAACTGTCACATGCACAATTGCAAAAATATTTTTTCATATTGTAAAGACAAATTTAATTCTCTCTTTTTACTCAAACTTTGCACTATAATTATGCAGGTGGTCAATTCTAATTTCGAAATTCACATTCAATGATAAAATTACTTGAAACATTGACAAAATTATTGCTTCTAATATCTATCTTCAGTCTTATGAGCAAAGAAAACATGTTCATATCCAAGGATTTAGAAAAAATTGTTAATACAGCAACGTCCCTAACTTGGGGTGCGACCCTATAGCTAAGTTGACCTTGAACTAAAGTGGCCACTTTGAGTGTTTACTACAAATTCACTAGACCATAACATCACAGAACTCATGGGTAGAAAACAAGCCCTCAGCAGTGTCATCAACTACCAATATGGCAGCGCTTAGGGTAGGACTTTGGGAGAGCAGGAAAGAAATTACTTGATTGATTCTGACGCCCAGAAACCAGTGTTATAATGCAAGTTCCCACCATAATTGAGCTGTATGCCCTGCATGTGTTCCAGCCCAGTGTTTTACTTTAATATCCATGATTGTCTTGCTCTTTTGGCCAATATTGATTTGACCCTTGTGATTCTAGGATTTTTTCCCAATGACCATCTTTGAGTCTTGTGAATAAAACCTCATCAAATGGGGCTGAGCTTTCTGGGGCCTGAGTTTTCTCCAACTGGGAGAAAAGATCATGGCAACAAGAGTAGGGCTGTTTTGGTGGAGAGCAACGCAGAGAATGAATTGATTCATTTATTACACTTGTAGGTACAAAATGATCCAAAGAATGACCAACCCCTGATTGGCTCCCACCAGTGGACCACAGTTCAGTGCCAACATAATAGGGGTTTAATCAGGGACCTAGAAATATAGATAATAACACAAAAATGAGGTAGACACCTTAATCAATCATCCCAAGCCATATCTGAGCATTTCCCAGGCCTTTCCCCTAAGTTATGTCCTCTTATCCACCAGCTTTTCCCCCTCTCCCCAAGAAAACAAAAAGTTATTAGCCAGGCTGCGACCATTTATCTGTCCGCAACTTAATTAGCAAGTGATGTCACAACAAAATGTCCTTCAGCTTTGACTCCACTGGCCTCAATATTTACATTTTGTTTCCTTTAAATTCTTTAATATCGCCGGTCATGTTCCGCTCTCATTTCACTACATTACAATAGTTTTATGGTAAGGCATGTGAATTTGTCCTCAGGTCACAAATATATTAGTGAGTCAGGCCAAGGACTTGAAAGCTTCATTGTTGGTTGGAAGACTGAGTCCTAGGAATGTATTAGTCTGATGAATAAACAGCTCATATTCAACACTTCAAATTAGTTCCTAATACTGTAGGGTAACCTGGCCAAGTAAAACCAACCCCCTTGTTTTAGTTTTCCTTTGTGGTTACTTTAACAGGGAATGAACACTTACTAGAAATACAGATTTTGTAAACTGGGTTTTATTAGACTGAAAAGTAGATGTACATCTCAGTACAAGAGACAAAATATCTGTTATGCTGCATTATGCTTGTCTTAAATCTGGGTTATTTGAGAGGATTGTTGGGGGTGAGTGATACATTTTCTGACACTGGAATACTGAAATATATTGTACATGAAGCACATTATCCTTCTGACATTAGTCACACAAACATTATTAACAGAGCGTTATTTCAAACTGTGTAAATGCAATGTAGGTAGGCCGGTTATAGTCTGGAAATTGGGTTTGAAATGTGGAATATGCAGAAAACAGGTAAATGTCAAAATATAGGCTTGTTTTAAGATTAATATGTTAAGAAAACTGTGGACACAGCAAGAATTTTTGTTACTAATCATCTCTGGTCCCTGACCAGAACATACATATATCACTTCTTTTGTGGAAACGCTATTTCAAGGTCTTGGGTGAATTATGTCTGTTTCAAATTATAAGTAATCTTCTATGCTAGTTTACTCATATTACAAAATGGCTAGAATCTACAACAAATGGCCTGTGCAGGCCATGTTTTGTGGAACACTGGCTCTCAATACCATGTACCAGTACTCAGTACAAATCTGACTAAAAGCACAAGCAGTTTGGGCATCTCAACTATTCAATTTTTGTATTTTCTGTAATTCTCATCTGATAATAAGAGACAGCTATTTGACATGTAGCATCTTCATTGAGCGTGAGAAAGGGCGTAGGGTATCACAACATAGTACAGTATTAGCACTCAGTCTAAACAGCCAAATCAGACAAAGCGGTCATCATTGATAAATGTAAACCACCAGTAGTTGCACTGTTACCCACCAACACCGCTATGTTCACAGGGAACAGTCTTTTTTTGCCCTGGCAATTGGTATTCAACACAATAATACCGCACAAATCATCTTACATAAATACTTTTGTTTTTTTTTCAGGGAAATCATGATTTTAGTGTCCTTTTGGGTTTGGGGGGATATTTGGAGTTATCAGGAGGTTGGGCTAAAGAGAATTAGAATAACACATAGGCAACTGGCAGCAAAATTTTGGAATTTTTAGAGACTTACCATGGAAGTTGAATTAAAATTTAGATTTTTATGAGCAACACATAGGGTTGCGGGAGTAAATAGAGATTCCGCACCGTGGTATCACGTGACATCAGACTTCAGATTGGAGAAAAGCTGCAATGATACATTAATGCAAGCAAATATCGTCACAGACAAATAACTTTACTTTACCATGGAATAATATAATATTTATGAGCCCAGGGAGGGTTTATAATCATGCGGTGGGCTATTTACTCCCGCAACCCTATGTGTTGCTCATAAAAATCTAAATTTTAATTCAACTTCCATGGTAAGTCTCTAAAAATTCCAAAATTTTTACTCGCAACCCATAAGGGTGCGTGACTAAATAGAGATCTTCAGAGTTGAAATAATGTTTGGAGGTTTTCTCCACAAGACTCAATACAAAGTCAATCAATTCAATCTCAACAGTGTTTATTCACCAACTGACAGCATATCATTATTACCACAAAGGTACAGAATGCAAATTCAACATCAAATACTCATTTAATCCGCCAGATTTAACAGATCATCTGCCACGTGAGGATCTTCCTCTATCATTTTAAAATAATGTTTAGCAAACGATGTCACACATTTCCATCCGGCATGTTTCATAATGTCATTAAGCCGAACCCCCAACTTTACTGCTGCTGATGCAGAAGCGCCTCTCGTCGAGTGCGATCCGTACTTGGACGTATCTATACCAGATAATTTTAGAGTCGCAAGAGTCCACCTTGCCAAAGTGTCTCTAGAGATCGACCCATGAGGTCTTAAATAGGACACCACTAAAAATTTACAGTCTTTCCTCAGCTTTTTGTTGTACGTGACAAATACTCCTTGAGTAAAGCTACAATACCTAAATTTTCATTCATCACATATGGTCGAAAAACCATAGTATCTAGGGGGTCACCCATGCGATTCTAAATTTCTTTGAACGAGATAAGAATTTAAACATAGCCATGATACAAAAGCTGGCATTCAGACAATATATGATTTTAACACACTCGTATATAGGGGGTTTCCCCATCTATTATGCTTTAACAAGCCTTGAAGGTAGAATATTACATATCCTTTGTGACTTCCATTAAATAAATCTTGAGATTTATTCTACCTGAATTCTTTGAGAGGTAATAAATCATAGCAAAATAACCAGTTTGTATGGTAGCAATTTCAGAGATAATTCCTTATCTATTCGCCCCATGTCTATAATTCATTTAAAAAACCTCTTCAGAGTCCCAAAACAGGAGTATCATGGTTTGGGAGGATCAAACCCATAACCACCTTTAATTACATATAAAAGGATGTTTCCCAATAAATTCTCCTTCACTCCTTGGTAAGATGAGATTACGGGCACACCTTGCTGCATTCACAGCTCTATGTCCCATACATTATTCTGTTAAACTCCTCAGAAATTAACAATTATAACATAGAGAGGGCTTCAAAAGTTTCATTCAAACCTTACCCAAGTTAAAGCCCATTTACGTTAAAACGTGGAATACCAGTTTTTAGTACTCAAGTCTCCAAGCAAGTATAATAAGATGTATTGAAATATTGTAAATCCCTTGCGTTTTTTGTAATCGGGATAAATAAATATGATAAAATGTCTGCACCACATTCCCTACCATCGCCGCCCATGGCTGGCTTTCCCAGGCTGAGAGAACTAAAGTGCAAGGTTACTCATGTTGAATTACCTATGACACAGCTCCGTCTGAAAGACTGGAAAGATGTGAACAATAAATTAATCCTCCACCTAAATTCCAGTCAAGTGGCCTCCAGATACTAAACATTAACATTTAGCCACAATCCAATGTAGGTGTTCCAAAAACTCTACAAATACGCTTAAAAAGGGGTTGTAACTCCAATTCAATATCATCATTGAAAAACAGATTTGTTGGTTACCTCATGACATAATCAGACCTGACCCCGCCCATTCGAAAATAGGCTTGACTAGTCATATCATCTGTTAACACACTCCCATGGATATTCAATCTTGATACAAAGATTCTGAAGCCATGAAGAAGGTTTATAATTCGGATACATTGATATGAACATTAATTTTGTTGTCTTTCCAACGACATGCCATAAATGTTGTCGTCTTCCCAACAATGTGCCATAAATGCATTAGTATAAAGGTTTATTGCCTGAGGAGAAAAAAGGATTTCTCTCTCAGCTAGGACCACATGATCTAGCCATCATATAATATCTGCCAAACCTTTTTTTAAGATTTGCATATAGCATCGAAATTACTCTTAAAACTTTAAGCGTAACAGATTCCATATTTTTGATATGGGAACCTCCATATACATTTAATCGTAACTTGATTGCAAACATGAGGCCTATCCGGCTAGACACTCCCTAATAGTAGGTTTGCTGTGATCTAAAAGTTAGTGAACTGCTTGAACAAATTTCACAACTTTATCTTGAGAAGGATAAAAAATCATAATATGTGATTTGATAATCAACCCTAAGAATGTTAATTCTTTTGAAGGGACCAGAACATAATAAATTGTGAAAATTAAAACATCATTACCCTGAAATGGCAATCTTAGCTTTGCCTAAGAAATCTATGATTACAAAGGAATAGTCCATGTATTAAACACATTTGAATCCTTCTTTGCTTGACAACGTGAACACTGGTACCATGATTTTGGTAAAATCACTAGGTCCCGAAACGAGACCTGTAAGCATGCCTAGCAATTGCTATAAAATGCCCTGACATTAAAAACAAAGTTTTTTACCCCTGAATTCAGGTTGAATCCATACCAAGTAGTAAGGATATTTAAGGTCGATAGAACCAATACATTGATCTCTCTGTCCAAGATCCAGAGCAACTTTGCAACCCACCAAAGGTGCAAGGGAAACAAATTCACTCTTTCCAGCGAGAAAAGAATTCCT
The DNA here is from genome assembly GCA_942159475.1 of Sthenelais limicola. NCBI lineage: Eukaryota > Metazoa > Annelida > Polychaeta > Phyllodocida > Sigalionidae > Sthenelais > Sthenelais limicola. Next base: position 2,740,230 of record OW804098.1, read on the forward strand.
CACTCAGTACAAGCAAACATGCATGATAATCACCTATATTCATTGCTAAGACATTTACCTATCTGTTTCCAAATTTTTAATATGGGCACCTCCATATTTGATCATTACCAACTATGCAATCATAAGGTCCACTTGACCTGAGACTTCCTAATAGAAAACTTCCTTATAAATGCTAATCAAACCTTTTGTTGCTCTAACAAAATCTTCATTTATCTACTGTCAATTAATCATTGACAATGAGTTACTTATAGCTTTAGAAACAAACCAGGACTATCCTGATGATTAGTGAAACCAAACTCTAGCAAAGAGAACAATATCTTCGATATATGATATACAAGGAAAACTTTTATGACAACAAGTCATCTATGTATCGAAAACATTCGACCATAATCTAGAAATTAAACCCTGGTGTCAGAAATCCATATATTGAACCTGCAGGTCTATATAGAATTTAAACATCTAAATTCTTAATGTATAGACTTATTAGACCCAGCAAATAAGGAATCTTTAAGGTCGACTGACCCCATCTACCTGTTTTTAAATACCAAGTCTAAAGCCTGTCGTCTTAGGTCTCAGGAAGTATTTGAATGCTTCTCCAGGAGAACTACCACTCTCCTCAAAACCCTTTCGTAACATTGACAAATTGTCTTGGTCAACTTGAAAAATAAATTGACTCAGGGATTTTGAACAGCTTGTCCCACTTTTAGGAACTTCAACACGTCCCCTACATCAAAAGTGGGGACTTCAAAAATGGTATGGTAGTATCAGTAATATGGTAATATGTTATCTTAAAATGATCATTTATTCATTATTCATTTCCTTTGTACACCCTACGGTTACCCTGGCTATGAATAACATCAGGCCAGAGCTACCAATGGCAATGCTTCTAATAAAAGTATAACTGTGAACTGATACATGTAGGCCTATAACTTTTCTAAGTGTCTATGTCCACACGTTAGGCAGACCATATTAAAAACATATTAATTCAAAACAATGTTTTTCCCCCCATCCAGAACAATCTAAAAACTTCGAACTCTGGATGTATATGGAGGGGGGTTCCTTATTACCGAAACCCTGACCTTTATTCCAAGATCTCAATTACATTTACATAACAGTTGTCAGAAATGGTCGATATACTCTGCATCATGGACTGTGCAGGCCTACCGGGTATACCCGAAACAAGTACCTAACATATTAAACTGATGTGAGTCAGGTATAAGCCTGACCCCAGTTATCAAACTTTAAGAAGTGTACAAAGTAGCCTACACAATGAACTGACATAAATGTACATTAAATATTAAATGCCAGAATAAAAGACACTTTATAAACGTCCCCGACTCGCCTGAGTTGAAGCACCCACTCCAGCGGAAGTGAATGGTTGCAGACCAGTGTCGTCACAACCTGTGACGTCATCACTGTCAAGGCGCGCAATTCCCGCGCCAAATCCGCCATCTTGAGAATTCTGGGGATTTTCCAAGCTCCCTTCAACCTCGTAATAAAATAATCAGATCAGAAATCTGAATCATTGTGGTCATTTCCCTAGTCTTGCCTCTAGGTACCGGTAATTACAAAGAAAAAATTTGACCATTCTTTCCCATATAATCAAATAACTAATGATAATCAGAACATTAAAACACTTGAAAGTCTTAGACAGGGAAACGGTTCACCGAATCCCAGCAAACAAGCACATAAAACTTTTATAAGCAACTCCAAACCGCAGTAAGAAGCTCTTATAGATTAAAGCGTTTATAAGCAACCCCAAACCGCAGTAAGGGGCCCTTATATTAAAACTTTTCATCTCAAATAATAAAGGAACTTTGAAAACGGCGCACCGTTAGGTTCCTGAACGATCACCACAAGGGCTAGTCAAACCGCGGTCTGACGATCGTTTCATCAAATAATTCATCAAATATTACTTTGAACTCAAAATTCGATCTTGCTAAGGGTTCTATACCCAAAGCGTCAAATAATTATATCTTTTCTTTAAATAGAAAACAAAAAGTGACGACGAATTTCCGAAAAACTTACCTTCCTGGTGAGTGATCGAAATTTAGAAGTCTGGGCCAACCGCGAAACCTGCGCGAACTGATGTCACGTGATACCACGGTGCGGAATCTCTATTTAGTTTACTTCAACAGGATATCAAGGTTAACCCAGTCTAACCTAACATAAGTCCACCAGTAAATGACACTAGAAGACAGCAGACCTTGGAGAATGAGCACAACTATTTCAGTCAACATAACATCAGACACAATCTCAGCATGAATGAGAAAATCCACCATATGTTGCAGGTAGTGTGTGTGGTGATAGGCAATCTGTTGTTTTTACATTGTTCTACACAAAAAAACAATCAAACATCAATAGAAATATCATGCAGAAGTACTGATTTATTTTGTCACTATAGTAAGTCCCATGTCATGTATATTTTATCCTTAATGAAGCCTATAACTGATACATCATTCATTGTAACATCCAGCAAAAGAAAAGAAAAAAGAACATCACCAAGAAGGAAGTCTTTTCTATCATTTAAACCCTTATTACATATGTATCTCCATTACTCATCCCACTCATTGACAAACTGATGCCATGGAAGAGGAATCTTAACATGGAGTAAGTCAAGTAAGTCATCCTTATTAGGCGTTGGGTCAAATTTGTTGATGACTGCAACAGATTTCCCCTTGATGACAACCTCCATACATGTGTCTGGTGCACCAAAGTATTCATTATCTATAAAATAAAGTTTTTCATTGTTGATCATAATGGTTCTAGCACCAATGGGAAGTGGCTCAGGACAGGATACTAAACCAGTATCTCCAGTTTTAGGATCACGCCAGTGGATGGTGGTAATTCTAGACGAAGTTGTAAAATCAGAGTTTACAGAATATATCAGATCTCCTTGGAACCACATGGGAGAGTCATGAAGTACACTCTGTCTTGTGTGCTCTGTTTTCCAAGTTTTAGTGCAAATATCAAGAGATGATAGTTTGGCAGGAAGTTCCTCACTTTCGTCTCCCTCAAAAAAATAGATTCTATCATTTACAACACACACACTCTCATGGGAGTAAGAACCCCATCCAGAGTACATCTCAGTGAATACTTCCCATTGGTTTGTCATGAAGTTGTAACGGTCTACACTCTTATAATCATCTATTCTCTCATAATTACATCCTCCAAATGCATACAAAAACCCTTTGTGTTCAAGTAGTGTGACCTCCTCTCGGGGCGCATGCATTGATGCAATCTGGGTCCATTTGTACTCTCGTGGATCAAAGATGTAGCATTTGTTTGTAGCAAGTGTGTCTAACTGTCTCAGCAACCCACCACACATCAGTAAAAATCCATCAACTATGATACATCCAGCTTGATAAATATCATGGAAATCCACACTCCGAACATTATACCATTTCTCTTTGTCTGTATTGAGTGCAAACCAATTATTACCCTCCTTGATCGCCAACAGACTAGGTTTCATTCTAAGTCTTGTGTGACTATTTTGGCACAGAACTCTCTGATGAACAGGTTTAGACAGATATTCCTGAGCCTCCTTAAGGTTTTCATTCAACACAGGATTCTGCATCAGTTCAGGGCATGTTTCAATGATGGTGTCAACTTGGCTGGTTGTCATGAGAGGAAACCTGATGTGTTCCATTAGACAAATATGGAACTGCATTCTATTCTCTGGGTCATGTTCAAGCCATTGCACAACAGCCTGGTAAAGCTTCTCTTCAGGTCCAAACATCAACTCTTCCCTACACAGCAGAACATTTAAGCTATCAAAACTTAGCTTCAGATAATTCCCAGATTCAATGAGTAAACTTAAGTTATCAGCCACAAAATCTTCAATTTTATTGTAGAAATCTTTCTCAGGTGAATAGAGCCTGGCTATATCTAATATCTCCACACAGTTTTCCACTGACTTATTGGCATCAATGAATGACAAACAAGCCTTGATGACAGTAGAAATTTGGAGATGTGCTGCAGTATTCAAAAGACCAACAACATTATCTTCTGTGATATGTAGAATCCCTGTGTAAACATAATCAAGTAGAAGTTGTAGCATGTCTGCATTTATTGCCTTTAGTTCCACATGGCCTTGTTGAGTTTCTTTCATGCCACTTGTCAGCATGGCATAGAAATAATCACTAACAGATGCAAGTACAGCTCTGTGAACATGAAATGAGCGTCCTTCAGCTATTAAGGTGTAGTCAAAAAGAGCCTGTGACTGCCATAATCTTGTAAGACCACTGACAATACACTCCCTCCATTCTGGATCACTAGTTTCCAATGGTGGATTTGGAGCAAGGGGGAAGGGCGGTGTTTTATCTTCTACAGACATCTTTGCACACATTAATATCGGAACTGGAAAGAGAGAAACGCCATAAATGTAACTATGCAAAAAGTAAAGCTTGCATTAAATTGATGAAAGTAGATCAAACATGAGCATCTAATGTCATGTCATCAGTGGATATAACAAGGAGGATCAAGAGAAGGCTGAGCTAGGTTCAGCTTGGTTGAACAACTACCTTACAGGTAGAAACCTCAATAATTTAGATTCAGGGAAAAGAGAAATTACACATGGAGTCCCCCAGTGGACGACTTTAGCTCCTATCCTCTTCAGTATATATATGAATGATTTACCTGATTATATAAAACACTCAGAAATTCAGATGTTTGTCGATGACACCACTATTTACATCATAATTAGTCATCCATTAAACATTACAACAGTTATAAGCAGACCAACATGTAATTAACTACTTGTACAAACAATACCAAATATCCCTTAATCTACCCGACGGGCACTGAGTGCAATTGAGTGTGATAGCACTGTGATCATTTTGTGATTGACCGTGAACTAGTGAAGTGTGATACTTATGGCTTTGAATCACAGTGAAATGGACATGTCTAATATGGGTGTGATCTCAATTGCGCATACAATGCGCGTTCAAAATCGCGTCTAAATACTCATCATAATGCAGCCACAACAGGCCACAATACTTGACACTGCTCACTCACCTAGCATTCACACTTACTGTCGCACATCTGACACACGATTCTCTGACACTGATACTCACTCTCTAATACCAAGTCAAAGAAACCCCTACACACAACGCTAAATGAAGTAAGCCTTGCTCCATATTACTAAAACCACTGATTTAATTCCTCCTTTTATAATTCCCACCCTGTTATTTCACATGAAAATGACATTGTTACTGACTATAGTTATAGCTCATGTTAATATTATCTATCAGCGACTAACTTTCATATGGGCATTGAATCAATGTCAGGAAAAAGAGAGGGAATTTATATTTCGTTGGCTAAAAATGGAAGGAAATCTAGGTTTTATGGGGAATTATTCAATCATTAATATTAAATGATTACATTTTTATTAAGGGTGTGATCTGAATTGCGCATAAAATGCGCATTCAAAATCGCGTCTAAATACGAATTATATTAATTTCATTGTCATCAGGTGGCGCAACTGGTAACTGGGGTGCATTTACAATTTCTTTTACCATAAAAGTGCCACTAATACACGTGTGTGGCATTTATACCACTATAGATATTCCACATCATGTACGTACACAGGGATGTTATAGGTAGCATACCTCTTTAGTTTATTGTGTAATTTAGTTGTTTGATGTGGACAAATGTTTTGATCAAAATACCCCCATCATTGCATACTTCATTAGCTAGGGTAGACTGGCCACCATATTTCAAGTACAACTGGAACAACCCTTCCCAGCAATGCGACTGTCTTTAGAGGATGGAAATAATGAGTAAAATAATTGATGTATTACCATGAAGAAATGAGTAATTGCGAATGATATTATTCTTCAAATAAAAGCAGAAAAATAAGGACAAAATTGTGCATAACATATCCTGCTCAAATGCCATAAGAATTTGCTGATTTTTGCACCAATATTGCGTTATACCCTTAGCGTGATCATTGCGCAATCATTGCGCAATAATTATTGCGTGAAAAGCGTCCACTCTCATCACAGAACTATGGCGAGATGATTGCGCATTAAAAATCGCGTAGAATCGCGTTCATTTGCTTGATTGCTTTATGCCCTTATCAACACATTTAATATGGTTATATCAAGGGCGGGAGAGCTGAGAGGGAGGCAGTTCATGATCATACCCAGGAAATAGAGATAGAGAAGAAGGGAGAGAGAGACACGAGAAAAGAGACAGAAAGCACTTAATGGTCATACCCAGGACTAGTCTTATAAAAGGACCATGAGCAGGGTTCTCGTCAGCCTTTTTGAGCGTAGGGGCCCGCTACGCTGTGTAATGAAGTTATGATTTTAAAGAGGTTTTAAAGTGTCTTGATATTTTATTATTGATATTTCATTATTACTAATTTGAATTAATTTTCTGGTACAATTCTCTTATTATTCTCCTTTTTCTGACTGTCATATAATATTCTAACATGCTGCGTCATCCCATGGAATCGTGACCATGTACCCTTAAACATAAGAGTGTTATCAGAACACACGGTCAGGAACGTGATATCATGATTATATAAATGAGATGGTGTCACTAGTTTCTGACCTAAGACACTCTGATCTATGTTTTGTAACGTTTACATAAAGCTTCGATCTTTAGTCATGACGAGAGTGTTATCAGAACACACGGTCAGGAACGTGATATTATGATTATATAAATGAGATGGTGTCACTAGTTTCTGACCTAAGACACTCTGATCTATGTTTTGTAACGTTTACATTAAGCTTCGATCTTTAGTCATGACGCAGACAAAATTGTTTAACCAATCATATGTTAGAAAAGACACCACATGACAGGAATGCAGTCAGCACATGTTTAGGATAAAAGACCACGATTTTTGGAGAGAAGATCAGAATTCTCTAACTGGTGACTTGGTAAATTGTGGTCTCGGGTACACAATTCTCTACCAATAAAACTCAGAGAGATATTCATCATTTGTTGGCCTCTATCATTCCTTAGCTGCTAAAATACTACAAAGTACTTGAAGTGAGCATTAACCTACTTAAAGAAGCCCAAGACAACAGGACTTCGCTTCACTGGTGACCGTGTATCCAGGATTCACTCCAAGGCAGAAGGAATTTCAGGTACTTGTGTGCTGTTGCTATTTTCCATTTTCCATTCTTTTGTGGTGTACAATTGAGTCAAATAATTCATATACTATATGTCCAACACATTGCTCCTCCAATATAGATCCTTTGTTGTATTCCCCTTAATTCATATACTATAAAATCCAACACATTGCTGCTACAATATACAATATAAACTCGCTATAGTATTTCCCTTTGTGACAACCACTGATAGATGAGTGTACTGTTATCTGTTATCTAAAAAACACCACTCCTATCTCAGAGTACATATGTCCAATACACTGCAAATATAGTGTTCCTACACACTGTAAATTTATTGTTTATACAAGTAACTGTACTTGGTTCGAAATTCTATTATATTAGCCATTTATTTTGAATTGTATCACTGAAATAACCAAAAACTGAGTCATGGATCAGTTCGCAGACCAACAAGTCCAATTGCAGGGTGACATAGATAGGTTGCAGCAGCAGGTGCTCCTAGAACAAGCAGATAATGCTCAACTAGGAAACCAGGTGTTGCAACTACAGCAAGCCCTTGCCCAGGCCCAAGCTGCCCCCCCCCCGCCACCCCAACCACAACCCCAGCCCCAACCACCTCTAGGGGATATATTGACCCCCAACTTTCAAGGCCTAGCCTTGGATTTAAGATTGCAGACAATTGTTTCCAAAATTACTCCCTACAATGGAGAGGGACACGCTAAATTCAGGGAATGGGTGAAAGCCATTTCCAATACGAGGCTACTCATTAATAATGACGAGGAAAGGACGCGGGTACTGGTCATGAGTACCTTAAAAGGTTCCGCGGCAGAATATGCCGCCAGAGAGCTAGGTGTAATCCACACCTAGGCTGGGAGCAATTCAAAAGACATCTAGGTCGCAAGTACAGCGATACCGCTGACCGACAATTGACCCGCCAGCAGCTGAAGAAAGCGAAGCAACAGGCCCACGAATCGGTCCAGTCGTTCAGTGAAAGGATCACTGATCTGGCCGATGTGGCCTTTGCGGGCGCTGACCTCCAGGCCCCTTTCGTCCAGGAGGAGCTGCGTGACGTTTTCATTGATGGGATTAAAGATGGCAATGTCGCCAGGAAGCTCTTGCGACGGGTTCCAGCTACACTGGCGGAAGCTGTAGATATAGCGGTCCAAGAGAACCTGGCCCAAAAAGCCTACAAGATCCGTCGACATGACGAAACGGAAATGGAAGTCGACAGCGTGCAGGTAAGTCGCTCCGCGAAAAAAGAACCCACCCAGACTGAGGCACTGTTAGAACAGGTACTGATGGCCGTTAATGCCTTGAGCGTGCGGGATAACCGCCCATCAGCAAGCGGGCTCGATAGCCGACCACCGGCACCGAGAGCCCAGACCTTTGGCAAAAAGTTACGATGGACTGACGATGGCAGGCCCATATGTCTATATTGTGACAAGCCCGGTCACAAAAAGGCAGAATGTTACGCTCGAAAGAATAAGTCAAAAAACTCCAAAACGACGAGTTCATAAGTAGACTTATGAACTCGGACGATCCCCCAAAATTATGCGAAGAAAGATGCAGTATTATGTGCCAGGTGAGATTCGGTCAAGATAAATTTAATTGTCTATTAGATACAGGTTCAGATGTTAGTTTAATTAGCCTGGAAACCTTTTTACAAATTTCCCCGGAATGTATTCTTAAATTCTGGCCTTCATGTAACGATGATCTCAGTGGTGTAACTGGTCATTCTTTGGAACCTTCAGGCGTAGCACTGCTCAAATTCAAAATTGGTACAATCACTTTACGTTTTCTTTTTGGCATAATTCCCAATACAAGTCATGATGTACTGTTAGGCAGTAACTTCACTGATCATTATAAAGCAAAAATTGACCAAGACGCGTATACATTAGCCATTAGGGGAGATGTTTCTATATTAGAAAGAAAAGAAGACGTGCTTCGAAAAGCCCTCGCGAAAACAACGTGTCGAACGACAATCGCTCCGAATACTGTCACATTGATTGAATTACAAACGTCTGAAATGGGAAACGCGGACGAACTTCTAGCCATTCCGTTAAGTAATGGCTCTGTATTGTGCGACCAAGTTGGAATTACGGTTCCCACCACCGTGGTTGCATTGGATAAGGTAGGTCGATTTAAGATTCCAATATTCAACCAAACTGGTAGAACGTTTACGATACCAAACAATACTAAATTAGCCGTTACGCAAACATTTGACCAAAGTACGGTGTGCACTGTGACTCAGAAGCCTGGAGGACTTGGCAACAAGCCAACCTTCAACATTGGGACCGGATCGCCCGGAAACCACGCAACTATGAGTGACCTTTTGGTGGAATATGCACACCTCTTTGCCGATACCGATGCGGATCTAGGTCAGACCACTTTGGCCGAAATGGAAATACATACGAATGGTCATCCGCCCATCAAACAGAGACCTTATCGTAATCCCCTATCACAAAGGCCAGCGCTATCGAAACAAATCCAGGACATGGTGGATGCAGGTGTCGTCGAAGCCTCGTCCAGTCCGTGGAGCTCGCCAGTTGTGATTGTTCCGAAGAAAGATGGGTCTCAGCGGTTCTGCGTCGACTTTAGAAAACTCAATCAAGTCACGATAAAGAACAGCTACCCTTTGCCTCGAATCGAAGATGTATTCTCTAATCTCGATCAGGCAAGGTTCTTTAGCAGTCTAGATTTAAAATCTGGCTACTGGCAGATTGGCATCAAAAGGGATGACCGCCCTAAAACGGCATTTGTATGTCATGAAGGACTTTTTCAATTTAACGTCATGCCATTTGGATTGACAAATGCACCGGCAGTGTTCCAGAATCTGATGAATACGGTACTGAAAGGTATACAAAATAAATTCTGTCTTTGCTATTTAGACGACATTCTGGTATACAGCAAAACGTTTGAGGAACATGTGCAACATGTAAACGAAATACTGAAGCGTATCGGAAGTGCGGGCTTGCGATGCTCAAGGAAGAAGTCATTTTTCCTAAAAGAAAGACTGAATTACTTGGGACATGTCATATTTGCGCAAGGCCTAGAACCGGATCCTGAAAAGATCAGCGTAATTAGGAAAATGAGAGCTCCTAGAAATGTGAAGGAAGTACGTGGTTTTGTGGGTATGGTATCATTCTATCGCAAATTCATAGCTGACTTTTCCTCGATTGCCCGACCATTGACTCAACTGACTCGGAAACATGCGCGATTTGAGTGGGATGATAAGGCGCAAGGTGCCTTCGAAGTTCTAAAACAGAAACTTACTGAAGCGCCTATCCTAGCTTATCCTCAAATAGATAAGCCCTATCGACTCTACACAGATGCCAGTCAATATGGCGTGGGCGGCGTGCTTACGCAACAATTCGATGGCTGTGAAAGAGTTATTCACTATGTGTCCCACCAACTAAATGAGGGTCAACAAAAATGGCCGGTTATTGAGCGAGAGTGCTATGCAATCATTTATTGTATAGTAAAGTTAAAACAGTACGTACTTGGAAGCGATTTTACTGTATTCACTGACCACAAGCCATTACGAACACTCTTTACGGCTGAAATGAAGAACACAAGAGTACAGAAATGGGCCATGCTGATATCGGAATATGGATGTAACATTGAGTATACTCCAGGACGGAAGAATGTGAATGCTGACCTCATGTCTCGTCTTCCACCACCGGATGCCGAGGTATTGATTGCCGCAGCAGATCTTCCACCCCCAGATGTCGACCCATTGATAGAAGTAGACGTGATAAACACAAATGACGTTGCTGAAATAGATAGGATTGGGCGAGAAGAGTTGTCGGACAGCGAGGATGAAAGCGTTGACCTCGATAAAGACGAAACCGATATAGCAGAATTGTTGAGAAGAAATGATCTCTCTACACTACAGAGGGACGATAAAGTCTGGCGTAACATCATGGTACGACTAGAGAAGGATTCCCGGGCCTACGATGATTATGTGCTGGATGAGGGCATTCTATATCATGTATCACAACCTGTGCGACATGATCCTCATCCGCGACTACAAATCTGCATCCCGGATATCCTAAAGAATGTTGTTATACAAGCCAGCCATGATGAAGGTCACCTTGGTATAGACAAGTCATATGATAAGGCCCGAGTACGGTACTTCTGGCCACACATGTACAAGGATATAGTATTGCATGTCCAGGCATGTGATCCATGCCTGCGAAGGAAGATGAAAAGAACCAGAATTGAAATGCAAGATATGCCAACCCCGCTCTATCCAATGGAGATAGTGGGTATTGATACAGTTGGACCTTTGCCAGAGTCACATGACAACAACAAGTATGTTCTGACGATCGTTGATCATTACAGTTGTTGGCCGGAAGCTTATCCTGTCCCCGATAAGTCAGCAGAAACAGTGGCACGAGTACTGTTAGGTGATTTTATACCAAGACACACATGTCCGAAGCTTATTATCTCAGACCAAGGAACCAAATTTTGTAACAAAATTATATCAGAACTGACAAAGACGATGAAGATCAACAGGATTAGGACCACGCCCTTCCACCCACAGTCTAACGGGAAGACGGAACGTTTTCATCACGTTATGAACGATATATTAGCAAAATCAATTAACGAAACCCACACAGATTGGGATACTTTGTTGGGACTGGTGCTCATGGCATATAGAACATCGGTTAACGAAACCACCAATCATACTCCCTATTTCCTCATGTATGGGAGGGATCCCGTACTTCCCCTGGATACCCTATTGGTCCCACGACCTAAATATTATGGAGAAGAGTTTGTGCCGACGATGCTCGAAAGGCTCCATATGACATACAATATTGTGAAAGAAAATATGCAGGAGGCCCGAGAGAGGAACAAGCAATATGTAGCACGGAAAGCAGACAAGCACCAATATGATGTTGGAGACCCTGTTTATTATTATAACCAGACGCGAGCGCCTGGCACATCATCCAAATTAACATCCCCATGGCAGAGTCATTTCAGAATTTGCCGTATCATATCCCCTGTCACAGTAGAAATCAAAGACCAATGGTCTGGAAAAACAAAAGTTGTACACGTAGAGAAATTAAGACACGCACATGTCCACAACACATGGGACAAAGACTTGGAGAATGGTAGCAACACTAATCAAGCAAGAGGTAGGCAACAACCCTTGAGACAATGCAAATTAGCATTCCCCACACACAACGAGAAGTCGATTACGAACACCGAAGCCGAAAAAGAAGAGGATGATGAAGACGAAGATGAACAAGAAAGGGAGGTCGATGTAGGGAATGTACCTCCTGACAACCCCCCAAGGGATTGGGAATTCTCCGATGCCACAATAGAGCATCGCCCACCAGTGGAAGTAGCAGCTGCGCCAGAACTGGTGGAGGCTGCTACGTCTCAGGCAACCAGCCCTATACAGACGGATGGGGACGCTCAACCGCCTGAAGGGGCCGCTGAAATTCAGCATAGGTATGACCTGAGGCCTCGTATATTTACATGGAATAACCGGTTGGGTAAGCGCATGGCGCGGACCCATTTAGATGACCTTGTACCTGACAAGAAGTCACGGCTAGAACTTGAGGAGCCTCAAGTAGATGACACTGCAGAGATGCAGTGTAGCGGAATTGGCAGTAACCCGACCCAAGGTTTGTCCTTCACCAGTATGTGAGATGATTGGGCACTTTTTGGGATTTGGGATACATTGGGACAATATCTAGGATGGTAGATTCATAATTAATACAAAGACCCTCCCCCCTACAATACCCCTATCCCCACCATCAGACCGAACCTTTTGGAAATGGACCATGACACAGTTTCTTTTGGTAACAAACCTTTGAGTAAAGAGAAAATTATATTCCTAATATTTTTTTTTTTTTTTTTTTTTTAAGAATTTTATTTACACTTGGTTGCCAGCTCCCCTTTTCGGGGTTAGTTCTGCTGGGCCAAGATTTAAGAGTAATATACAATACATTCTCCTATGTCCTTTGGTCGTACATATATGTTTAAAGAGAGATACAATAAATAATTATATACCCAATAAGATAAAAGAAATGAAAAAACTAAATGAAATAAAATAAAATAAAATAAAATAAGATAAAATAAGATAAAATACAACGATATTCAACGATATTCACTGTGCCACTCAGACATCGTAGTGTGGAGTGTTAGTGATATTTTTGTCGAAGTTTTAGTGTGTACAGGCTTCATTTGCCACTCAGACTCATTTTGGTGGAGTGTTATGAATTCTGTTTTAATTTCATGAGAAGAATAATCTAAAGTACATATAGCAGGTGTGTGAGATTTGATGTAGAGTTTTCATCTATGATGCTTCTTGTATAGTTAGCTGAGGGATTGTTATTTTTATTATGATTATTTTGTAGGTAGGAGACTTGCATTACTGTCATATAAATAAGCTATTTATCCATGCTTTTTGGTTGGATTTTAGTGTTTCAATAGTGCCTATATTTCTTTGTCTGGGCGTCAATTCATTCCATGCATTTGCACATTTTACCTGCACAGAATTTTCACCCAATTTTGATTTGTATCTAGGAATTTTAAGGATTGGACCATCATTTTGTCTGGTATCCCTATTTTGTGTGCTAGTGTAAAAAGGATTTGATTTTCTTTTGAAAGCTAGGTATCTAAGATGTGTTATTCTTCTATTGAAAAGTAATGGAATTCTAGAAGTACTGTGTAGCTGTTTATGTGTGTGTCATATGGCATGTTTAGGATTAGTCTTAAAGCTCTGTTTTGAAGTTTTTGCAGTTTGTCAATTGAATGTCTATGTGCATTATGTATTATAACATCTCCATAGTCGAAAAAGGGTAGTATTTTTGTTTTGTATATTCTTGTAGCTGTGTTAATATTTATGTATCTTCTGATTTTTTGTAGTTGATATATTTTATGAGATATAGTTTTAATGGAGTGTAGTAATTGTGCTTGAAAATTTAGTTTGTGATCTATCATGAAACCTAGATACTTATATGTGTTTGTATAGTCCAAGGGATTATTTTGGTATTTTATGCTCCTATTTCCTATTTTTGTTGCACTGTTTTTTGTTCTAGATAAATACATTATATTTGATTTTTTTACATTAACTAAGAATAAATTGTTTGAGCACCATGATTGGAGATTGTCTATGGCTTTTTGCATTTCAGAATAAATATTATCTAAGTTTTTACCATGTATATATAAAATGGTATCGTCAGCATAGAGGGATAATTTACAGTTTGGGATATATTCTTTAAGATCATTTATAAAAATTATGAACATTAAGGGCCCTAATATAGATCCTTGAGGTACACCTGTTTTTGTATAAAGTTCAAGTGAGGTGATATTATTTACAGTTACCTTTTGTTTTCTATTTTCTAAGTATGATTTACACCAATTTAAAAGTTTACCCTTAATACCTATGTGTTCTAATTTCTTTAAAAGTATTTCATGGTTTACTAAATCGAAGGCTTTTCTAAAATCAATGAAGGATATTAATGTGTCAATGTGATTGTCTAATTGCCATAATATATTGTCTGTTACTATTGTGAGAGCTTCAGTTGTGGATTTTCCTGGTCTGAATCCAAATTGTTCTGGGTTTAAGATATTAAATGTTTCTAGGTATTCATATATTCTCTTGTGTACGATTTTTTCTATTATTTTGCTTGGTGTGGGTAGTAATGAAATCGGTCTATAATTGTTTATTTTATTTCTGTCCCCCCCTTTAAAGAGAGGTATAACATTAGCAATTTTCCAAGATGTAGGGAAGATATTAGTAGTAAAGGAAAGATTCAAGCAGTGGGTAAATTCCTTATAGAGGACTATAAGGGCTGCTTTTAGTATCTTGGTTGGTATATGTTCTATTGATGAGGCTTTATTATGGTTTATCTCTTTTAGTAATGTTAGCACTTCTACTTCATTGGTTAGTATAGTTTCCAAAGAATTTTCATTTGGAGCAGTGGTTGGGGTCCAATTTGGAAAAAGGTTTTTTGTCAAGTCTGAAGCAATATTAACAAAATAGTTGTTGATAAACTCAGGTAGGTCCTGATTTTCAATGACTTGGTCATTAGAATTTGTCAAGTGGATTGCGTTTTCTTTGCTTTTGGTTGGTGATAGGTTATTGACTATTTCCCAAAATTTTTTTTGGTCATTGTAGTTATTTTCTAGTTGCTGGGTTATAAAATCTTTTTTGGCATTTTTTAGTGCCTTGTTAGTGTCTCTTCTTGCTGTTTTGGCTACCTCCCAGTCTTCCTGGGTTTTTGATTTGGCAGCTTTTTTTCTTAGTCTGTTTTTGGCATTAATTAAGTCGATTATTTCTTGTGTGATCCATGGATCATTTGAGATTCTAATCTTAATTTGTTTCAGAGGGGCTAGCTTATTTAATACTGCATTTATTCTATGCAGAATCATATTCCATGCTTCCTCACACGAGGTAATGCTTGAGAAATTATTCCAGTTATAGCTGTTTATTAGTATTTCTTTAAAATTACCTAAGTTTATATTTTTAATAGATCTTCCTGTTTTGATTATTGATTTAGGTTTGGTCGTTTCTTTTTTCCTGATTATATAGGTTAGTTCATGGTCGCTTAGTGCTATATTTAATACACCGGATTCTTTTATTACTTCAGAGTTTGAGTATATTTGGTCTATAAGTGTACCTGTTAATACCTGTTTTTCATTAATATGGAAGCGGGTTGGTGTCTTTATATGCTGTGTTAGATTCATATTGGCTTCAAACTCTCTCATGTCTTTTTTATTTTTACTCTTAGGGTCCAAAAGGTTTATATTAAAATCACCAATCAGAAAGATTTCGTTTTTCTTATTTGATAGGATTTCCTCTGTTTTGTTGTTTATATAGTTCATAAATAATTCCTGATTTGCTGTAGGTGGTTTATAAAGACATCCTATATATATAGGTTTGGTGAATTTCATATTTACCCTAATCCATATGCATTCACAGTCTTTACTGCTGATGTTCATATTGGGTTGGGCTGTGTAATTTAGACTTGAGGATATATATAATGCTACTCCTCCTCCCTTTTTTGGTTCAGTTTTATTATTATCTATCCATATTCGATCTACTCTTTCAATATTGTAATCCTTAATTTCGATTTCATGGTTATTTATGTTCTTATGAAGCCATGATTCTGAGATGCCAATAATTTTAGGTGATAGTCTAGATATTTCAGTTTTGAATAAGTCAAATTTACCATATAGACTTTGTGTGTTTATGTGCATAATAGAGAGGCCTTTCTTATGTATCATCTTAAATAATTGTCTGATAAAAAAGAGGGGGATATAATATACCCTATGGCAGATTACTGCAACGGGCTATTATAAGGATAGGGGAGGGGCAGGCTGGCGTGGACCTGCTGAGTTGAGGGAGATATCAGAGGGTTTTTCTGGACCGCACTCCAGGACTTTACAATTCAGTTTTCTATTTAATTGATAATATTAAAGAAAATAAAGAATAATAAGTATAGACGTATATCCGATTTCCTAATATTAAAAAAGGTTTAGACTAGATCAGACGTACCTGCCCTGCCCGCACGGCACCCGATAGATCCTTGCCGCACGTGAATGACTTACATTCGGTGAAGCTATGTGGAGCGTCATGGTCCAGTGAACTTTAGATTCTCTAGTAGCATTGATGTTATGATATATTTTGCCGGCAAGGGGGATCGAGCGTCGGTTGGGCTTCCAGTCATTTCTGCGGTTTGATGCGTTTGATTGGCAGTTGGGCTTATGCGCTAGCATATTATCAATGTACGTTTCTGCTAGAGTGATAGAGAAGAATAAACAATTGAACAATTGTAATCAATGTAGGTTTTGTCCTATTTGCTGTATATATATTTTACAACCGACTTTGCCACATACAGTGTTTCCAGATGTGTTAGTCGGGGATTATCTAATAGTGAAGGGTGCATAAGCAATACATTTCAAATTAGTGACGAGGACAGAGAAAAACATTACATATAACATATACTATCTTTAGCATTCGAGAGAGAAATTACCCAAAATTTTGCCACAAAGCCCATCATTGATGGGGTCGTGTTAATTTTGGTGAAAAAAAAATAAAAAACAATATCAATAGATTAGATTGAATATATACATAGAAGTATTAATCGAGATCGAGATATGCAGCCTCTATCGACTGATATTTTGCAGGAAAAATAAACATATAGTACATTTCTTATTCTAATATTACTTGGAGAAAAAAGCGATATCCAGCAATTTTGCCACAAGGCCCATTTGTTATGGGGTCGTGTTAATTCTGGATTTATTTAACTGCAGGTTTTATGTATGTTTTTGTAGAAAGTCGTCATTGTCATGGTAACAAACTTTTCTATTGCTTCTTTGTTAAAATGCAGACCGTCTTTTGTCATTGAGTCATATCTATGTGCTACGTAGTTTCTTCTTTTCTTGTGTACTATTCCTTGAAGGTGAGGGGTGATCATTTTGTTCTGCCTATTCCTTTTTCTGATGTATTGGTTTACTTCTTCAATTGCCATATGGATGGTTTCTTGATCTTGTTCGTTGCTGTAGTTGCCTCTCGTGTATCTTATTAATGAAATTCCTACGATTTCCATTAGGATGACTGCCTTTCCAGCAGCTTTTAGAAACCTATGCACATTGTCTAACTCTGATTTGAGATGATTCACGCAAGCGTCTTTGTTTAAAAAGCGGGGATAAATATCTTGCCCTTTTGGTTTCACTGTGAAATCATTTATGCCTCCAAGCATGTATATTAGATCATATTGACGGAAGTGATATTCAATGGCTATTTTGTCTGCGATGAATCTTAGTCTCGCTCCTGGTAGTACCATAAAGGTTACTTTAATGTCTGTACAATTGTGCTTATTCAATTCGTCGTTCATAATATTCTCCCATCCTCGTAGGCGAGAGTCGCCTATAAAGAGTATTTGGAAGCAAGGCATTTAAATGATTTTAAGTAATGAGAGCAATTTGGTAGGAAATATTATTGTGCTAGTTCGTTTCTTACTTGCTTGAGTATTTTGCCGCAGATATTTCTCTTGTCGTCTACTTTGTCATTAGATATGGTGGCCGCCTCTGTTAGTGGAAAGCCACACCCATAATATTGGTCATACGTAGCTTCGTAGAAATGGAAATCTTTGTTTATGTTTGTCAGGAATTGTTTGAGCGTATTGTTGGTAGAGAATTTTCTCATCATACAATCTTTCAATACCTCGTCAGCTCTGTCTGTCCATTGTTGAGCAATGGGAATTTGTCTCCCAATACGTTTGGCCGTGTAAGGGTTCTTAATTGATTTCAATCTTTCTATTAGCGAGGTGTCTGCTCCCGATACTATAGCCTTTCTAACTTGATATAGTTGTTCGACTGAGCAAGCTGTGAAGTCTTCGAATTCTATATCACACTCATACAGGTTCGATAGGGGGCTCATGTGGCCCTGGAAAGCTATCCCATCGACGGTTTCAATTGTGGAGGCATTCTCTCTGTTAATCCCTGAGGGTAATTTATCAAATCTGTCCCTACCATAGGTTTCCCCATTTATGATTACCGAATTGCCTCTTGGTTTTGCATCTAGTTTATGAACAATTCTGGCAGCATTTGCTATTGTGCGCGCTTCACTAAGATATAATTGTTCTTCCTCGGTATTATCGCTTGATATTCTAATCTTTTTCATTGTCACAGTTGGATTGTTTTGTTTGTTTTTGTTCAAACTCCTGAAAATGTCTAGCTTGGTTTTCACACTGGGCAAAGCGACTTTGATTGGTCTTGTGTAGCCACTATTGTCATTATCTCTAGGCTTTCCTAGTCTTTCCTGGCTATTGAAATTGGTGTAAATATTTAATGCGTTGAATAAATCTTTCACAACCTGTTCCAAGTTTTCGTCATTCTTTTCCTCAACACCTCTAATAACAATTCTCAAGTCCCTGGGGTTTTCATTTTGCGTTTGTTCTGGTGTATTTGAAAAGAAATTATTTGAGGACTTATATGTACTAGGCTGAGCAACGTAATTGTCTCTCGATTCTAACCTGGGGAAATTGCTATCGAATCTATTGGATCTCTCTTCAGTTTCTTTTAGTTTCTTGCTAAGATTTTCGATTTTTTCCTGCAATTTGATCATCTCGGTGCTTACATTATTATTTACAGTTTCGATATTTCCATGCAGTTTATTTTGGTTTTCATTTAGGCCCTGGATATGTACATTGAGAACTGCTATGTCTGACTGATTTGCCTTCGCAATTTTATCGGTCTGGGACTGTGTTGCTTGTAGGGCTGTGATACCATCCAAAATTCTGTCCACTTTTGCTTCTCTCGCATAGAATCTAGTCATAAAGTCATTTTGAGGGATAAGATATGTCTGATTTGTACTTATCTGATTCGATTGTGCTTGGGCCGACTGGTTTTGGTATGTTCCCAACGACGCATTTTGGTTCGATTGTTGGGCTGTCTGTTGGTCCCAGTTCGCTACAATGTTCTGTTGTCCTGGTTGAAAATTACTCTGGATATAACCACTTGGAATCTGCCCAGGAGGGCCACTGTTTTCCCTTTGATGGTTCTGAATCATTTGACTTTGATCAGGGCGATAGTTTCCGCATTGATTTTGCGGTTGAACACAACCTGGCTGCATGTTTCTGGATTCGTTTACCCTATCGTGGGTATCGTGGTCCGGTTCAATGTATGTCCTAGCTTTCAACACGTCCAAATCTTCCTAATTAAAAAGATTTATGTTCGTTAGACTGAATCTTGATCGTAGAGATCGCCGATCTTTTCCCTGCATATCACCTAGGCGATTGACCAATTGTATCTCTCATTTGATTCTCAATGGGAGTCTTATATCACTTGTATATCACAAATAGACCCGGAGCGCGGTCGGTGTGCGTGCTATCGGTGCGGCGCCATGACACTTATTGTCCAAAATATTGCAGGATGTTTTGGAAAACGAGCATATGGATTCTATCTGTAGTGGTATTGAGTACTTATTCCTTAGAAGGGGTGCAATTTGTGCCAACTAGGAAAGTGTATGCCTCTTATAGTGCATGGGTAGTGAGCTATACCGTAGATTTAAAGCCCTATAAAAATAACTTGGATGCACTTAATAGTCAGTTGTTAGCTCTTGAGGAAGCCTTTCAGCCTATTCTCTCGGCTGAAAGCCTCACAAATACATCCTCAAATGTGGCTACCGCCTTGCTTTTAATGCGGCAGGACTGTGAGCACTTCCTGCGCGAAGAGGTAGATCACATAGAGGTTATGACCACAGAACTGGAAAGCATGTTTAGTTCGATGATGAACCTTTCCACAACTATTACTAGTAAGAAGAGACGCCAGGCAAGGTCATTAATCCCGGCCGCAGGCGATCTCTTACATTATCTCTTTGGAACGGCAACCAGCACCAATGTAGCAAAATTACATAAGGCTCTTATTCTATTAAAAGATTCACAAGTTAACATAGCACATGTAGTAGATGAAAGCATTACAGTCTTAAATAAGACTAACAAAGTAGTCGAACAAAGTCGTCAGGCAATTAACAGAATAGGTTCAGGCCTATGGGCACTAAATACCCAAGTCCAGACGATTTTAAACCATGTAAATGCAGACATAAAACCAGAAATAGCATACCAGAAGTTATTAACCTCAATAAATACGGTTCTGAATAGAGTTACCCAGTCATTATCACAGAACTTCAGGGCACTTGAGATGTTACATTCCAATGCCCAGGCAGCCTTACAAGGGAAGTTCCCTGTTTCTTTAATTCCCACTAATGAACTCCTCAACACTTTAAACGAGATTCAAAGTCAGGCTCCACGAGGACTCTCACTCCCAGTGGACCCAAGGGATGACATTAAATGGTACTATCAATCTTTGGAAACAGTCTTGCTACCAGGTACAAATAAGTTCCATGTAGTAACAATGATCCCTCTCATTGAAAGGGGTTCGTTATTTACCCTCCATAAGATAATTACCGTGCCATCCCCAGACAAGTCAGGTGGCATGGCTGCTAAGTTTAATATAAAAGCAGACTATCTAGCTGTATCGGAAACAGTTGCACACTATGCGCTGTTAAGCATGGCTGACGTCCTTAGTTGTTCAAAACGAGACTTAGGCTACTGCTCTTTTGTTGGGCCGGCTTATGCCATCGATGCTAGCCCTTGTTGTGAGACAGCACTCTTCACACAGGATATTCCCAATATAGCCAAACTATGTGAGACTCGTATACAGCCGAGCTTATCAGTACCGGAAGTTTATCATCTATTAAACGATAAATGGGCTATGTCAACCAACAAGACTTTAACTCTCCATATACATTGCGCTTCCGAAAGTGGATCGCCCACACTTAAGTCTAGAACGGTACCTAGGGGTACCTCAGTCATTGGGCTAGGCCCAGGCTGTGCCGGATACAATGACCATATGTCATTGCCAGCCTATTTCATTCATCATACACAAAAAGGAGCCACAACACAGTTCACCCAACAAATTGAGTCTTTTAGAAAAATTCCAGACATTTGGCAACTAACTTCAGATGCAAAATTACCCGTAGTAGTGGATAGCCGATTAATAGAGGAAGCAGCTCAAACACTTCCGAATGTTACCCATTTCAACCTAGATTATATGAGTGCCCAAGTACATCAGGTAATACACAAGCTCGAGAAACCCATCGCCGGTCACAGTACAGTTTCACCGCTACATTACACTCTGATATCAATTATCCCCATAGCACTAACTATTTTAGCCATAGTAACCGCCCTAGTAGTATGCAAACGAAAGTGTAACACAACACAAGAAGCTTACACCCCTGTCCCCGTTAATATTCCCCTGTCTACACTCAATGTACACTATGAAGACGGAGGTGGTGATGGTAATGGTATGCAGGTGCCGGGATCCCCGCAGCCAAGGGCTGGACCTTCTCATGGGCTCCGCCGCAGTGATCCTGTTCGTGGTCGTCCGGGAGCAGAGGCAAGATCCAGGGACGAACAAGAGGCGTCGCTGGGACACCAATACGTCACCATTGATGGATCGGATGCTGACTCCATGCGGGTGAACACTTCTGGTTCGTCCATCGCAGACCCCTTCCCGCAGTTGAAGCAAGACCAAACCGGCGCAGGTAAAGGTACTACCTCGCCCGATGACACCTACCTGCAGCCTACCGCCACACCGCAGCGGCCCGATGACACCTACCTACAGCCTACAGCCACACTGAAGCGTCCCAGGCGGTCTTGTACAAAAGGTAAAGCACTGCCTGGAGAGGTTCAGTACGCCCAAGCGGTACCTGTACGTTATGGACAGAGGTACAGCCCTGCACAGTCGCCATTGCCGAACCTGAGCCAAGCTGAGGTCGTTGCCGCGCCGTCGGACAGTAATGACGGCTATGAACCAATGCAACCGCTGGTTTTACCATCAACTAAATAGACAATTGTGTGTATGTGCGGACAGTTCCAGAATTTCCAGAGACAGTTCCAGAATTTCCAGAGACAGTTCCAGAATATTCAGAGACATTTCCATCCTATGATATGTGTCCCATTTTATATGTATTGTAAGAATGCGCCTCAAGAACAACGTTCACATGTGCCTCTCCTGCGACAATTTAACAGTGTGAAAACTTTATGTTTATACAAAGTTTTCTTAAGAGGAGGGGACGTGTGTAATGAAATTATGATTTTAAAGAGGTTTTAAAGTGTCTTGATATTTTATTATTGATATTTCATTATTACTAATTTGAATTAATTTTCTGGTACAATTCTCTTATTATTCTCCTTTTTCTGACTGTCATATAATATTCTAACATGCTGCGTCATCCCATGGAATCGTGACCATGTACCCTTAAACATAAGAGTGTTATCAGAACACACGGTCAGGAACGTGATATCATGATTATATAAATGAGATGGTGTCACTAGTTTCTGACCTAAGACACTCTGATCTATGTTTTGTAACGTTTACATAAAGCTTCGATCTTTAGTCATGACGAGAGTGTTATCAGAACACACGGTCAGGAACGTGATATTATGATTATATAAATGAGATGGTGTCACTAGTTTCTGACCTAAGACACTCTGATCTATGTTTTGTAATGTTTACATTAAGCTTCGATCTTTAGTCATGACGCAGACAAAATTGTTTAACCAATCATATGTTAGAAAAGACACCACATGACAGGAATGCAGTCAGCACATGTTTAGGATAAAAGACCACGATTTTTGGAGAGAAGATCAGAATTCTCTAACTGGTGACTTGGTAAATTGTGGTCTCGGGTACACAATTCTCTACCAATAAAACTCAGAGAGATATTCATCATTTGTTGGCCTCTATCATTCCTTAGCTGCTAAAATACTACAAAGTACTTGAAGTGAGCATTAACCTACTTAAAGAAGCCCAAGACAACAGGACTTCGCTTCAGCTGTCTCCCACCGCCGCTACGCTGCAAAAAGGCCACTACGCTGCGGCCATAATTTGATTAGAAAATACTAATCTTATCTAGGGAAATACCCTCCAGTTTCATTTTGGCATTTAAATTGCATATCAAATACCGAAAAATCGCCGATGTTCATACATTTGGGTGAATATTTTCCATACCAAATAAATCATGAGAGAATGCCAGACCCCCCTACATGGTGTGTGGCTGAAGGCAGCTTATTCACATACATATTTCATTCATACCATGGGCAAGCTGAGAAAAAGAGCTTGAAAATCCATGTATGATATCTTGATGTGTGAAGGACATAACTATTCATTTGTAAGCTGAGAAATCTATGAGAAACTTACACACAGAATTTTCAGCGATATTGAAATTAGAGTTTGGTCGGGTGAAGTTAGCTCTACGTCTATCAGCAGAAATGGCTCAGGAAATGCTACTTTCCAATGAAACAGATAAACACAAGACAGCATAACATCAGTTTTTATACTAACATGCCTGTGAAGGGTCTACTGACCCTATTCGGGTTGACCATATCAGCTGCCATCATATCATTCTATCACTCTATCAGTTTAGTTTATCATCACCATATCAGTTTAGTAAAAAGAACAAATATCTAGTGCAGTCCTATATGTCCATGATGCATGTTTAATCATCCCCAGGAGTAATCAGATGCTTTCAGTCTTCCAAGACCTTTAAAAATTCCAAATTATTTTCAGTACAAAATATGAGTATTCATGAGAGATGGACCGATTTATATTAGTACATGTATAAAAAAGTTTGTCAAAAATAAAGTTTGACCCCCAGAAAAGTTGGTCGTAAAAATGTTGGTTGAAAAAAAATGTTGGTCAGTAAAAAAATGTTAGTTGAAAAAAAGTGGGAAGGGGGAAGGGGAGAAGAGAGCATGAGGCGGGAAGAGGAGCAGGGGGAAGGATGAAGAAGGGGGGGTAGTCGTAAAAATAAGTTGGTCTAAAAAAAGTTGGTCGTAAATAAAGTTGGTCGTAAAAGTCAGTCGTTTGTATTAAAAAAAAGTCTGTTGTAAAAACAAAAAAGTAGTAAGCTAGGCTAGGCTAAATAGTTTTTACTTTCTTTGTAAATTTAGAATGTGTTTTTTTTTAAATTTACTTTTATTCAATTAACCTTTTTGAAATAACTTTATTCAATTAGCCTGCCCTCTTGGCACATTTAGTTTGTACTTTTAGTTTACTTTTTCATGGTAGCTGTCATGCATGATAAGTTGTTAAGTCTGCAACCTAATACCTCACACAACAGGGGGCAAATTCCAGACCACCAAAACCACCTGGTTGACCTGGATTTTTTGTCAACATTGCCACGTGCAATGCCACATAGTCCGGTCCCGGTCCTCTCTCTTTGTGAATGATGTCAGAATTTGGGATTCCCATTCCAATCATAATAACCATAAATAACATCCAAGCGTGTCTCCCCTCATAATAACAGAAAATCAAAAAGCTGAGGAAAAGAGCTTTATAAGCATGTGAAGCATGTTTCTATATGATGTATGTTTTGGCAAATCAGACCGGCTCGCTGACTGAATAACATAATGTAAATCATGTATGC
The DNA here is from genome assembly GCA_942159475.1 of Sthenelais limicola. NCBI lineage: Eukaryota > Metazoa > Annelida > Polychaeta > Phyllodocida > Sigalionidae > Sthenelais > Sthenelais limicola. The sequence continues at coordinate 2,765,265 of OW804098.1, forward strand.
AATGTTATTTACGCGCATTGAAAATCTGCGTCCTGGACAATGCTTTTTCCCCGCGTAGGTACATTTAGACACAGAACAAAACTAAGGCTGCGGGTAGCACTGGCAAAGGACTGGAAATTATTCCTTGATACAGACACTCTGGAAGCCTTTGTGAAATATAATATACCGGTAGGAAAATATAGGGACATTATGGGGCCTGCGATAATGGACACAGCCAGAAATTTTTTTATTAATCATCTCTGGTCCCAAGCCGAACATATATCTATCACTTTTTTTGTGGAAACACCTTTTAAAGGTGTTCAGTAGATTATGTGCATGTTTCCATTCGTAAGTAATCTTCTATGCTAGTTTGCTAATGTTACAAAATGGCTGTCTATGAGAAATGGCCTGCGTGTGACTAGTTTATGCAGGCCACTAAAAGCACAAGAAATTTTGGGCATCTTGAATGACCTTCAGCTATTCAAATTTTCTATTTTCTGTAATCCTCATCTGATAATGAAAGAGGCAGCTATTTTACATATAGCAGGACTCGATAAAAACCTGCCAATTTCACTTGGCCCATTGGTCAAGTGGCAGCTGTAAATGTCTGAATATTATTTTATGTGTTTGAGTTAAAGAGTTAATTTGTTGTTTAATTGTTTAAAGTGATTAAGGTGCATAAATAAAGTATTCAATTGTATTAATTGTATTTGGTCATAGTCAGTCAGTACCAGTAATTACGCAACACCCTATCATATCCGATATAGAGGTAATTCATGTAAATGTCAGTCACCCAGCTCCCCAGCATAAAGACCAACATTTACACAGCCAACATTTACTTGCCCAACATCATTTTTACTTGCCCAAATTTATTTGCAGAATTATAAACGAAATCACACTGATCTGTATGTATTTTGTTTCATTGAAAGTAGACATCACAACAGGGGGTTAAAATCCGCGCCGTAGGGATTTTCACTTGCCCAATTCGGCAACTTAACATTAAATTTTAGTTGTCCAGAAACATTTTTCAGTTGCCCCAGGCAACTAAACATTCGAGCCCTATGTAGCATCTTCATAGAGGGTGAAGATCGGTAGTGAAGGTATCATGTTACAGTACATGTATTATCAAAATCAAGAGAAAAGTTATTATCAGGAAGTTTGGCTAAATAGAACTAATATAATACCTAGAACATTGGCACAAAAATACTACAATTTTAGTTAAAGCAGATATTCAGGTAAACCCAGTTTAACCTAAACATGAGTCTAACAGACATTAGAAGACAACAGACCTTAGATAACTCAAAGAGCACAACTTTATTCAGTCAACTTGACATCAAACACAATCTGAGCATGAATGACAAAATCCATCATAACTTGAAGGTAATGTGCGTGGCTCTTGTCAATTTGCCATTTTTATGTTTTTCGGAGAACTAAATAAACCCACAAACATTGAAACATTCATACAAATATCATTTAGTATTGTTACTCTGTTACTCATCCTCCTCATGGACAAACTGATGCCAAGGAAGACGTAGCTTAACACAGTGTAAGGCAATACTGTTATCACGAGGTAATGAGTCAAGTTTGTTGACTGAAGCAGATTTGTCCTGGATAACAATCTCCACACATGGGGTATCTGTCCCATCAGAATCACCATCTATCAAATAAAGTCTTTCATTGTCTATGAAGGATCTAGGCTGATCTGGGAGTGACTCCGGGCAGAACACCAAACCAGCATCTCCAGTTTTAGGATCATACCAGTGGATGGAAGGTTCATGAGATGTCTCAATATGATCAATTCCATGAACAAAATATAACAGACCTCCCTGGAACCACATGGGAGATCCATATGGTTGTATCTGTGTTGAGGGCAACATTTTCCATTCCTTAGTGAGAATATCAAGAGATGATATTTTGCTTGGAGTTATCTCTGGGTCAAGATATTCATCAGCATCTCCCTCACAAATATAGATTGTATCATTTACAACACATGCACTCAGACGAAAATCATCTGACCATCCAGAGTACATTTTGGTAAATGGTTCCCATTGATTTGTCATGAAGTTGTAGCGCTCTATGTTCGTAGAAGGGTTCGTTTTAATATTACTATATCCAGCAACTGCATACAAAAATTGTTTGTGTTTGACGAGTGCAAAAGTGCATCGGGGCACACACATTGAAGCCAGCTCAGTCCATTTGTATTCCCTTGGGTCAAAGATGTAGCATTCCCTTTTAGATTCTTTAGCCGCACGCCCACCACACATCAGTATAAAATCATTGACTATGATACATCCAGAAACATCAATATCTCTGATATCAACACTTCTTACATTATGCCATTTCCCTTTGTTTGTACTGAGTGCAGACCAATCATTATCGCACCTGATTGCCAACAGGGAAGGTTTCATTCTAAGTTGGGTGTGAATATTTTGGCAAAGGACTCTCTGATAAACGGGTTTAGCCAAATATCCCTGAGCTTTTTTAAGGTGTTTATTTAACACAGGATTCTTCATCAGTTCAGAATGGGTGTCAATGATGTTGTCAACTTGTTTGGCTGTCATGAGTGGAAACCTGATGTGTTCCATTAGGTCAATATGGAACTGCATTCTATTCTCAGGGTCATGTTCAAGCCATTGCACAACAGCCTGGTAAAGCTTCTCTTCAGGTCCAAACATCAAGTCTTCCCTACACAATAGTCTATTGATGGTATCAAAACTCAGGTTCAAATAGGTTTCAGATTCAATGAGTAAATGTAAGTTTTTAGCCACAAAATCTTCAACTTTGTTGGAGAAATCTCTGTCATAAGGATGGAGCCTGGCTATATCCATTATCTCCACACAGTTATCCACTGATATATTTGTGTTCAAGAAAATCAAACAAGCCTTGATAGCAGTTGAAATTTGAAGATGATCTGCAGTAGTCAGAAGGTCAATGACATTGTCCTCTGTGATATGTAGAATCCCTGTGTAAACATGATCAAGTAGCAGCTGTAGCATGCCTGCTTTTATTGCCTTTAGTTCAACATAGTCTTGTTGAGTTTCTGTCATGCCACTTGTGAGCATGGCATAGAAGTAATCACTGACAGATGCAAGTACAGTTCTGTGACACCGAAATGAGCGTCCTTCAGCAACTAAAGTGTAGTCAAAAAGAGCCTGAGACTGCCATAATCGTGTAACACCATCAGAAATACACTGCCTCCATTCTAGATCCTTTGTTTCCAATGATGGAGTTGGAGCAAGGGGAAAGGATGAGGTTTCACCTTTGTTAATCGACATCTTTTCTAACACTTATATGGAACTGCAAAGAGAAAGACGATTAATTCAACTTTTGCGGTAACTCTTTTATGTTTCAGGAAGTTCTATTGATGAGAAATGCCTGTGTATTTGAAGAATGATACTGGGATTGATAGGGAGGTCTAAGTACTCTCGCCAGGCAGGTGAGTGAGTGAGATGCTTTACGCCCTTATCAACAAATTTAAGATGGTTATATCAAGGGCGGGAGAGCTGAGTGGGGGTGGTGGGGGGGGGGGAATAAGATAGCATGCCACCATTAATGTAAACATTGTCGCTTACAGCTACTGATCTTGCTTTTGGTTGGTTTACGCATGTGTTGTACTGGGTAAGAGTGAGATTTCAGATTAATAACCTAGGCCTATTTGAAAGATGAAATTGCATAGCCAGGAACACATTCAAAGGTAACATTATGAGGTAACATAACTCTGTACAACTAATATTTACTTGGATGCTGCGAGATTATCATTGTATGAAAAAAGATCCAATAAAATTTCTTTAAAAAAAAAAAATTCAGAGCCAGGCAGAGGTCATAAGGTGAGATCAAGTACACTACTTGATTCAATCAGGGTTGGAAGGTTGTAAAAACCCTATAGTGTTCAATGAGGAAGTGGGAATCAGTTAATAAAAACTCCCTGCCCAAGAGGGGTAGGAAACCTGTCAAAGTGCCGATGGTATCACTCTTTGAGTTGCTGACTCGAACCATAGCTGACTACCATTGATCTACAGACATTTGGTGCCACAACATTCTGGTATTACTCCGGTGAACAGAATGCCTTCAAAAAGGCTTTTTTCAAACCCAGTCTTCTTTTCAATCTCAAGCACTCTGGATATAATTACATCACATAAACGCAGAGAAATAACAAATCGCTTCGGGGACGTTGATAACATAGGCTTTTGTTTTTGAAGTTTTTGAAGTTCAGTGCAGATTATCAATCAAACTCTCTTCTCCAATGACGGTGGTAGATTTGAAAGCACACATTGCATTGGCTGCTTTGTGATGGCAATGGTAACATCTGCATCTCCTTCAGCTTGGATCACTTCAGTCTTTCTATCACAAACGTTTTATGATGAGCTGGATCATTGCCTGCATATTAGCCTCATTTGTTTTACCCCACAAATACTGTTGCCACTGTAATGTCCACCTTGTTTTCTTGATGCTTGGGCCAGCCCCATAACCATTATACCCTACAGTGGCACTGACATAGTGTTGGAGGGTGAATAAGGCATAGTTAAAGACCAGCCCGTTCTGATTCAGAGCGCCCTGATTTGGGGGGCAGATAAGGGCATGGTATCAAATGGCCGGAGCAGGGGGACCCTCTAAACCACAGGACCAGGCCTCAGATGTGAGACTGTCTAAGTGGGACAAGAGATAGGAAGTGTGTTTAATCCGAAATAAATATATCAACCCAACAAATTATTTTTTTCTTACAATTAATTCAGAATTATTATTTGACTAGTGTTTTCCCCTTTTTCTAGTAATTTCAATTGACAAGAATTATCAAAACCCTCATATCTGCAATTTAGTATCCAGACCCCCTTTCTCTGTAACGCTAGCCACTTGCTCAAGTGAGTGAGTGAGTGAGTGAGTGAGATTGGTTGCTTTACGCCCTCAAGACCTTATCAACACATTGAAGCCCCAGTAGCACACAACATTTGGGGAACATTGGGATCGTGTTCCTCCTGTGTTTGTTTGTAGGAAACACATAGAAAACATAGAGCAAATGTTTTTTTACCAAACGTCCTAGGAATATTAGGATTTAATGTTCCTGGAATGTTATTAGCTAACATTCAGCTAATGTTCTGAAAGAAATGTTTAAGGAACAATAATTTCCACACATTAAATGAACGTTTCAAAAAATAATGTTCCCCAAACATTTAGCTGTGAACATTAACATAACATCGGGTATTTATGTTCCTGGAGCACATATTTGCTAACTTTCTGCTAACGTTGTCAGTTGTATGTTCTGCAAACAATCATACCTTAACATTGAAGAAACATTATTAAATTTATGTTCTCAAATTGTTATTCCTTCAATGAAAACTGACATAACTATAGTTACATCAGTTAAAATTAAGTTCTTTCAATCTCCTAGACATAATGTATGTGATGTGTCACAGAAAAATGAGTCACACAATCACTGGAATCGGCTTGAGCTCATCATTTTAAATGTGATGCATGGTGATCCATTGACAATATTCAAGAAGAGTATAGGGTAACACCTAATAGCATTTTTCCTCTCAACAATGTGTGATGTGTTTCAGGAAAATGAGTCATAAGTCGCAAAAAATGAATTTTGAGATATCATCATTATTTGAAAAGATGAGATCAAGGGGATTCCACTGAAAGTTAACACTGGGACACTTAATGTGTATTTCTATATATTAAGTTTGATATTTTTATTTTTGAAAAATCAAGTTTGTAATGTTTCTGGGTGGGCAATTACCAGTAAAGTAACTAAATATCATCAATATGAAGGCCTTCGAAACGCAAGATATATTTAATACTATGTCCTGAAATTTTGTACATAGGTTCATATGACTATGTGTACTAGACCCTCGAGAAATCAGAACATTCCATTAAAGGAATCTTTCGAAAAAGCCAAAATATCAATTTTGTGACTTGTGACACATTTTCTTAAAACCCATCACATTTAAGAGTTGTGTGCATAATATTTAACAAGAGTTAGCGTTTTTCCTCTCAACAATAGATGGTAGCATGCTACCCAGTGGCGTCGCCTAGGTTATTGTGCACTATGCATCAGCTAAACCAGCCCTGCGCATGCGTCAAAACCGCCACTTTTCAAATCTAAGGGGAAGCAGTTGGAGTACATGGGAAACGCTTTAGGATATTTCTTGTGCCTCACAGTAAGTATATATGTTTCTGTTCCACCATTTCTGTATTTCTAGAATCATACATGTTTAGTAACCTATGATGCCTATATATTAAGTAATATAAGTTTTGATACATTGAGAGAAATCACATATTTAATGATGCATACTGTTTGTGGTCGAGCATGGCGGGGGTGTAGTCTGTGCAAGGACTGTACCTACTCCCCTTTGTCACTGTTTGTAACAACTCCCTCCCTTGTTATTATTGATCGTACAGAAAGATGGTATACTTCATTATGAAGCTCTTTCTCTCAGCTGTCTTGTAGTGCATACATGATATATGTGATTTGAATAGTGCTCAGTTCAATTCACTCATAATTAGTTTATTACCCTCCGCCCACCCTTCTAGTATAGCATATATATATGTATATATGTTTGCTACATGAGTGTATACTATAGTATTATATCCGATAGCTTTGACCCTCACCTGCAAGATAGGTATGTCTAAATTCCCTTCTTCAACTAACTACATAGAGAAGAGAGGGGGAGGCTGGCCATTCTCCCCCCTTTTTAAAGGCGTTCTACTTCACACACAAACCCCTAAATCCTGAAGTCTGGACACATAATAAGTTATAACATATCTCAATTATGAATATACTCCCATTGGAATGTTACAACTGTGGATACATTCCACCAAATATATACAACTGTATTTTATTCATTACAGAAGCTGGTATGAAGAAGGATAGGAAGAAAAGGATGAATCAAATAATGAAATGATGAACCAAAACGATGAAATGATGATTTTTGAGAGCAAATAAAGGAGATTAGGTGTTTGAGGCATATGTTTTCCAAATGTTAAAATTGAACAGAAGGCTTGTGGGAAGAAAAAACATTGGGGGAATTGTAGCTAAAAACGTTTATTGTATGTTAGGTGGGAATGTTTTCCTAACATCTTTTACAACTGTTAGGATAACGTTACAGAGGTATGTTCCAATGGTGTTATGAAAAAACAGGGGAAGAACGTTTGGTTATAAACATTAGCAAAACATAAATGATAAACGTTGTATCAATGTTAGGTAGGAACGTTCCCCTAACACATGTTCCGGGAACATCCAATAAATTTTCACTTTCAAACATTAACCTAACAAACAACCAAACATTGAGGGAACATTCTAGGAATATAAGTGTGCTACTGGGGAGGTTATATGAAGGGCGGGAGAGCAGAGAGGGAGTGAGTGAGATTGGTTGCTTTATGCCCTTATCAACACATTGAAGGTTATATCAAGGGCGGGAGAGCAGAGAGGGAGTGAGTGAGATTGGTTGCTTTATGCCCTTATCAACACATTGAAGGTTATATCAAGGGCGGGAGAGCTGAGAGGGAGTGAGTGAGATTGGTTGCTTTACGCCCTTATCAACACATTGAAGGATATATCAAGTGATCATTAATTCATATACATTTGGTCGGCAAGGACAGCAGGGGTATCACAACTCTCTGGAAGGGCCCTGGTCTGGTTATCTGCATTTGAACTCCAGATGCACCCCTTGCATTTTAGCTGATGCAGATTTAATCCCCTATTTAAAACATAGTAATCTGTCCCAGGAATTTTCTGTGGGGCACCCATTTTCTGATTTTGAGGCGGCATAGTTCTTTATTGCTTTTGCCAGTTGCAACTTATCTAGCTGGGGCAAGATGGTCTTTGCTTCAAACAAAGACATTTGATATGGTTAGCATTCATACTTCATCACTTCATCTAGTTGGAGTTCACCTGTTTGTGAAACAACTAGAAGAATAGGAATGCTGGTAGTGGTGTCACCAACTTTGACTCAGGGATGCAAGTTGAGGTATCCAAAATTGATGGAAAGTTTTCTGAGATAAAAATATGCTGTACAAAATGTTCACAACTGAAAGATTATGCATATACATATACTTGAAATGAATGTTAGCTTAAAAATTTAATAGAACTAGACAAGATGATAAGCAGGCAGTGAGCAGCTGTTGCCACCCACACTCACTACCGTCTGCCGGGCCTTCGGCCCCTGCTCCCGGTAGTGGTGTACGGGGAGTCCCCTCCGCTAAACTCCCGATGCTATCACTCTACCGAGTTGCTAGCGGAACCTTGGCTGACCGAGAATTGACTCAGGCAGCCACTGGTACATAGCTTTCCTGTATATTACAATGCAATGTTTGGGTCTATTCCGGGGTAGATGGACATGCTATTCAGTCAGTACATTGACGACCAACCTTTTTCAACGTTTTTAAAGGTAATTTGAGGAAATTAATTACACATTTTGCTAATGAGGAGATTAACAGAAATCCATCAACTGACGGACAACTTGCATCCCTGTTGACTGCCCTGCTGGATACTATGGTCTTTACCTTCAAATTCCTTTTGCACTGGTATGAAAATGAACTCCAAATGCTGTGAAACTATCCAGTTGTCTAGCAGTTTTTTAGTTCTCAAGTTATCAAAGTTCTGATGGCACACACAAATTTGATATATTTCCCAATGATTGAAAAATCTTGATATTTTTAGGTCATAGATTTGTATATTGATCATTATGTTGTGCCTTGATCATAGAAATTTTAGGTGTAAATAGTCTCATCTCAACTAAATGGTTTCATTCATAAAATAACTATTGACCATGAAAAAGATCTCATAACAGAAATAACTTCAGAAATGGATTCTCCACACCTCAAAACCTAGACCAATCACAACCGATCCGCCCTCACAGCGGACAACCCATCTCCAAAAATCCTTACGTCACCCAACCCATCAGTGTCCACGGCCATCTATGGACGACCCTAATTTATGGCCATGTTTTTCATGTTTTCCTATGTAATTTGCAAACTATAGTTAGACTAAATGATGACTTGAAATAGTTTCCTGCCCTTTTGGTTTGAGGAAATAAAGCAGTTGTGGTAGACAAACCCTGATTTAAAAACATTCATGCACTCTCTCCCTCTCCGGAAATGCGCACCATGTTTAACTCCACACACTGCACACTGCCCCTCACGCCGCCTGCCACTACTGTGTGTGTAGTCTTGAGGCAAGGCTACACACAGGTATTAAACACTAACAAATGGATTCTAATGCGACGGGAGGAGTAAAGGATGGGTGGGTGGTGGGCATGCAGTGTCATTCAAAGTGAGAAAAACTACAACTATAAGTACAAAAACAGAAAATAAAATAATACCCTGTAGGCCTATCTAGCGGGCTCAATTTCTGGACTCTTCACAACAAATGCTTTTCAAAAAAAGCTGCCTTTGGCAGAATAACTCACAGAACCGTTGTACCCCCCATCAAGGGTCCCAATGCAATATAGGACAGAAATGATATTCATCCCCTTCTTCTATGCCAACACGATCATGCTCCTCCGTGTATTCTACCTACAATAATGACATCTTAAGACGTTTTCCTCGCAATTTTGGCCGGAATCGATATACGTCAATACTGTACATAAAAGATGCTAGGGTGAGGTATAGCTCGATACATTGTCCTGGGAAGATTCAAATCGACAGCCATTGCCGCTAAATATAAACAAAGCGCTGAAATCTGGTGTCTCCCAATACCTACGCAAGCGCCAATGCATATTATAGACGTTTTAGAAGCGCTGTTCAGCCTCAGCTCAGGGTGGGGGTGGGGTGGAGAATGGGGAGGGGCCGGGTGGAGGGGAGTGCCATTGAAAATGAGAAAAGGAATCCTTATTTATACAACTTAATAGGCTAAGACTTCCCCTCACTCACATGAACCTCTCTGCGGTTATGCTTCTGGACAGAGTAGGCCTACATTGGCTATTACACAAAGATCTAGTGCTAATAGGTACTGAGACATGACACTATCAATCGCTGGTGGTAGACATATAAGCAGAAGTCTATTTAAAAGTTAAACAACCAATGGCAAGGTATGTAAGACCATCTACCGGTACCACCGTATGTCCTGGAGCCAAAGTCTGTGTGAGTTTCTACCATTATATTGTTTGAAGTGAAACAAGAGAAGAGAAATGATGAAGTTAAGTCCTAAGGAGACCAACTGGTGCAATAAGTATAATGCTCGAGGCTTGCGAGTTGTCGGAAGTCCTCGGCATTACATCAAAGAATGACGCATCTTCCGGCCCCGCAGGTGACGTCACAAATGACCTGTCGCCGGGCGTTCTCTTTTCCTCGCAGACCAGAAAGGTTTTGGTTGGTGCTTAAAGTTGCCCTCCGTCCCCCCTTAAATTCAATTTTCACTTTATATACTTTTTATGAGGGGCATTTTTATACTATATATAACTTTCACCCTTATATAAATGTATTAATATCTTAATCCTTGTATTATCTTAAATGTCAATACTTCTTCAATGTCTTTATACAAAAATCATGTATTCAACATCCAGCTTCGACGGATTTTGATGTAAAAGCCAACATTGTGTATTAAACATCTGCAATCTAATTCTGTGTTTTTTGTAATGATGACCGTTTTGTTTTTTATCCATGCAGATTATATTGATGTATTTGTTTTAGTTGGCCAAAAAAACGGGTGGAGAATGATCATGATGTGAAGAACAAAATGGTAGAGATTATTGCTTTGTCTATGATGATTAATTATCACCATTTGTTTACATGAAATGAAGGTGATCGATTATAGATGTCTGCAGTAAATTTCTTGTAAGAGTTGATTTATCTGTAACGAGTCCCATCGGCTAGCCAACAGGCTATTGAAGAAATCTACCGTGAGCCTGGGTAAAATCAGGTTAGTTCAAAGAGAAAATACTCAAACAATGCTCATGAAAATATGTGTCCTTAAATCTATAACATTTTGTAATGTTTAGTCCTACAGTAGTCTAGCCAGGGTACCTACTTCATTACATAATTCAGATCGAAGCTCTACCTTTTCATATACTTAAATATTTATTATCTGTCGGGATACTCGCTATGCGGTGCGACACTACCGCCACCTCGCGTCACTCTCTTGAATAAACCAGTCTTAACCTAGTACTCATGCTCACGAGTTGCTTATTTATATATGGTACCAGGAGTGGTTCAATAATTCCATATTTCCAGCAGAAATGGCCGGAATGAGTGGAATAAACCCACCATCAGCACTCGTGTTAACGTCAGGAAACGTCGCAAACAACTGGGAAACGTTCCTGTCTGAGTTTGAATGGTACTTAGATGCTATCGAGGTTCCGGAGGACAATGACAAAAGGCGACTGGCCTTGTTCTTCAACGTGGCTGGCGAGGAAGCACGGAGACTCTATAAATCCTTCACTTTCACTGACGCTGCGGATAGGAAAATATTCATCAAAGTGGTCAAGATGTATGATGACTATTGTACACCGAGGACGAATCTGACTTTTGAGCGACATCAGTTTCTCACGAGGAAACAAAAGGAGGGTGAATCGCTCGACGCATTCTACGCAGACCTGCGTTATATGGCTACCTCGTGCCAGTGGGGCACTATCGAGGAAGTGTTATTGTGCCAAATATTGGTGAGTGGACTCAGAAACTTCTCACTGAAAGAACGATTATTACGAAGGCCCGATTTAAAGTTAGAGGATGCTGTTGCGTTTGCTAAAGCAGCCATGGCGAGTAGCAAAGAGGCGCAGCTCATGGCCGCAGAAGTGACAGTCACAGAGTCGGTCAACGTGGTGTCACGAGGTCCGTCGAGCAGATCGGCTGTCGCCACTGTCAACCAACCCGGGAGAGATGCTAGGCAGAAGGAATACAACTGCAAGAGATGCGGGACCAGGCACGCATGGAGGAACTGTAAGGCCTGGAATCACACGTGTAAGAAATGCAATAAGAAGAGTCACTTCGAAGCCCAGTGTTACGCCAAGGTCTCGGAAGTCACAGTGGACGAACAAGATTCAGATTCCGGAGATTTCTACATCGGACAAGTGGAAGTAGATGAAATCAGACTGAGTAAGTCGTCAAAATGGGTCAGCACATTGAATATTGAAAATGTTGCAGTTATTGTAAAGCTGGACACTGGCGCGGGTGTTAATTTGTTAAACATAAAGGACTTTCAAGAGGTGTCCAAGAATGCTAAGTTAAAACCAGCAAATGTTAGGCTAAAAGATTATAACGGAAAAGAAATACGCACGTTTGGTAAAGTAGTTTTGCGTGTCAATCTCAGAAGTGAAAGAACTGTACCAGTACTGTTTTTAGTGTGTGAAGGATCGAGTTTGTTAAGTGGGGATACCAGTGAAAATCTAGGGTTCCTCAAGCGAATTGATCAGGTGGACGCAGAAATAACAGGTGGTATTGAAAATGATGTTGATGCTTATGAATGTTTCGAAACAAGAAAGGGAACCACTGAACTCTCTACCATTCCAGTATGTTATGATATACAACTCAAAGCAGGTGCTATTCCAGTAATTAACCCTCCAAGAAGGGTACCTGTAGCAATCAGGGAAGATCTAAGATCTGAATTATCTCGAATGGAAAAAATAGGTATAATAAAGAAGGTTGAAGCACCAACGGAGTGGGTTAACTCCATGGTTGTTGTTAAAAAACCGAATGGTAGTCTACGAGTATGCCTTGACCCAAAGAACTTAAATGATAACTTAAAAAGGGAGCATTTTCCTTTACCAACAAGAGACGAAATTGTAGGGGAGCTCTCAGGTGCAAAGTTTTTCAGTAAGCTAGATGCTAGTCAAGCCTTTTGGCAAGTAAAGTTGTCAGAGGAATCTCAATTATTGACAACATTTTCCACCCCTTTTGGTCGATACGCATACAGAAGACTGCCATACGGCCTTGCAAGTGCACCAGAGGTTTTTCACAGAGCGATGGTCCAAATGTTCGATGGAATTAACGGTGTAAAAATCTATATTGATGATATTCTGGTATGGGGAAAAGATAAGGAACAACATGACCAACGGCTCAAGGAAGTTAAAGAGCGTATTATCAAATATAACCTGGCCATGAATTGGGAGAAGTGTGAGGTCTCTAAAACAAAGGTAACATTTTTAGGGGAAATACTAAGTGAACAAGGAGTGTCTCCGACTATGGAGCGAGTTGATTCAATTGTATCCATGCCAGAACCAAAAACCAAAGAAGAACTCCAGAGAGTTCTTGGTTGTGTAACATATGTAGGTCGTTTCATTCCAAATTTTTCCACGGTATGTACTAACATCAGACAGCTCTTATGTAAGAAAGAGGAGTGGAAGTGGACGGAGGTACACAGAAAAGAATGGCAAATGGTTAAAGATATCCTCTCGCAGCGTCCAGTTCTCGCTTATTTTGATGTAAAAAGAAGTACCAAGGTGGCAACGGATTCCTCCAAGGATGGGTTGGGAGTGGTGCTCTTACAAAGGTATGGCGACGATTGGAAGCCAATTGCATATGCATCGAGGTCATTAACTAAAAGTGAGGTTAATTATGCCCAAATTGAAAAAGAGGCACTGGGTGTAGTGTTTGGATGCTTAAAATTCCATAATTACATTTACGGTCTTCAGAACGTGGAAGTGGAGACAGACCACAAACCACTAATTCCCATTTCATGTAAACCCCTAAACGAATTATCACCCAGATTACAGAGACTGTTCTTGAAGATCCAGCGGTATGATGTCAAATTCAAATGGTTACCTGGTAAATTTCTATACATACCCGACACTTTGTCGCGACTGCCAGTACATAGTCAAGGTAGCATGAAAGTAGACAAGGAGATAAGTGCTCAGGTAAATATGGTATACGACAGCATTCCAGCCTCGCAAGATCAAATGTCGAAAATTGCGGCTGAGACTGATAAGGATGAATTATTAATGTCTGTCAAACGTTGCATTATGAATGGATGGAAAAAGGGTGAGTGCCCTAGTTATGCACAATTCAAGGACGAATTAAGTGTAGTAAATGGTGTAATCTTTAAAGGGGACAGGATTGTAATTCCCGTGACGGTACGAAAAGAAATGTTAGAACGTTTGCATGTTGGCCATTTTGGGATTGAAAGGCAACGCCGAATGGCGAGAAATGTTATGTACTGGCCGAAGATGAATCATGATATTGAAGTCCAAGTTCAAAACTGTGCAACATGTTTAAGGTACAGGGCAGCACAGCCCCAAGAATCACTAATGTTGGATAATGTTTGTTGGAAGCCCTGGCAAAAAGTGGGCACTGATCTGTTTCATTTTGAAGGTAAAATTTACTTGGTAGTTATTGATTACATGAGCAATTACCCAGAAGTTGTGTTGATGTCTTCAACGGACACCAAACGTGTAGTGACTCAGTTGAAATCTATTTTTGCTCGTCACGGTATACCTGAGATTCTTGTATCGGACAATGGTCCTCAATATGCCAGCAAGGAATTTGCCGATTTTTGTAATGAATATCAAATAACTCATAGAACGTCCTCTCCTTATCGACCACAGTCGAATGGTAAAGCGGAAAAAGGTGTGGGGATAGTAAAGATGATGTTAAAGAAGTCCGCGTTGGAAAAGGAAGATCCCTATCTAGCCCTGTTAATGTATAGGTCCGCCCCAATGCCTTGCGGATTGTCACCTGCGGAAAAGCTTATGGGTCGAAGAATTAGAAACTTACTACCAGTAAAAGCCAAGGTATCGGTTAAAGAGAATAAAGATCATACATGTTAGAAATGGACAATGGTGCTATATGTCGCAGGAACAGAGTTGACATTCTTAGAACTAATGAGAACAGAGAATTACCAGTAATGAATGATCCTCAGGAACAGGAAGAAAATGTATACACGGATACTGAACCTAAGGGAAGGGCAGACATTGTATCAAGCCCAATAACAAGGTCTATTGAAAAAAGAGTTTCCAAGCCTGTTCCAATAATAACAGAAAGTAATTGTAACTTAGAAAACAGTAATGTTAACAATGCAGTCGAAAACGCAACATGTCGTAAAAGTTCAAGATTATGTAAACCAACTCAAAGGTATATTGAACAATGTTAGTCCTTTCATCATTCACTATTCTTATCTATATACTTGTTGTTTTTGTAGGTTAAAAAAGGAGATGTCGGGATACTCGCTATGCGGTGCGACACTACCGCCACCTCGCGTCACTCTCTTGAATAAACCAGTCTTAACCTAGTACTCATGCTCACGAGTTGCTTATTTATATATTATCGATCACTTCATTTGCGACAGGCAATGCCAGGGTTGGGTAACTTAACTAACAGTAGTCCTACACTCTTCATCCTCCCTAGGCAGGCCCTTTATTCCGCAATGAGTTACTCCATAGTAGTACGTAGAAACTGGTTGTGGCGGAGTATAGGGCCTGCCTAGGGAGGATGAAACTCTTGGGAGAGCATGTGCACAAGACTGTGCAGTTCTCACACAGTCTTCTTGTGTCATATAACGCATGCCCAATGGGTACGTAAATTAGTTTCTACGCCTTCAATTTAATACGTATGTGTCTGCTGAGGATATACAAGACCTAGTTGACCTAAATGCCAAACAGTAACAGGACAAGCACAAGTGACGCACAAAAATAAGTTTGGCCCGGGACTGGCGGGAGTTACGGTACACAACACCGTGAGCGATAACAGGGAAACATGGATTATTCGCATATTTAGCGAAGAACACAACAAGAGGAGGAACAGAAATCTAATAAACAAAGCACACTTACATTAACTGTGGTTGGTGTGGCCGTAGATTCAAGTTTAACGGGAGATTTGCAGCACAGAAATTAAGATTGTCAGCAAACCACACGAGGACGGCGTAAGGCGCGTTTGCTGACTGGCAGTCGCGCGCTATACACTCGCGCAGCCTATCCGGGGGTAGCTCTGTGTGACACAATATAGCAGTTCAATGCTCCCACTCCCTCAGTAGGCTATGCACGAGGCTATGCAACAAGTGGGGTGAAAGGGCGGGTAAATCATTTATGAAATTGGTACCACTTGTGTAATGTGTCAAACTCTTCAGAAACATTAATCTTAGAACAGAATCGATATCAATTAATATCAATATCAATATTTATTTGTCATCAGTTCCTGTAAATCCTTTCGTCAAAATTGGATGTATAAATATGTTGAATTAAAAAACACTATAATTTGTACTTTTCTCTTACAGGTAATTTATTCCATAATTTAGGGGTCTGCATCTCTTTACGTTCCCTTATATTGGTATAGGTATTTAATTTGATCATATTATAATTCCATCTGCTTGCCTAGTTGGTCTTGGCTTTTTTCTAACAAACTCCAGTACCCGGGCTCCACCACATGAAGTTGTTTTGCGATACACATCAGATCCATTATTCTGACAGATATACTTCCACTTCTGCACATGGGTTGAATATAAATTTAGTTGACATGGAGGAGATTTGCTGCAGATATTGAAGAATCTATTATTTCTCTAAGACTATGAAACCCACAAATATTGTTATTCTCTGTGTTAAAACTTCTGGTAATATGAACCGTTTGTTGGGTGTGGAAGCCCATTGTTTTTTCTTTCATGACTTTGGGCCTGCTTTGTCGTTGATGTAACTGTCTTAATAACATGATAAACCTTCAGAAATTGTTAAAAAAAAAAATGTCCTCCTAGTGCCTGTCCATTAGGATTGCTTATTATTTATTCTCAGAAGGTATCATCCACCATCATGAAACATCATTTAACTCTAAATCCCTGTTGTTGCTGGTTCTGTACAATACATGGCACAGCTAGAAGGCCAGAGCTGTGATCAGTTGTAGAGTTTTACAATCAATAACATTGTCCTTTGTGATACATAGAATCAAATAAACACTTCCCATCTACAGGCCATTTAGGAAAGATGTGTTTGGACGTGAAGCTGAAGTCTGCCTTTATGATGAATCATTGTCCTTAATCGGTAGTATTATTGTCAGTAAATCTTTTAAAATATCTTTACTCTTTCTGGATTAATATGATTTTATTGATTACAGGTTTTAGTGTTGAGGCTAGATTTAAATCTAAATACTTCTGTTATTGTTTAGTCATTTAATGCGAAGATTTGCTCCATAATTCTCTTGGTAATTTTTATGAAGTATATGTATACACTGTTGTGGCTTGTTTTTATAAAGAATCCCTGCAGATCACTATGATTATCTTATAAATAACATCCTCACAAGAGAAGCACATTTGTCATTATAACAACACAGTATCACTCACATCAATTCCACCAGGCATTGCCTGAGGTGCCAGCTGTAATAATTCTCCAAATATAGTCCACCACATGATAAGGTTTCCTCAGTCCCAATTGGTCCCTTCAGTATTCAGTAACCCTTGTGTATGAAATGAAATTTGTGCATGGGCCCAATTTCGTACTTAGTCAGGGATAAGTTATGGAACGTTTCACTGATTCAATCCTAGGCCTTTTGTGGGTTTACTCGCTGATTAAATGTTGGGAAATTTTATTTAACAGTGGAAAAGCTATGTTCTTGCTATGACTTACTTTTAACAGTCTTTCCTCAGAATTTGTGTAGTCATACACCAACCACTACTCACGTTCATCCACTCCCTCCCTGCACAGGGGAGAGGAGAGAGGGGCGTGGGGAGGGTGATCGGTTGCTTTACTCCCTAGCTGTTTTGACATCACAGTTTTCTATATTTAGGTTCTATCAGGGCAGGAGGTAACACGCTCACAGAATACGATACTCTGCTCTTGTCAAATATCACCTATATTGTTGGTTTATATGCAAATGTAACCATAGACAGTATACAGCAGTCGGCGGACACTAGAGGGAAGGAGTGAAACGATTGAATTGAATTGAATTGAAAAACATTTTTACTTTCGTTGATAAACGCTGTAGAAAGAATATCTCTGGCGATGTGGGAGGTGTTCTAATTCTTTCTTCTGGCTTAATTTAACGATAAGTGATTCACTACGGGGTTCCAATGTTTAAATGGTTTTTTTTGCCACATCTTTTAATACAATAAATTAAGAAGGAAATCGGCGGAGAAATTGTACAAAATTGAGGTAAACCCAGTTCAAATTGAGCAGTAAATCAGATTACACATGCAGATCAAAATTTATACTTTTATTCAGTCAACTATATTTATATTAGACTCAATAGCTCAGTAGGCCTACCAATGAGAACATCCACCATGATAAGTTACAAAATTGTAATGTGAGTGCCGTTTATCAATTTTTCTCATTTTGTTCATGAATTGATTCCATGGAAGACATATTTTAACACAGTACCGGGTCAGTTCTTTTATTCTGGCTATAGGGAAACGGTCAAGCTCGTGGTCACCTATGACAGATTTGTCCTTGATAACAACCTCGGAAGATAATCGACGATCACCTGTATGACCTTGGCAGGAATAATTTTAGCATCAAAGAGGAAACCTTCAACATTGGACACCAAACCTGCATCCCCAGTTTTTGGATCATACCAGGAGATAGTGGGATATGTTTTATAAGTATTACCTTCTGCACCATATTTCAGATCTCCCTCAGACCACATAGGAGCAGCATATAGTTGTCTCTGTATCATGGGTGCCATTTCCCAATTCTTGGTGAGAATATCAAGAAATGCGAGTTTGTTTGGAGTTTTTCCATTGGCTAAGGACTCAGTAAGTCCATCACCAGTATAGATTCTATCATTTACAACACATGCACTCAACATAGAGGTTTTGTGCCATTCCGAGTACATTTCAGTGAATATTTCCCATTGATTTGTCTCAAAGCTGTAGCGCTCTATTTTCTTAGTATATCTAGATTCAACAGGATTATATCCACCCAATGCATACAAAAATCCTTTGTTTTCAACAAGTAGGAATTTTACTCTGGGCTCACACATTGGTGCCAGCTCAGTCGTCTTGTATTCTCGTGGGTCAAAAATGTAGCATTTGTTTGGAACAGATTTGTTTTGGGTTTTATCCACAAGTGACCTACCACAGGTCAATAAAAAATCATTTACTACAATAGAACCAGCATCATTAGTATCTTCGAAATCAACACTACTAACATTTTGCCATTTCACATAACACCTAGGCATAAAATTTGCACGAAGTTAACTAGAGAGTGCACCAGTATGCAGGCTTATACCACAAGTTAACCAGAGTGCACCAGTATGACGTGTTATACCACAAGTTAACCAGAGAGTGCACCAGTATGCAAGCTTATACCACATGTTAACCAGTGTGATTAGTGTGATAATAGCAATGCAATTGTTTATTTTCAATAGATACAAAATTCTTTTTGATAAATTTTCAATTGATAAGATTTCTTGTCCGTTCAGGTTAAGAAATTAGAAGACAAGACACCACTGGAGGGCGAGCAGATCTCAATGTACATAACTCAATTCAGTGAACTTACCACTGGACACAACATCTCAGCATCAATAACAAAATACACTAGGTTTTGCTTAACCTGAATTTTTAGATAACATGAACCTTTTGTGATTTCCCTTCTGTTCTCTTCAGCTGGAATTTTAGTAAACCTGAACTGTTTCTGAGTTACTCATGAGTACAGGTTAAATGGAAAATGTTGTTTTGGGCTTTCTTCAGAAAGCTACACAAACCCACAACCATTGAAAAATCTATACAAATAGTAGAGAGGGGAATTAACGTTTTTTGGTAATCATAGATATAGATAGAGGTGATGGTATAAATGAAACTTGTGGTTGAAGTACAGTTTTGTGTAATGGTATAAATAGCATGTAAAATTACTTCTCCTCATTGGAAATGAACTGATGCCAAGGAAGACGAAGCTTAACACAGTATTCAAGAAGTAACTGGCGATCAGGTATAGAGTCAAGTTTGTTGATAATTAGGACAGACTTATCCTTTATTACAACCTCCATACCTGAGTTCTTTCTTTCCTGGTTAACACCGTCTATAAAATAAACTCTTTCATCATCTGTAACAATTCTACCATAGTTGAGGAGTGGCTCAGCACAGGACACCAAACCACCATCTCCAGTTTTAGGGTCATACCAGTGGATGGTTGGAGTTATCTCATCAGATGTATGGCAGTTCACAGAATATATCAGATCTCCATGGGACCACATGGGAAAGCCATATGGTTGTTTCTGTGTAACAGGTGCTACACTCCAATTCTTATTGAGAATATCAAGGGATGATATTTTGTTTGCATTATGTGGAAATTCCACAGTGTCAAAATACACTCTAGAATTTCCCTCAGAAATAAAGATTATATCATTTAAGACACATGCACTCACATCAATGAGAACTTCCCATTCAGAGTGCATTTCAGTGAATACTTCCCATTGATTTGACATGAAGCTGTAGCGCTCTATTTTCATAGGGGGATTCATATCATTATTATTAGTTCCACCCAATGCATACAAGAATTGTTTTTGATAGACAAGTGAGAAATCCTCTCGGGGCACACACATTGAAGCCAGCTGGGTCCATTTGTATTCTCGTGGATCAAAGATATAGCATTGGTTACTACTATCATCATTTTGAAGTTGGCCACCACAGAGGAATAAAAAGTCATTGACTACAATACATCCAGCTGCACTAATTTCTTGTACATCAACACGTTTACCATTACACCATTTCCCTTTCGTAGCACTGTGTGCAAACCAAGTATTTTCTCCCTTGATCGCCAAAAGACAAGGTTTCATTCTAAGTCTTGTGTGACTATTTTGGCAAAGAACTCTCTGATAAACAGGTTTAGACAGATAGTCTTGGGCGTTCTTAAGGTTTTCATTCAACATAGGATTGAGCAACAGTTCAGATTGTGTTTCAATGATGGTGTCAACTTGATTGGTGGTCATGAGGGGAAACCTGATGTGTTCCATTAGGCCAATATGGAACTGCATTCTCTCCTCAGGTTCATGTTCCAACCATTGCACAACCGCCTGGTAAAGCTTCTCTTCAGGTCCAAACATCAACTCTTCCCTACACAACAGACCCTTCATGCTATCAAAACTTAGCTTCAAGAAAGTTCCAGAGTCAATAAGTAAACTTAAGTTATCAGCCACAAAATCTTCAATTTTGTTGTAGAAATCTCTGCCAGGTGAATATAGCCTGGCTATATCCAATATCTCCACACAGTTATCCACTGATATATTGACATCAATGTATGACAAACATGCCTTGACAGCAGTCAAAATTTGAAGATGAGCTGCAGTAGTCAGAAGGTCAATAACGTTGTCTGCAGTGATATGTAGAATCCCTGTATAAACATAATCAAGTAACAGTTGTAGCATGCCTGCATTTATTGCCTTTAGTTCCACATAGTCTTGTTGAGTTTCTTTCATGCCACTTGTGAGCATGGCATAGAAATAATCACTGACAGATGCAAGTACAACTCTGTGAACACGAAATGAGCGTCCTTCAGCTACTAAGGTGTAGTCAAAAAGAGCCTGTGACTGCCATAACTGTGTAAGACCATCAGAAATACACTGCCTCCATTCTGAAATTTGCTCTTCTAGAAGTGGATTTGGAGTGGATGGTGTTCTACCTTGGTTAATGGACATCTTTGTGAACTGCACAAAACTGGAAAAACAAACAATATATCTAATTATGAAAAAGGAAAATCAAGTGATGTTTGGAAGGCGGAGTTAGGTTCAGGTCACATTTTCATTTGTTATATAGATTTCTCCGAGAACAATTTATCTAGATTGAGTTATATAGTTTAGCGCCCTATTCCTTAACAGTAAAGGAGGGAGGTCGAGGCGGGAATTGGAAGACAGACCATATGTCTGCCGGTAGACCAGAATGGGATGAGAGACCTGATATCCTATTACTGCTAAGACAGGAGGAACTATCATCCCAATTTGGTTGAGGGGGCAGAGCCATGCCATGGCCCAGCTGTTATGAGGGTGTTAACAGATTAACAAGAACTAATGGCCATTCCTTCTTCCACTCCAAGATCAGAGAGAAAACACCGTTGTTTAATTAACCTGTCATAAACTATGCACAATGCAGATTTCACTTTGCAGAGTTATATATGATAGTCATGGCAACCAATCCAGTTTTTACTATATTTGGGCCAAAATTCACCTCAATGTTCCAAAATTGTTTCTCTCTTTTTTTTAAAGGTACAAAATTGTTTCCTATTTATATATATAAAAAAAATTGATATCAAAAACAGTTAACCAACTCGGTGGAATCAGTCACTTAAAATATTCCCACAAGTTCAACTGACATTGTTGGTTACCGTGTATACACGTCATGATTTGTGTAACTACCTATCCCTCCAACTCCATGATTACAGGGCCGTTGCTTATGTATGGGGGGTTCCGGGAGTATGCTTCCCCTAAGAAGACTTAGGAAATATACTTTAAAAAAGAGGCTCGGGCACAATGGAGCTAACTAAATGTTTTGCAGAGCATATAGTTTAAAAGTATTTTTGGTATTGCTGTTGGTAACAAGTCCCTACACATGTATAGCCCTGATACAATGATGATGTAAGGATAAGGCAATCCTAAGTAGACCATCCTAATAATTCCTGGTTACTGATTCACACAACTGATAAGTCACATCACCCCAGACACAGTCAGTACTAAGATATTCCATGTTACAGTCCTGCTTATCCAGGAATAGCTACACTGGTTGGTGGTCCTGGCATGTGATAGCGAGCTGTAGGTGGCATCTGTCACATAGTCCCAGGGCTACAACAAAATGGACCTCTACAGACACACTAAGTAGTAGACAAAAATATGGGTCCCCACAAAAAGAGAGGGATACCCAGGGTTAGTGGGGAAAGTATTTTATTTCACTTTAATTTTTTAAAGAAGAAACTAGGCAACACTTAAAGAATCCACCAATGTGGCAGTACATTAGTACTGATGTGGGGATCTCTAGGCTGGACTATAGGCCTTTTGAGACATCCTCACGTTGGTACTAATGTACCACCACATCAGCGAATATATTAGTGCTGTGTTTTTTTTATTACAAATATGACCGTACAATTATGAATGGTTAACAAAAAACGCCTGTCCACCATGTGGATGTTTTCTTGCGTCGCTGTGCATGTTGGTGCATTGTAGTTGCTAAATCTCCCTAATATTTTAGTTAAGCCCTATTTAGAATTTAATTGAGGATTGCATCATTTTATGATCCTCTCAATCCTCAGCTTGTATCTGATATTAAACTTGTGACCCATAAATCAGCCACTCCAGTACGAACAAGTAATAGTCAGCTTATTCTTGTTACTACAGTGGAACCTCTCTATTAAGAACACCCTTTGGACTGAATGATTTTTGGTCTCATAGCAAGGTGGTCTCCTTAGAGAATTCTAAATCTAACAAGAAGTAGTTATTGTTTAAAGGAATTAGGTCTAGCAGGCCCTTTTGCGTTAATCGTCTTAATCCTATTCCTATCCTTAATCCTATTAGTATTGAAACTGAAGAAGGAAGTTGGGCGGGGAATTTGGCTTAAAGGTGTATCACTTAAACACATGACATATTAGTGCAACTCATGTGTGAACATATTCCCCCCTGCACCACAGGTGAGCCCCTTCAGGATGAAGGAGGAGGGGGAGGGGGAGGTCTGAATGAGCAGAAATCAGAGAGACATTTTTTCCCCTAAAAGTCAAAATAGTCAATCAAAAAGTCGAAATAGTCAATAAAAAAGTCAATCAGAAATCAGAAAAGTCAATCATAAAGTCAGAAAAGTCAATAGTTAATTCGAAATAGTGAATCGAAAAAGTCAAAATGGTCAATCAAAAGTTGAAATAGTTGATCGAAAAGTTGAAATAGTCAATAGAAAAGACGAAATAGGAAGTCGCAAAGTTGAAATAGGAAGTCGCGAAGTTGAAATAGTCATTCGTAAAAAGGCAAAAGTTGTTTGTAAAGTAACAAAACCATCATAAATCAGTTCTAACATGAAAACTCGGTGATATAGTCAAAAGTCAGTTGCCAATAACGTCCTGAGGGCCCTAAAGTCCATGGGGCCCTAACGTCCCTGCCTGGGGAACAGGAGTATGAGGCCAAGGTTGCTGTAAAAGGGGGAGGGGGACGAAAGGGAGGGGGACCATGGAAGGTAGGTTTGAAGATCCACAACAAACTGCATATTGGGAGCCTGTGTTCAAACCTATCCAAATCAGTTTACCCAGACAATCTAGGCCACATTGTGCACTAAAACTCATATTTCTCCTGTTTCCAAAATTAGAGACCCACTTTTCTTTGATAGTCACAATGACCTTCCATTACCGCAGGGTGTGGAAGAAGTTGAGGCATCGCATCAATCTGCAGGAGCTGGAGGGCTCTTTTGATTTGAATGTGTCTTTCTTAAATACACCAAAAAACCAGAAGGCGGCTATTTTGATTTGCCTATTCTAGTCTCCCAAAAACATCAAAGGCATAGTCACCACCCAAAAAGAGGAGAAACCGTCAGATGAACCCAGTTTAACATCTAAGTTAACAACTTGATCCACCTATTCAAGTTTCCCAAATACATGGGGGAATGTGTCAAAAGCTGTGTTCGAAATGTAATGTCCTAACCATTTACGTTACCGATAGCTCCCTATGGGCGCCGCCATTTTGAATCTCGTTCAATCACGTTCAATCCGGCGAGAAATAAACATTCTGGATACTAATGCGATCTCCATGAGTTATCATTCTAGAGTTCGTGAGTTATTTAAGGTATGAAATACTAAATTGGCGACGAGGATAAGTGGTCCAGAATCATAGGAAGTCGAAATAAGGGGGAGGAGAAACTAGCCAAACCAAATCGGACTTTCTAAGTGCAGTAATTGTGCTATATTTTGCCTTCAAGTGTAGGAGTGTGAGGAATGCAACCACCAGCATCCAAGCAGGGAATAAGTTATCCGAAGATACCACATGCTTCCTCTAGCTTGGGCAAAAGTTTACTCAGTGAGTTGAAACAATTCCAGAACTTTTTTTCGTGTACCCCTGTTATACTTGTATCATCATCATGACAGAAAAGGGACCTAAATTGAGAATCCAGCCATTTGATATCAGTGGAGATAGACTTTCTCTAGGAAGATCTTGGCAGAGATGGGTTGAGAGATTTGAGAGGGAACTGAAGTATAATGGAGTGGATCCTACTGACACAGGTACAAGTGAAACATGTCAAATGGCATTACTAATCTATTCAGGAACAGCAGTAGAAGATCTGAATGATACACTTGCTGATGTGGCCAAACCAACGGGAATGGCAGCAGCAGATTGGACAGACTACCTAAAGTCCAAATCTAAGTTAAATGCCAGGTTTCTACCTAAGAAGTCCAATGACTTTGCCCCTTGTGAGTTAATGACTCAGAAACCCAAGTCTGGGGAGAGCATGATTGACTTTGCAAGCAAACTTAGGAGGTCTGCTGACAAGTGTGACTTTGCAGATTGGTCTGCAAATAAAATGATTAAATGCCTAATCATTAGCAACATGAGTGATGAGGAACTGAGGCTGACATTGTTGGAGAAGGACTACAGGATAGACCAGATTCTAGACAAGATCCAGCTGAAGGAAGACACAAAGGCTATGTCTATAATCATGACACCAGGGATTGGCCTAGAGTTTGAGCTGCTGACGGATCATCGACCACTTGAAGTAATATACGGGCCCAAGTCCAAACCGTCCGCAGGAATCGAAAGATGGGTGCTGCGACTTCAGCCGTACAACTTCAAGGTGAAGTATATTCCGGGTAAAAACAACATTGCCGATGTTCTATCAAGAATTGCCGAATTCCAGAGTCCAGCGAGAGATTCAGGAGAGGAGTCCATCCGAGCTATGACAATAGAAAGCGTCCCGAGAACCATGTCAGCTCGAGAGATAGAGCAAGCATCGAAGACAGATGAAGAATTGGAGAAAGTCTGTGAGTACATCGCATCCGGTGACTTCTCCAAGGCAGAAGTCGGATATAAGGCATGTAAAGATGAACTGACGAAAGTAGGTTACATAGTCTTGCGACAGGCGAGGATCGTCATCCCAACCGACCTGCGAAAAGAAGTGTTAAGCCTAGCACATCAAGGACACCAAGGAGTCGTCAAGACCAAGTCCAGACTCAGGGAAAAGGTATGGTGGCCCCGCATGGACAAGGAGGTAGAGGATTTCTGCAGACGATGTCATGGGTGTCAGACAGTGTCGCAACCCAAAGGCCCGGAACCAGTCATATCAACAGAACTTCCGGAAGGACCGTGGCAAGACCTTGCCTTAGACTTCTTAGGACCGTTCCCGACTGGCGAAAACATACTGGTTATAGTGGACTACTATTCCAGATACTTCATGGTAAAGATTATGAAGACAACAACAACAGAGAAAGTTATCCAGGCTCTTGAAGAGACCATAGACACGATGGGACTTCCATATTCTGTGACAACAGACAACGGTCCACAGTTCGTGTCCGGTGATTTCGAAGACTATTTGGCCCGTCTCGACATCAAGCATCGTCGAACGACACCAAGATGGGCACAAGGTAACGGTGAAGTAGAGCGCCAAAACCGAACTCTACTGAAAGCTATGAAGATAGCTCATGCTGAAAACAAGGATTGGAGAAAGGAGCTGCACCATTTCCTAAGGGCATATCGCACTACACCACAATGCAGCACAGGAAAGAGTCCTGCAGAGATGCTATTTGGAAGAAAACTTAGAACCAGTCTGCCATCACTGAGATCTGCATTGAACGATGAGGATGTCAGAGATCGTGACAGAATCTCCAAGCAGCGAACTACAGACCGCGCCAACGAAAACCGCTCCACATCCGAGCTCCATGTAGGAGATAAGGTTCTAATGCGTCAGGACAAGGAGAACAAGTTAACATCTAACTTCAGTCCAAGACCTGTGACTGTGACAGGTAGACAGGGTACACAAGTTACCGTGACAACAGATGACGGTGCATCCTACAAAAGAAACACCAGCCACGTCAAGAAATATTATGAACCTGATGTCAAACCCACAGAAAGGAGAGAGAGCATACCAATCAATGATGGATGGGAGGAGATCATGAGAGAAGCTAGTAATAGACCAGGAGGAAATTCAATGGTAACACAGCCTGACAATTTAGCAACTTCATCCGGAAAACCCCCAGCGATCAACAACCAGACCGGCCAGCCAATCAGTTCACCAGCGAAACCAATGAGCCAGTCTGAGCGAACAAACCAGTCGGAACACAAAGCACAAACATCTGTGTCTGAGAGACCCAAGCGACAAATCAAAACACCCGCCCACCTAAAAGATTTTATAACTTCATGAATGAAGTAGGTCGCCCTAAATCTATGATCATGCTCAGGTACAGACAGCCGTAGGTTTTAAGTCATTTATAAGGTATCAAATAGGTTCACTCACAACACATGGTGCTAAGTTAGTTGAAACGTTGGTGCTAATCAACTAGTCTTAAGAGTGACACATCTATTTCGTGTTTTAAGATTGGAACCGGTGCTATCAACTGATGAGTTTACTTTGATTGATCAACTAAGGTAATATCTGATCAGGTCATTAAGATTTATATTATAGAGTGTTGTGTATAAGTCGGGCCATATGAAGTTCTTGTAACATTTAACAACTTGAAAAGTTCTGAGGTTAACTTTTATTCTAAGACAAGGAGGAATGTAATGTCCTAACCATTTACGTTACCGATAGCTCCCTATGGGCGCCGCCATTTTGAATCTCATTCAATCACGTGTACGTTACTTCCGGCGAGAAATAAACATTCTGGATACTAATGCGATCTCCATGAGTTATCATTCTAGAGTTCGTGAGTTATTTAAGGTATGAAATACTACACGAAAAGTATAGTCAATTCATGAAAAATAATAATCTGGAAATAATATTTAACAACAAACTCATTCTCTAAGGTCAATGTACAACAAATTATTTTGATATTGGTATTTTTCGTTCAGTAAGCTATACTGAGAGGTACAGTAAGACTTTTAACCAGGTTTTGTCTACAGCTGCCATTTTTTTTTATCTAATTCACTTCAGTTGTAAGGTATTTTAACGTCTTTAACATCTTGATTAAGACACTATATGCAACATCATATTCCATCTAGGTTACTTGATTACAGTTGAAAAATCTCCCGAGTTATGCAGTTCTGATTTACTGATTAAAATACAAATTAAAAATGATGTAATATATGGTTCATTATTTTTCCATAGGAAATAGTTTGCCTATATTGTGTTGCCCTACTGTCTCACCAAGCAACTGAATCATGTGAAATGTCTGATTCCAGTGACCTTTACTTGGATCCCTATGCCCTTGTTAAAGCCTATCCAAGTAATACACAAGCTTCAAAACCATTGCCATGGCTCCAGATTTAGATCAATTAATTCAATAAAAATTCTTTTGGATTTGGGAAATTAAGTAGGACTTGTTGCAGGCAGTTAGTTTCAATATGGATAATTGACTTGAATAAAAATTGAGTCACTATTACAACCAAGGCGTCTCCTATCGCAAATACAAGACTCCCCTGGAGACCAAATATCAGTAAAAACGACTTAATTAAATTAAAACACATGAGCAGTAATAACATAACTCACACCTTCATTATTCACATTTTTTCTGCATTTAATCGGGATTCAAATAGAAATGTCACACAACAAGTACATAAAAATCCAGTGTAATAGCAATGTAATTGTTTATTGTATGTTTATATTGATAAGGTTTCTCATATATGCTCCTTCAGTTTGAACATTAGAAGACAACACATCACCTTGGAAAGGGAGCAGATCTCAATGTGCATAAATCCATACAGAGAATTTGACACATCTCAGCATCAACAATAAAATACACTTTGGTTTGCTTAATCTGAACTTGGTTTACCGGAATCTTTTGCAATTTCTTTTTCCAACTTAATGTTCTCTTTAGATGAGCTCTCAGTTAACTTTTCCTGATTTCCGAGTTCAATTTAAGTAGTACATAGTTTATAATCAACTGTACATTGAGAGTTAACACAATGAATGTGTGTGGCCTCTTCCTTAGAGAACTACACAAACCCACAAACATCTATACAAATAGCACAGAAATTGTTGTTACTCCTTCTCATCATTAAAAATGAACTGATGCCAAGGAAGACGAAGCTTAACACAGTATTCAGAAACAAACTCGAGATCAGGTATAGAGTCAAGTTGGTTGATACACAGGACAGATTTGTCCTTGATTACAACCTCAATACATACCACCTCCATTTCATGGTTAGAACCTTCTATAAAATAAACTCTTTCATTGTCTGTAACAATTTTACCATAGTTGAGGAGTGGTTCAGGACAGGACACCAAACCACCTTCTCCAGTTTTAGGATCATACCAGTGGATGGTGGGAGTTATCTCATCAGAAGTATTGCAGTTCACAGAATATATCAGGTCTCCATGGAACCACATGGGAAAGCCATATGGTTCACTCTGTGTAACAGGTGCCAATTTCCAATTCCCATTGAGAATATCAAGAGATGATATTTTGTTTTCATTACTTAGGTGTTCCCCAGTGTTAAAATTCACTGCATCATCTCCCTCAGAAATATAGATTGTATCATTTACAGCACATGCACTCACATTAATGAGAACTTCCCATTCAGAGTGCATTTTAGTGAATACTTCCCATTGATTTGTCATGAAGCTGTACCGCTCTACTTTCATAGGGGGACACACATCATCATTACTTTCTCCAGCAAATGCATACAAGAATTGTTTGTGATAGACAAGTGAGGAATGCTGTCGTCGCACACCCATAGAAGCCAGCTGGGTCCATTTGTATTCTCGTGGATCAAAGATGTAGCATTGGTTCCTATTATCATGAAGGTGACATTCACCACCACAGAGCAATAAAAAGTCATTGACTATGACACATCCAGCTGACTTAATTCTATGGAAATCAACACTTCTAACATTACACCATTTACCTTTGGTTGCACTAAGTGCAAACCAAGTATTGTCTTCCTTGATCGTCAACAGAGAAGGTTTCATTCTAAGTCTTGTGTGACTATTTTGGCACAGAACTCTCTGATGCACAGGTTTAGACAGATATTCCTGAGCTTCCTTAAGGTTTTCATTCAACACCACATTCTGCATTAGTTCAGAATGTGTTTTAATAATGGAGTCAACTTGGCTGGCTGTCATGAGGGGAAACCTGATGTGTTCCATTAAGCCAGTATGGAACTGCATTCTATTCTCAGGGTCATGTTCTAGCCATTGCACAACAGCCTGGTAAAGCATCTCTTCAGGTCCAAACATCAACTCTTCCCTACACAGCAGTCCCTTTAAGCTATCAAAACTTAGCTTCAAGGAAGTTCCAGAGACAATGAGTAAACTTAAGTTATCAGCCACAAAATCTTCTATTTTGTTGTAGAAATCTCTGTCAAGTGAATAGAGCCTTATTATATCCAACATCTCCACACAGTTATCCACTGATATATTGACATCAATGAAGGACAAACATGCTTTGATGGCAGTAGAAATTTGAAGATGAGCTGCAGTAGTCAGAAGGTCAATAACATTGTCTTCTGTGATGTATAGACACCCTGTATAAACATAATCAAGCAGTAGTTGTAGCATGCCTGCATTGATTGCCTTTAATTCCACATAGTCTTGTTGAGTTTCTTTCATGCCACATGTGAGCATGGCATAGAAATAATCACTGACAGATGCAAGTACAACTCTGTGAACCTTGAATGAGCGTCCTCCTGCTACCAAAGTGTAGTCAAAAAGATCTTGTGACTGCCATAATCGTGTAAGACCACTGGCAATACACTGCCTCCATTCTGGAATTTGCTCTTCTAGAAGTGGATTTGGAGTGGATGGTGTTCTACCTTGGTTAATGGACATCTTTGCGAACTGCACAAAACTGGAAAGACAAACAATATATTTAACTATGAAAAAGGAAAATCAAGTGATGTTTGGAAGGCCGAGCCAGGTTCAGGTCACTGTGTGGAATGCATTTTCATTTGTTATATAGATTTCTCCGAGAACAATTGATCTAGATTGAGTTATATAGTTTAGCGCCCTATTCCTTAACAGTAAAGGAGGGAGGTCGAGGCGGGAATTGGAAGACAGACCATATGTATTGACCATTAAATGTCACCCACCAGCGGCTCTGCCGGTAGACCAGAATGGGATGAGAGACCTGATATCCTATTACTGCTAAGACAGGAGGAACTATCATCCCAATTTGGTTGAGTGGGCAGAGCCATGCCATGGCCCAGCTGTTATGAGGGTGTTTAATTAACCTGTCATAAACTATGCACAATGCAGATTTCACTTTGCAGAGTTTTATGTGATAGTCATGGCAACCAATCCAGTTTTTACTATATTTGGGCCAAAATTCACCTCAATGTTCCAAAATTGTTTCTCTCTTTTTTTTAAAGGTACAAAATTGTTTCCTATTTATATATATATAAAAAAAAATTGATATCAAAAACAGTTAACCAACTCGGTGGAATCAGTCACTTAAAATATTCCCACAAGTTCAACTGACATTGTTGGTTACCGTGTATACACGTCATGATTTGTGTAGGACAAACTACACAAATCCCTCCAACTCCATGATTACAGGGCCGTTGCTTATGTATGGCGGGTTCCGGGAGTATGCTTCCCCTAAGAAGACTTAGGAAATATACTCTAAAAATGAGGCTCGGGCACAATGGAGCTAACTAAATGTTTTGCAGAGCATATAGTTTAAAAGTATTTTTGGTATTGCTGTTGGTAACAAGTCCCTACACAAGTATAGCCCTGATACAATGATGATGTAAGGATAAGGCAATCCTAAGTAGACCATCCTAATAATTCCTGGTTACTGATTCACACAACTGATAAGTCACATCACCCCAGACACAGTCAGTACTAAGATATTCCATGTTACACTCCTGCTTATCCAGGACACTGGTTGGTGGTCCTGGCATGTGATAGCGAGCTGTAGGTGGCATCTGTCACATAGTCCCAGGGCTACCACAAAATGGACCTCTACAGACACACTAATTAGACAAAAATATGGGTCCCCACAAAAAGAGAGGGCTATCCAGGGTTAGTGGGGAAAGTATTTTATTTCACTTTAATTTTTTAAAGAAGAAATTAGGCAACACTTAAAGAATGCACCAATGTGGCAGTATATTAGTACTGATGTGGGGATCTCTAGGCTGGACTATAGGCCTTTTGAGACATCCTCACGTTGGCTAATGTACCGTCACATCAGCGAATATATTAGTGCTGTGTTTTTGTTATTACAAATATGGCCGTACAATTATGAATGGTTAACAAATAAAGCCTGTCCACCATGTGGATGTTTTCTTGCGTCGCCTTGCGTGTTGGTGCATTGTAGTTAATCTCCCTAATATTTTAGTTGAGCCCTATTTAGAATTTAATTGAGGATTGCACCATTTTATGATCCCCTCAATCCTCAGCTTGTATCTGATATTAAATTGTGACCCATAAATCAGCCACTCCAGAAGTAGTACGAAAAAGTAATAGTCAGCTTATTCTTGTTACTACAGTGGAACCTCTCTATTAAGAACACCCTTTGGACTGAATGATTTTTGGTCTCATAGCAAGGTGGTCTCCTTAGAGGATTCTAAATCTAAAAAGAAGTAGTTATTGTTTAAAGGAATTAGGTCTAACAGGCCCTTTTGCGTTAATCGTCTTAATCCTATTAGTATTGAAACTGAGGAAGGAAGTTGGGCGGGGAATTTGGCTTAAAGGTGTATCACTTAAACACATGACATATTAGTGCAACTCATGTGTGAACATATTCCCCCCTGCACCACAGGTGGGCCCCTTCAGGATGAAGGAGGAGGGGGAGGGGGAGGTCTGAATGAGCAGAAATCAGAGAGGGGGAGGACTGGGGCAACATTTTTTCCCCTAAAAGTCAAAATAGCCAATCAAAAAGTCGAAATAGTCAATAAAAAAGTCAATCAGAAATCAGAAAAGTGAATCGGAAAGTCAAAATTGTGAGTCAGAAAAGTGAATCGAAAGGTCAGAATGGTCATCGAAAAGTCAAATTGATCAATCATTAATAGTCAAAATGGCCAATCGAAAAGTCAAAATGATCAATCAGAAAGTCAGTAAAGTCAATAGTTTATTTGAAATAGTCAATCGAAAAAGTCAAAATGGTCAATCGAAAAAATCGAAATGGCCAATCGTTAAAGTCAGAAAAATCAATTGTTAATTCTAAATAGTGAATTGACAAGTTGAAATAGTTGATTGAAAAGTTGCGATAGTTGATCGAAAAAATCGAAATAGGAAGTTGTGAAGTTGAAATAGGAAGTCGCAAAGTTGAAATAGTCAATCACAAAGTTGAAATAGTCATTCGTAAAAAGGCAAAAGTTGTTTGTAAAGTAACAAAACCATCATAAATCAGTTCTAACATGAAAACTTGGTGATATAGTCAAAAGTCAGTTGCAAATGACGTCCTGAGGGCCCTAAAGTCCCTGCCTGGGGCCCTAACGTCCCTGCCTGGGGCCCTAACGTCCCTGAGGGAATAGGAGTATGACGCCAAGGTTGCTGTGTAAGGGGGAGGGGGACCATGGAAGGTAGGTTTGAAGATCCAAAACAGACTGCAGATTGGGAGCCTGTGTTCAAACCTATCCAAATCAGTTTACCCAGACAATCTAGGCCACATTGTGCACTAAAATTCATATTTCACCGGTTTCCAAAATTAGAGACCCACTGTTCTTTGATAGTCACAATGACCTTCAATTACTGCAGGGTGTGGAAATTGAGACATTGCATCAATCTGCAGGAGCTGGAGGGCTCTTTTGATTTTTATTACATACATGTGCGATTTCACGGGTGCTATTCGGAGGTGCTATTTGAAATGTCAAAGAGCACATGTGTGCTATTTGAGCGGGGCATTAACACGTGATCAATATGAAGCAATTATATTGGTTTGTCGACGTTGCACACTTGGTGACGTTGCGCTCTGCTGTGTAGTGCTGCCTTGCACGTTTCGAAAGTTTTCACTTCAGTTGTAGGGTATTTTAATGTCTTGAACAACTTGATTAAGACACTATATGCAACATCATATTCCTTCTAGGTAACTTGATTCCTGTTGAAAAATCTCCCTAGTTATGCAGTTCTGATTTACTGATTAAAATAAAAATTAAAAATGATGTAATATATGGTTCATTATTTTTCCTTAGGAAATAGTTTGCCTATATTGTGTTGCGCTACTGTCTCACCAAGCAACTGAATCATGTGAAATGTCTGATTCCAGTGACCTTTACTTGGATCCCTATGCCCTTGTTAAAGCCTATCCAAGTAATACACAAGCTTCAAAACCATTGCAATGGCTCCAGATTTAGATCAATTAATTCAATAAAAATTCTTTTGGATTTTGGAAATTAAGTAGGACTTGTTGCAGGTAGTTAGTTTCAATTGACTTAAATAAAAATTGAGTCACTATCACAACCAAGTCTCCTATCGAAAATACAAGACTCCCCTGGAGACCGAATATCAGTAAAAACGACTTAATCAAATTAAAACACATGAGCAGTAATAACATAACTCACACCTTCATTATTAACCATTTTCTTTGCATTTAATCGGGATTCAAATAGAAATGTCACACAACAAATACATAAAAATCCAGTGTAATAGCAATGTAATTGTTTATTGTATGTTTATATTGATAAGGTTTCTCATATATGCTCCTTCAGTTTGAACATTAGAAGACAACACATCACCTTGGAAGGGGAGCAGATCTCAATGTGCATAAATCCATGCAGAGAATTTGACACATCTCAGCATCAACACCAAACTCGGTTTACTGGAATCTTTTGCAATTTCCTTTTCCAACTTAACGTTTTCTTTAGCTGAGCTCTAAGTTTGTTAACTTTTTCCTGATTTCCGAGTTTAGTTAAGTAGTACATAGTTTTTAATCAACTGTACATTGAGAGTTAACACAATGAATGTGTGTGGTTATGGGCAATATGTTGTTTTGGGCCTTTTCCTTAGAGAACTACACAAACCCACAACAATTAAAACATCTATACAAATAGCATGTAAAATTATTGTAACTCCTTCTCCTCATTACAAATGAACTGATGCCAAGGAAGACAAAGCTTAACACAGTAGTCAGAAACCAACCCGTGATCAGGTAGAGAGTCAAGTTGGTTGATACACACAACAGATTTGTCCTCAATTACAACCTCCATAGATACCGTCTTCCTTTCATGGCTAGAACTGTATATAAAATAAACTCTTTCATCGTCTGTGATGATTTCACCAAAGTTGAGAAGTGGCTCAGGACAGGACACCAAACCACCTTCTCCAGTTTTAGGATCATACCAGTGGATGGTGGGAGTTATCTCCTCAGAAGTATTGCAGTTCACAGAATATATCAGATCTCCATGGGACCACATGGGAAAGCCATACGGTTCACTCTGTGTAACAGGTGCCAATTTCCAATGCCTATTGGGAATATCAAGAGATGATATTGTGTTTGCATCACCTGGAAATTCCACAGCATCAAGAAATTTCACTTCAGCATCTCCCTCAGAAATATAGATTATATCATTTACAACACATGCACTCACATCTATGAGACATTCCCATTCAGAGCGCATTTCAGTGAATACTTCCCATTGATTTGTCATGAAGCTGTAGCGCTCTATTTTCATAGGGGGACTCAGATCATCACTATTACTTCCACCCAATGCATACAAGAATTGTTTGTGATAGACAAGTGAGAAATCCCGTCGTGGCAAATACATTGAACCCAGCTGGGTCCATTTGTATTCTCGTGGATCAAAGATGTAGCATTGGTTCCTATTATCATAAAGGTGACATTCACCTCCACAAAGCAATAAAAAGTCATTGACTATGACACATCCAGCTGACTTAATTCTATGGAAATCAACACTTCTAACATTACACCATTTACCTTTGGTTGACCTAAGTGCAAACCAAGTATTGCCCTCCCTTATCGCCAATAGAGAAGGTTTCATTCTAAGTCTTGTGTGATTATTTTGGCAAAGAACTCTCTGATGAACAGGTTTAGACAGATATTTCAGAGCTTGCTTAAGGTTTTTATTCAACACAGGATTGAGCATAAGTTCAGATTGGGTTTCAATGAGGGTGTTAACTTTGCTGGTTGTCATGAGGGGGAACCTGATGTGTTCCATTAGGTCAATATGGAACTGCATTCTATTCTCAGGGTCATGTTCAAGCCATTGCACAACAGCCTGGTAAAGCTTCTCTTCAGGTCCAAACATCAACTCTTCCCTACACAGCAGTCCCTTTAAGCTATCAAAACTTAGCTTCAAGAAAGTTCCAGATTCAATGAGTAAACTGAAGTTATCAGCCACAAAATCTTCTATTTTGTTGTAGAAATCTCTGTCAAGTGAATAGAGCCTGATTATATCCAACATCTCCACACAGTTATCCACTGATATATTGACATCAATGAAGGACAAACATGCCTTGATGGCAGTAGAAATTTGAAGATGAGCTGCAGTAGTCAGAAGGTCAATAACATTGTCTTCTGTGATGTATAGACACCCTGTATAAACATAATCAAGCAGTAGTTGTAGCATGCCTCCATTTATTGCCTTTAGTTCCACATAGTCTTGTTGAGTTTCTTTCATGCCACTTGTGAGCATGGCATAGAAATAATCACTGACAGATGCAAGTACAACTCTGTGAACACGGAATGAGCGTCCTTCAGCAATTAAAGTGTAGTCAAAAAGATCCTGTGACTGCCATAACCTTGTAAGACCACTGAGAATACACTGCTTCCATTCTGGATCTTGTACTTCCAATGGAGGTGTTGGAGCAAGAGGGAAGGTCACTGTTTTACTTTGGTTAATTGACATCTTTGTGAACTACACAGAACTGGAAAGAGAGGAACATGAAGAATTCAGTTTGGCATGACCAAGATGGGGTGGATATAAAGATTGAGACAGCTATACATGAAGTGAAACAAGACCATACACTGCCTCCATTCTGGAATTTGCTCTTCTAGAAGTGGATTTGAAGTGGATGGTGTTCTACCTTGGTGAATGGACATCTTTGTGAACAACTACACAAAACAGAAAAGTGATGTTTGGAAGCGAAGCCAGATTAAGTTCACTATTCCATTTCCATTTATTATATAGATTTCGCCGCAAACAATGAGTGAGTTATATACAATGCAGATTTCACTTTTGAGTTACATGTGATAGTGATGTGATGTGATTACCTAGTTAATCTCCATGATTAATGCTTATTAATCTGTGAATTGCACGATTGAGAGATTAATATCTCTGTATATCAATATTTCGCCCCCACCCCCCACCCCCCACAGGCTACTCCTCAAGGTGGCCGTATCCGCCCTACTAGGGCTACCCCTCAAACCAATCGGTAACGGCCGGGATACTTGGTTAGAGAATCTCCTACAAAAGCTATGACATAGTACACAGGGTTTCCCTAAAGTACCAGGATGAACTGCACATGCTATGAGCGGGAATCTTAGCATCAGTTCCGAGCTTAGAATGGATTTGTTAGCATTCTATGAGCGATCCAGTGTAAGATTAAAGATTTGTGGATTATTGCAAGAAGCTATACTATGGAGGATTCTAACTCTGGGTTGGAATTTGATCCAAAACCTTAGGAAAGACAGAGAACTATTGCCCTGACTAATTCAGATCTTAAGACTTAGTGACTTCCTATGAATGGGAGAGTGACTGGGTTTGAAAAAGAGTTGAGCGCTGATCTAGATCAGCCAGAAGTGAGGGGCTTTTTGTATAAAAATTGAATAAAAAAATTGAATATTTCATGAATTTATAGCAATTAAAAGGATATTCCCATTGTCGGTTAAATTCAAAAACCTCCTATGTTCAAGTGTCTGAGTTTATAAAAGAAACTACTGCATGCAGAATCAAGTGGCTGGTATCAATCAATAGATAATTATGTGCCCTACACATGGTTTAATCTAACCTAAGATGTAGATACATTATCCTCAGAGTTATTGGCAAAACACCTAAAAAGGGCCAGAAAAAATGGCGGCCATCTCGGATTTTCTCAGCAAATATAGGTCCGGGCAAGTGGCATCTACCATGAATTTAATCAGTGATGGTGAGGCAACCAATCCAGGGTGGATGCCACCCTCTAACATTCTGTATCTCCTAAAGTGATTTCTAAGCCCCTTTTGAAATTCTGCCTCGAGCCTAGTACTGATGAAAATCCCAATTGGGGATCCTGTATCCCAAGTATAAATGGAACTATTAACAAAGGCTACTGGAGTCAGTAGGGGTGGCCAGATAGACGTTCTCTGCCCATCATTTCCCCCAAAATTCCCTAAGTCCTATCTATGCAGACTGTGAACAAGACAAATAGGAATTTGGCAACCTTTCCATTAATCCTTATTGCATTCTTCTTGTATTACCCTTTCTGCATATATGGTTAATATATATTATTATATGTGTCTATATCGCATAGACCAAACTTAGACCTGATTATACAACAACACTGGTTGCTAGGAAGCTTCCTGCCGGGTCAATGACAATGCTGATCTAACAGTGAACAAGAGTGGACGTCCTGTGGTTTTTGTTCAATAAGGGACTTTGTAATGCATGCGGTCTCGCCCATGCTTATCCTGGGACTAATTCGTGCAGGTTTAAGAAAGAAGCAATACAAAGGTGTGCTGATGAAGGAGATTCAGAGGATAACTGGAAGAATTACCTTGATAGGAATAATGTAGACTTGGACGAGGATGATCTTGCGGTCACCGGTGCTACTGCTGGTACTACAGAGATTCTCTCTAAGCTTCTCACCATGGTGTCGAATCAGCAAAAGCAACTTACTTCCATCGTATCTAGTCAGGCTGCTGACAAGGTCACTATGACTTGCTGTCTAGATCGTTTGTTCTCTTTGGAAAGAGTTCCTGCTTCGCCTTTGAAACCAAAATCTCCATGTCTCGCTGCTGCTCTGGGTCAGCCATTGAACCTTCCCCCGCCTCCTCTCCCTGTTGTCTCTACGGGAGCAGTGCAACCTAGCTCGGTTGCTGTGGGGTCTCTGACAGCCGCTCCTCCGACGGTGTCAGCTTCTACTGCCATCAACCCTTCGGCCGCTCCTACGGCCGTTGGTGTCAACATAACTGGTCTTCCTTCGTCGACTACCATCAACCCTCCTACCGCTGCCGGCTCGGATCCAGCGACTATAGCCCTGCTTGCTATGGCCACCTCTAAGAGTCAGCTGTCGGTCAGTATCGACCCATCCGTCACTCGCCAGCAAGGTATACCCCTCCTCCGTCCAAATGAATTTGGCCGGATGGCTCCATGAGCTTCAATTTGAACCTGACAAAGAACTTTCTTCATACTTATTCCATGGTATAAGCAAGGGTTTTTGCATCGTCAATGTTGGTGCTAGTGTGCCCCTGTATGTGTGTAATAATTATTCTTCGGCGACTACTGGGCCTGCATCTTCGTTCATTTCCAACTTGATTGAACAAGAACTGTCTGAGGAGAAATTTATCATCACTTCTACCAATTCTCCCCACTGCATTCACGCCATTGGAGCTGTCCCCAGGCCGGGTTTGGTTTGGTTTGGTTAGTTTTACCTCCGCTAATAGTAATTAAAAGTTAGGCAAGTTCCGTCTGATCACGGATTGTAGCTGTCCGGAGTCATCGTCTATTAACAACTACATGTCAGTCACTGCCCAACCATTTAAGTACAACACAGTTGACATGGTCTCTTCTGTGCTTTCTACTGGTGTGTTCATGTGCTGTGTGGATATCAAGGCAGCGTATAGATCCATTTCTGTGCATCGTGATAATTGGAAATTCCTAGGTTTACGTTGGATGATAGATGGTACTATTCGCACACTTCTTGACACTCGCCTTTGCTTCGGGTTGAAGTGCGCCCGTTTATTTTTACTATGATTAGCAACTTCATTGTTAGTTGCATGGGCAGACTTGGCTTCCCCAATGTGATTAATTATCTCGACGACTTCTTCTGCTGGGGTCCTACCTTTTCTGCTTGCCAAGAGACTCAATTCCAGCTTCGTGTCCTTATTAGGACAGTTGGGTTTTCAGGTGTCAT
This sequence comes from Sthenelais limicola, assembly GCA_942159475.1. NCBI lineage: Eukaryota > Metazoa > Annelida > Polychaeta > Phyllodocida > Sigalionidae > Sthenelais > Sthenelais limicola. The sequence continues at coordinate 2,805,145 of OW804098.1, forward strand.
GGACCAAGTGTTCCTCCCCATCGAATTACTGCAAGTATCTGGGTGTGCTATTTGATACCTTGGAGATGACTATGTCTCTCCCAGACGACAAGGTTGTACGCCTACATCATGAATTAAATTTCTTCAGAGATCGTACTAGAGCTACTCTTCACCAACTACAAGGCCTCTGTGGTATTTTGTCTCATGCTTCAAAGCTTGTCAGAGGCGGGAGAACATTTTCTCATAGAATAATGGATCTTCTGAGGGTCTCCAAGTTGTCCAACCACCGTATAAAGCTCTCTTCAGAATTTCGTGCGGATGTTAAATGGTGGACTGATTTTGCTCATTATTTAATGGCAAAGCTTGTATGATTGTGCATCATTATCGCGATGGTTCAGGCCTCTCTTCTGACTCTTCATCTAAAGGATTTGGATTCACTTGGTCAGGTGACTGGGTGGCTGGAGGTTTCATTGATTCATCTCCCCCTCATCAAGTGTCTGCCTTGGATCCTTCGCACCAACATTGGATTGATCTACAACCTCCTTCCTTTAACATCAAGTTTCTGGAACTCATTCCAGTGTGTCTGGCTTGTTTGAGGTTTGGCCCGGAATGGACAGGTTGTAAAATCAATTGTCAGACTGATAACACCCAAGTAGTGGCCATGATACGCACAGGACATAGTTCAAATCCACACTGTATGGACCTCCTGCGTGACATATTTTGGTGCTCTGCCTTGTGTAATTTTCACCTTGTGTCTTCACATATTCCTGGCGTATGTAATGTAATACCTGATGTTCTCTCACGCCTGCAGTCGTTTCCTGCATTATGTCTACATGACTTCAATTTATGTTGTTGCAGACCCTTTTCTGCTCGACTTGGATCTGGAGGTTGACTCGTTTGTCAAGGGAGCGTGGTCTCTTAATACAAATCCTGCTCGGAGGTCTCAGTGGAATCGCTTCTCCAACTTCTGCCGTTTCATCCAGGTGCCTCCTGTTCCAGCATCAGTGGAGACTAGCCCGCTTCATTACCTATTTGGCCCGTGATTGCAAATATTCTACCATTGAGAATTATTTGTCATCTCTTGTGGTTTTACACAAGTATCATGGGTTTCCAGCAGACTTTTGCTCTTCATTCTACATCAAGATGGTGATGCATGGTATCAAGAGATCTTTTGGTACCTATGTGAAACAAGCCCAACCTTTATCTGTCCTGCAGATCAAACAGATTTTTCTACACATCGATATCATGGATCATCATTCTATGGCTATGTGGGGGGTGATCTTGTTCTCTTTCCGATCACTCCTATGGAAATCAAATATCATGCCTGATTCTTCTGCATCTATAACCAAGCATGTCCTGACGAGATCAAGCCTGTCATTCTCGGATTGGGGCGTCATCGTCACTGTGACTTCGTCCAAAACTCGTCAGTATGGTGGTCATCAAGCGTGTTCCATCGTCTCCTTTGTGTGTGGTGTCTGTTATGGAGGATAACATTAAACGTTTTCCTTCTTCATCGTCACCTATATTCATGACCAGTGTGGGTGGTGTTAGTCACCGGTCTTGTATCCTGAAGTTAGTGCTTACCTGAAAAAGCTTGTCTCGGCCATTGGATTATCTCCTACTGATTATACCTTTCATTCTCTGTCGTTCCGGTGCCTCATTTCTGCATAGTTTGGGGTTCTCCTTGGCTGACATTAAGATGATTGGTGACTGGCGCTCCATGGTGGCTTTGGAGTATCTCCCCATTTCTCCTGACAGAAGACTGGACGTAGAGTCCCTCATCACATCTAATCTTGACTGAGTTTATTACTATTTTCTCTACTCTTCTATTTTATATTGGCTCATTTGGCAGATTAACTTAGTTCCAGCCAATAAAATATATAAACTCACTACCTGCTTTCTTATTTCGTCTTGATGCTGATATGGTTAATATATATTATTATATGTGTCTATATCGCATAGACCGAACTGAGACCTGATTATACAACAACACTGGTTGCTAGGAAGCTTCCCGCCAGTCAATGACAATGCTGATCTAACAGTGAACGAGAGTGGACGTCCTGTGGTTTTTTTTTATCAATCTGAACTTCTAGGGCGGATTAACTTAGTTCGAGCCAATAAAATATATAAACTCACTACCTGCTTTCTTATTTTTGTCTTGATGCTGATATAGTCAAGATTGGCAATAAGTTCAAATGTCACACAAGTAACTAACTCGAAAAGCTTATTAGAGCATTGACATTTTTGTTTATTTTCACTTAGTTAGACTTGTCTAATGTTTCCATTCAAATATTCGTACACAAAATTAGAAGACACCATATCAGCAGTTGACCAGATCTCAATAATTTGCATAATTTAATTCTGTTAATTAACATTAAGATCAGACACAATGTCTGAGCATAAGAAATCATAATCAACCATACATTATAGGAAACACATTAGTGAGCTTGGTTACGAGAATTCCATAAACTCACAAGCATTGAAACATCTATTCAAACTTATTCTAGACACACTGATGCCATGGCAGACCTAGCGTAAGACAGTGTAAGGTAGGTAATCCATCCTGATCAGGTTAAGGGTGAAGTTTGTTAATCATGGCAGATTTGTTCTTGATTACAACTTCCATACATTTGGACTGTACCTGATTATTGTTAGATTGTTTTTGTTTTATTGTTATTCTACATATTGTCGCCAAAGAAAATAGTGCATTGAAGCATTCATTGGAAGAGATGGCACGCCAGATATGACCAACCATTCTTTGTAAAGATCTGATAATGAAGAATATTTTAATTGAATTGAATCAACTGTACATTGAGAGTTAACACAATGAATATGTGTGGTGACAGGCAATATGTTGCTTTGGGATTTTGAGAACTACATAAACTCACAACCATTGAAACATCTATACAAATAGCATCCACCTGATCAGACATGTGCATCTCTGTTGTTATCCAGCAATGGCTAACATGAAATAAACTTTTTGTTACTCCTTCTCCTCATTAGAAATGAACTGATGCCAAGGAAGACAAAGCTTAACACAGTAGTCAGAAAAACAGTCATCAGGTAGAGAGTCAAGATGGTTGATAACTAGGACAGATTTGTCCTCGATTACAACCTCCATAGATAGCCACCCCCTTTCACGGCTACAACCTTCTATAACATAAACTCTTTCATTGTCTGTAACAATTATACCATGGTTGAGAAGTGGTTCAGGACAGGACACCAAACCACCATCTCCAGTTTTAGGGTCATACCAGTGGATGGTGGGAGTTATCGCCTCAGAAGTACAGCAGTTCACAGAATATATCAGATCTCCATGGGACCACATGGGAAAGCCATACGGTTCACTCTGTGTAACAGGTGCCAACTTCCAATTCACATTGAGAATGTCAAGAGATGATATTTTGTTTGGATGATCCTCACTCTCAAAAAAATACTCTGAAGAAGCTCCCTCAGAAATATAGATTACATCATTTACAACACATGCACTCACATGAATGAGAATTTCCCATTCAGAGTGCATTTCAGTGAATACTTCCCATTGATTTGTCATGAAGTTGTAGCGCTCTATTTTCAAGGGGGGACTCAGGTCATCACGATTACTTCCACCCAATGCATACAAGAATTGTTTGTGATAGACAAGTGAAAAATCCCGTCGTGGCAAATACATTGAACCCAGCTGGGTCCATTTGTACTCTCGTGGATCAAAGATGTAGCATTGGTTCCTATTATCATCATGTTGACATTCACCTCCACAAAGCAATAAAAAGTCATTGACTATGACACATCCAGCTGACTGAATTCCTTGGAAATCAACACTTCTAACATTACACCATTTACCATTGGTTGATCTAAGTGCAAACCAAGTATTGTCCTCCCTTATCACCAATAGAGAAGGTTTCATTCTAAGTCTAGTGTGACTATTTTGGCACAGAACTCTCTGATGCACAGGTTTAGACAGATATTCCTGAGCTTCTATCAGGTTTTCATTCAACACAGTATTCTGCATCAGTTCAGAATGTGTTTCAATGATGGAGTCAACTTGGTTGGTCGTCATGAGGGGAAACCTGATGTGTTCCATCAGACAAATATGGAACTTCATTCTATTCTCAGGGTCATGTTCAAGCCATTGCACAACAGCCTGGTAAAGCTTCTCTTCAGGTCCAAACATCAACTCTTCCCTGCACAACAGACCCTTCCAGCTATCAAAACTCAGTTTCAGATAATCTCCAGATTCAATGAGTAAACTTAAGTTATCAGCCAAAAAATCTTCAACTTTGTAGTAGACATCTCTGTCAGATGAATATAGCCTGATTATATCCAATATCTCCACACAGGTATCCACTGATATATTGACATCAATGAAGGACAAACATGCTTTGACAGCAGTCAAAATTTGAAGATGAGCTGCAGTAGTCAGAAGGTCAATAACATTGTCTTCTGTGATGTATAGACACCCTGTATAAACATAATCAAGTAGCAGTTGTAGCATGTCTGCATTTATTGCCTTTAGTTCCACATGGTCTTGTTGGGTTTCTTTCATGCCACTTGTGAGCATGGCATAGAAATAATCACTGACAGATGCAAGTACAGCTCTGTGAACCTTAAATGAGCGTCCTTCAGCTACTAAGGTGTAGTCAAAAAGAGCCTGTGACTGCCATAATCTTGTTAGACCACTGACAACACACTCCCTCCATTCTGGATCACTAGTTTCCAATGGTTCATTTGGAGCAAGGGGAAAGGCTGGTGTTTTACCTTCTACAGACATCTTTGCACATGTTAATAGCCAACTGGAAAGAGAAAAATAATGATTTCAACTATGAAAAAAGCTTTCCTGAAATTTGTCTGATGACAAGTAGATGACATGAGCAGTTTATATAAGAGGATACAATAAGATGGATTAAGCAATATTGGGAAGGCTGGGCTCTAGGTTCAGGGTGCTATGTGTAACAGGGATGAATCGGGACCGTGGCAAAAGTAATGGGAAACCAGGGAAGCCCATGGCTGGATGCATTAGAACAATTTTGCTAGTGATAACAGATGTTTATACCAATTGCCCTAATTTAACCCTCTAGGTCCTAGCCCCCATACGTGGTACATAACCGAGGACTAGCACGTTTTGGGTCAACTCCTCCAGGGTTGACATGCCATGGTACATATGATATAAAATGCACTAAAGTTAAATATAAAGTATGCAAACTATACATTTTTAAAAAGCTAAGATTTAGGGCTATAATTCTCTGAAACAATAAAGAGGAAAACCATAAGTTTACCCCTATTTGTCATAGTGCAAATTCGCCGTACACATAAACCTATCATGCACCCCACATTTCATCATGCACAAAATATTTTTTCCTTTTAGTTCAGGACTACGGACCTGATCGTGAATGAAAGAAACAACCTTTGGGCATATTCCCTGAAAATCTGGAGTCAATATATCAATAAATAAGAAAGATAGAACATAAAACGTGCACCACCATCTTCCTTCTCCTCCTGATCTGCATTTGCAACCATGTTAAAAATCATGCTCCCACTACGGCACACTGAAATTGGAATTTCTCACTTATTAATCAGCCTTATCCTTTTATCAATCCTGCGATCTTGTTCATAAATGTCTTCTGTTGGTATATCAAACACTTTAAACTAACTGTCTGAGCTATGTAATTGGTAAACTTTAGTTTTTTCTGCCCATCGATAGATCGATGGGCGGCCATTTTGGAATGAAAATCTTGAAACCTTGGCGCTCTGACTTCTTTCCCTCCTTGACAAGAGAGTTTCAAACTTTTGACCAATCAAAAAGCTGTATACCATGCCATGGGCTCTTCACTACAGATGTAAGCCTGTTTCATAAAAGTACCTAGGCACCCGTGAAACCATTTGCGGGTACCTAGAGCCCCAAATGCTCAAGGCCTACATTTTCCAAGTATATTCACGGGTAGGTAAGCCAGTGGTGAATCACAATTGCAGGTTAGCCCTATAGAAAATTGCATTATTTAATGACCCCTCAAATCTCGGCTTGTATCTGAGACTTGGGCTACTACAATAGGATCAGTAATAGTAATAGGGAGCTTATCCTTCTTTCCACTCAGCTCCTTTGTGTAGCCATTTCCCATACCAGTTGTTAATGCTTTTTGTGATGGTTTTAACATGGTGGCGGTAGTTGCAGTACACAACTAGGCAACAGGAACCAATTACTCAAGACTCATTGAAGTAACTGCTGAAGACACTGGAATTACGACTAGAACACTAGAAATCATATAAACTATTAGAAACTGCTTGTAAGACAGGCAAGTGTAGTGAATTATACTCTCGGGGCACACACATTGATGTCAGCTGTATGATTACAGTCCGTTTGTAATCTCGTGGATCAAATATATAGCATTGGTTACTACTATCATCATTTTTAAGTTGGCCACACCGGATTGAGCATCAGTTCAGATTGTGTTTCAATGATGGTGTCAACTTGGCTGGCTGAAGAGAGAATATCGAAGTTAAAAGTTTTAAAGAAACCATAAGGGCAATCAATTGTTAAAATCTATCATGCCTCGGACTGATAAAGTAAAGAAATCAATCATATACAGAGTTCCAGAAGTGTGGAACAAACTAGAATCTAGAGGCCATTTCTGTAAGAGTAAGCTCCTACCCCCACTCATGCCAAACTGAGAGTACCCAATCAAAACCCACTTATGATTACCAAACCAACCCAATTACCCATGACCGCCCCTGCGTCCAAACCTAGAACCCAAAGCTCACACGAGGGCCCCTCACCTGACCTCGAGACTCCTTCCAGTCCAGACCACATTCTCACTGCCCACTGAGTTACACCTTCTCCCAAGAAAAAGAAGAAATGTTCAAAGTGAAAATGGCCTAACCGGATAACTTCGAGTTGGTTAAAACATTGATTCTCAGACTCCAGACGGTTCTGTCTGCCTGCCTTTTTGCAAGACGACGAGGTGAGGATAAAAGTTTTCTCGGGGGCTGGTCTCAAACGTACTTTCGAATTGGGCCGTGACACCATATCAAAATGTAAACCTCAGCTTGTTTACTTTTTCGCAGGCATCTGCGATGTTACGGTAAAAAACATGAGTACAAAAATGGTCCAGCTTTGCTATGCAGATCAGCGGGCGACTGAGAATTATGTAATTGATCAAGTAAATTGGGTCCAGGATGTTATCAAGTACTTCTTCCCTGACATTACCCCTATTTTCTGTGGCATAGCGGGATGTCACTTCAGGTATACAACCATTCACCCTACCCAGATCCAGATCAGCACATGCTTAACGGCGCCATCACTGATATTAACTACTATATCAAGATGAAGAACCTGGAAAATGGACTTGTCCATCCAACACTCATCAGCAAGGTTCACCACCGTAGCTTCGGCGTGGTTGACTTTAGCTACGATGCATTGTACGATGGCCTACACACCCGCTGGTTCGTGGTACAGGACTGGGCTAAACAGTTTCTCAAGAATCACCGCCACAATTCACACTAACTGGCCCATTCTCTACCTTTCTCTACGTTTTCTCTGGCATCTGCCTTATATATGATTATATGCCACACTGTGTTATCTAGTTCAGCTAAATTAATTCATTTTAAATAAGACCAATACTTTTTCACTGACCCTTCTCTATAAGCCTATATTTGATCTCACCACCTTTTTTTTTTTTTAAAACGTTTATTATTTCACATATATACTGAAAAGGCAGAAAAACACTTCGCTAACAGCAAGCGTTGTTAAAGGCCATCTGCTCGAAGGCAATATCAGATGCAAAGCGATTACATTATCTCAAAAACGGTGAAATCATCATTACAATTTGATATCATATTTCAGAAATGTTTAAGTAATTATAATAATAATAATAATAATAAATCACATGTCGGGAACGGGATGAAAAAGAGAAATGATGAGAGATGTGAACTATACAATATTCATAACTTTACAGAGAGGTGTGAGTGAGGCGGGAGGAAGCTGAGCGAGCCTCTGATTATCTAAACCATCTTATCAAGAAAGTGTTTCTTGATGAATATCTTGAAGATATTTTTGTCTTGAATGCTACGTAATCTTATGGGTAATTTGTTCCAGTTATTAGCAGTTTGGTAATGGAGTGATTGTCTATCTACTTCTTTTTTGGGAATAAAAATTTGTAGGACGGGGGCATCAAATAATCTTGTGGCTCTGTTATGGTGAGGAATTAATTCTGCGTCGATTTTACTGACAGAGAGGAATGCTAATTTACATAATAAAAACTCGATCCTATGCACCACCCTCATAGTATTTGTCGTAGAGTGTATAAGATCAGTTGGCGTTCTCGGGGGACATCTTAGGGCGATTTTTAAAGCTTTATTCTGTAATCTTTGTATGGCTATAATGGTCTTTTGGTTACATCGACTAATAAATGGTGCACTGTAATCTATGATGGAGAGAATATTGGATTTAACCATTGTGATGGCACATTTTTTGGTGAGGTTTGGTCTGATTAGAGCTAGTTGATGTATTCGAAAGTGGAGTGATTTCAGTAATATATTGCTTTGTTCCAAGAAATTTAGACGGTGGTCAACATTTATACCTAGGTAGTTATATTGATTCACTCGTTCAATAATTTCATTATTAATTTTAATCTCCAAATTGATGTTTTCTTTCTTTTTCTCATCAAAAACCATCGTTTTAGTCTTACCAATATTAATAAGGATTTTATTTCGTATCGACCAGTCATGGAAAATTGCAAGATCAGAATTCATATTTCGTGTTAGATCTTGTATATTATCACCAGACGTATATAGGACTGTATCGTCAGCGTATAAGATATAATTTGAGGTCAATAGTAATTTGTTGATATCATTTGAAAAAATTAAATAGATAATCGGCCCTAATATCGACCCCTGAGGAACGCCGCATGTGATCTGCAAGGAATCTGCGTAATGGTTACCAAGTTTCACAGTTTGTGACCTTTCCGAAAGATAAGAAGCAAGCCAAGATAATGCATAATTTTTAAATCCAATATTCGATAGTTTTTTTTTAATAATTTCATGATTTACGCTGTCAAATGCTTTACTAAAGTCAATAAAAGTAGCTATTGTATAATGGTTATTGTTATTATTCTTATTTATATTGTTTACTAATTCATAAAGGGCTTCGTGCGTGCTTCTATTCTTTCTAAATCCAAACTGGTGGTCCGAAATAATTTTATTAGTATCTAGGTGATCCCATAGCTGAATAGAAATATACCTCTCAAGCATTTTGCCTGCGATGTGGGTGAGTGCAATAGGTCTGGTATCTTGGGCAGTAACAGCATTTGGTACCTTCGGTATCGGCTTAACTATTGCTAGCTTCCATTTGGATGGAAATATACCTTGTGTAATCGATAGGTTCATAATATACAATAATTGGTCAATGACAATATTAAAACAATCTTTATACATTCTTGATGTGAGTTCTCTACAGCCAGAAGACTTGGAAATATCTATTTCCGAAATTAAATTGGATAAACTTTCTTTGGTGATATTATTGAATTTATCACATTTTCTAATGTTAATCTCCTCATGTATTATTGGCGGGATATCTGGGATTTTCTTCTGAATCTTTTCTCCTATTGTACAGTAATGTTTGTTCAGGAAGTTTGCCGAATCTGGTTGGTTAAGCTCTAAATTATTATTATCTCTAATTGTTGTGATATCTTTCCCTTTTTTTGCAGTAATTTCATCGAGTGTTCTCCATAATTTTTTACTGTCATTCGTATTTGTATTGAGGATATTAGTGTAGTAATCAGTTTTGGCTCTTCTTAGGAGCTTATTAACGTAATTTCGTTGGTTTCTGGCTGCATTGATCTCATTTGGATCTTTTGTTTCATTTGCAATCTTATATAAATCATCTCGTATCTTACACGCGTCCACTATATCTCTATTATACCATTCAGGCTTGTTACTTTGGAAATAAACACTCTTCCAAGGAGCTATCTCATTAACTGCATTGATCAAGGTCAAATTAAGGAAATCCCAGGCCCTATCAACATCTTTAGTATTGTAAAAATTATCCCAATCAGTTTTTGATAGTATTATCTTTAGTCGTTCAACATTATAATTTTGCATAATTCTAATTGTTTTTCTGGCTCCAGGGTTTTTTTTGGTTTTTTGGTGCCTGAGAATAAGATAGATTGCCTGATGGTCCGAGATGTTATAATTGATAGTACCTTGGGTTGCCGACCTCTCACTTTTGACTAGAAAATAGTCCAGAATGCTGTTCTTATGTAGACCATATCTAGTGATAAATTTCATATTAAGCGCTAGGTTCGAATTTGATACAAACTCCTTCATGGCTTTGTATTTTAGATTCGTTTTATCAAGTAGATCTATATTAAAATCGCCTAGGAGTATCAAGGAACCTGGGTGTTTTTGTTCTTCATATAAATGTACCAGTTCTTTCAGTTTGCCAAGACAAGATGCTATATTTGATTGGGGCGGTCTGTATACTAGCCCAAGGTGGATCGGTTTCATATAATCCTTAGTCACCGTGATACACAAGAATTCAATATTATCGTCACTAACCGACAGATCTTCAAGTACATCATATCTATATATATTCCTAAGATAGATACACACTCCACCTCCATGTTTGTTTATATTTGTTCTATTTAAGTTGATAAAATTGTATTCAGGATGTTGTATAAGCGGTAGGCAAGCCTCATTACGTATCCAAGTTTCAGTAAAGCAAACTATATCTATGTCAGAACTTAGTATATCATTTTTTATCTGATCAAATTTGGGAAATAGTGATCTAACGTTTAAGTGTATAATCTTAGTTCCTTTTAGTTTAGATAATTCATTCCAGTTCGCAAGCTGGGAGTCGGTAATTGGCTTCATATTTTAATCATGGAGGAGGTGTGTGCGTATAGCTACCACTAGAATAAGACAATGAGGTCGGCATACCGGTACTTATAGTGAACATTATTATACATTACCACAACTATTTAGACCAAGAATACAATATAATCAGGAGCACTCTATGCATTTTGATAGTATAGCTTAGTCTATAACTATTGAAGTTTTTATACCAGGACAGTGGGGAGGGACGTGTTAGTTGCCATGATTATCATGATCTGACTTTCCCTAGTCACTCCCCAAGGTTCAATGGTTTGCGAACAGGCATTGTATCATTCACACATAGTAGAGCATATCAGGTATAAGCATATCTGAGTACAGTATTATCAAAGTGCTTACCGTATCGACCATTGGAGTGAAAAGATGGTAATTCTCATTGGTATCCATTAAATTAAGTACAGGATTAGTTGCTTGAGTGTCTCCGTGACGAGGAGAGGAAACAGGTTAGCTGCCATGATTCTCATGGTCTGTCTGCGCTGCCACCTCCCCTGTCTCGAGAGAGAGTATAGGTAGTTAGTGAAATGGACATAATAAACAATTCATACAATTCAAAACAATTGTAGACTGGGTCTCCAATACCCCCGGCCGATCGTGACTAAGAATCCAATCAAATACATATATATAAAATAGTGGCATTGAGTATACATTTATCCAAAACAAATGTTTACATATATATAGTTAGGTAATATGATCACAGCTGTTTGCGAGAAACTATAGGAGTAAGGGAAAAACCAAATGACTGCCATGATTATCATGATCTTGTCAATATATATAAATTGTAGAGAATTCATATTCAAGCTAGTGTAAGGCCTCAATAAGATACATATATTAGTTCTCGATCGCATATTTATTCATTTATAGAAAAGGAAGTATTATGGAACTATGTAGGGAGAAGAATGGAATAATTGGATTTGTTTAGCCCAATTCTCAAGAACTAGTTCGTCAAGGTGTATTCCGTCTGGGAGGCGCTTATAGGTATGTCTGGCCTTGTGTCTTTCGAATTTGTGGACTTTGGTTATGAGGTGTGGATGATTTAAATTTCGTTTAAAGTTCAGCATTCGGATATCTTGATTAATTGTAATTATTGCGCTCGAAATCATTCTTTGGAGGGGGGAGAAGTTGGGACGATTGTTACACTTGTTCAGCTCGATACCAATTAGTCCCCCATAGGCGATGTTACAGGTTCTTCTTTCTTCGGTAAGTTGATGCAGAGAGGATTCATATAAGGAGGCCATGAGACGGACAAGATTACCTTCATGGTTTGAGGCAAGGGATATGATTTTGGTGGTCCTATTCTTCACACAAAAATCGCATATTCCCCCAATAAGTATAGCATTAGTTGGGCGATCTGTTTGAATGATGCTTTTAAGTTCCTGTGTTAAACGATCAATACCTGCTCCAGGGAAGGGATAGACTGTAATACCAGGTGTAGTTATATACCGTTGGAGGTGACGACCTCTAGAATCGGTAACTATAACTGTAGTATTGGGATTCATCGTTCCTGTAATTAGTATTCAAAAGAAATGATACTATAACAAATATTATTAGGAGTCAAGATATAAGCCAGTAGATGATACATCACATAGCGATTGAAAGGAGAGTTTATCTTTAGGTAATTGCATAGAAACACAAGTTTGGGATTTATTTTCTTCTGCAATGGTTACCTTAGGTGTCTTCTTAGTCTGTGTTTTCGCTTTGGAGGTAGGTGCGGATGCCGTTGCTTTGGATGAGGAATCCGATCGTGAATCCGTTCTGGGCCTCAGATATGACGGCGATAATTTCTCAGCGTACTGAGGAAGTTGCATGCTAACACTTCCAACTGTAGTTCTCGTCTGCGATGTATTGAGAGGAGAGCCCGGTGGTGGCATAGAGGATCGTATATTTCCGCCTGGGCCTAGTATGGGACCTTGGTCTAGTACCATTACGTCAGAGCTAGGATTAGGTTGGCTTGAGGATACTCGATAGAAATCTGCATCGTCAGTGTCCGATTGGTGTGAAATCGACCAATTCTGATGACTTAGATTTTTTTCTCGGTGTCTAGCACTTCCAATTGATTTATCTTCTTTTTTCTTATCTTTCTTTTTCTTCCTATCTTGCTTTGGGGAACCGCTGTTATCTGGCTTAGGATTTTCTCCACCTCGACCTTTGAATTTGTGACTAATTCTGTCTTCAGAATACTTTACTCATTTACTGACTACTAGTTGGTTAATAACACTGGCATCTGCCTACAATGATTATGTATACCTATTTACAGGCGCGTTCTGCCCACAAGTAATTACTAAAATACCTATATTGTCAATTAAACAAAGTATACGTCCAATAAGGCCTAATTTATTTAGACTAATTATTGCCTATAAAACCTTCAATTGTAAACAACAGCTATTATTATCGCTTTCATTATATTATTTCTGTACTTGTACTTGCTCTTGGTACTGGCCATTTAACTCAATGCCTCACACTGGTTGACTGGCTAGACTATGTATTTCTCACAGATGTACCGAACGCTACCAGCTTCTACCTTGTTTACCACCTAACCATTGCACTTGTATTTGTCTCTGGCACATGCCACCATGCGTACCGCGTAATTATAGTTGGAGCACTGATGATAACTCCCCTCTAGGGCCCTACTGGGTACCTGGCGATGTGCGACATGTGCCTTCTCTGCACTGGTTTTCGTTACTAATTAGACGGATTGGTCATACCTCCAATCTCATAGTCCTGATACGACCTACTGGTAGACTAATATTACATGATTATTTCCTTGTTACTGTTCCCCCGAACTCCATGCTTTTTGTTTTGCAGTGGTACACGATACCTAGTACCACTATGATTTACCCTCATACAAACTGTACTTATATTACCTATGTTATGCATATTATTGTTGTCTGGTTCTATATTAAATATATTACAAGCCACAGAAGTACCGAGATTAAGATGAACATCATGTCCTTAATCCTATGTTGGACCACCAACTTTACCCTATAAACAAAGGCATTTGCTGACTAATACTAATGATATGAAAGGTTTCAAAATTGTCCATATAAACATAACGTCAATTCTGCACAAATGGCAACAACTTGTCCTTGACCTAGATCAACTTCAGTTTGAGAGAGTGAGTGAGATTGGCAACTTTACGCCCTTATCAACACTTTGAAGTGTTATATCAAGGGCGGGAGAGCTGAGAGGGAGGCAGTTTATGATCATACCCAGGAAATAGATAAGAAGGGAGAGAGAGACAGAGAAAAGAGACAGAAAGGCACTTTACGGTCTTACCCAGGACCACTTGAAACATCAGTTTGATATATATACTTCAAACCTGGCTCAAACCAAACATTTCTAGTAATATTACCTTACAGGGGTACACACTTGAAAGGTCGGACTGGACGACTTCAATGGGCGGCGGGCTATGTGCGCTGGTTAGGACTAGTATTGACTACTCAATCATTGACGACTTAACCCAAGCTAATCAATTCATTGAGATGCAAGTTTTAGAAGTGAAATTGCCCCACTCGAAGAACCTTATCTTAATTAACTTATACAGACCCCCGGCGGGACGGGTCTCACCCTTCTGTGAATCTCTTGTTGAAATTATCGACCTACTCAGAGATAAATTTCCCGGCTCAGAACTAACCATTATAGCTGACTTCAATATCAATATTCTTCCTGGTACCCTAGCACCTAATCCTCCCAAACAAGAACTTCTTAAACTTTCTAACGATAAATACTTAAAACTACCCATTAACAAACCAACATGCCTGGGCCTCAATGGCCGATCGACTGCTATAGATCAAATCTTAACCGATGTTAAACATGTTTCCGAATGTGGTGTTATTGAATATAATCTTAGTGATCACTATATTATTTACTATGTTAAGAAAAAAAAGAGAGAATCCTATACTAAAACAAATTTCACCGCTAGATCATACACTAACCTATTCCAACCCCTGGTTGACCAAGAGCTAGCTCAAATTGACAGCTGTCCTTACTATTATAACTTAACTGATCCTGACCGCGCTTGGAATCACCTGCACTCTAAACTGCTAAGGGTCACTAACTGCTTATGACCCAAAAAGAGATTTTGTGCCAAAAAAACTAAACCTCCTTGGTATAACAACGACCTAATTAATTTAGCCCATAATAGAGACTTCTACTTCAGGAAGTACAGAAAATCGCGCAATGAACTACAGCCACTTAGAGCTGTGTATTATAGGAACTTAGCTAACTTACAAACACGACAAGCCAGAAGTAACTTCTTTAAAGATCAACTTGACCGATACCAGTATGATTATGAAAAATTCTGGCACATTCTTAATAACTATTTGCCTTTTAAGAACACCACAACCAATATTAATAAGATTTTCAACCCTGATACCCAATCTATGGCACATGCCGATGAGGTACCCACCATCATAAACAAATTTTTTGCAAATATTGGCTCCAATATTGCAAAACATTTGCCCCCAAGTAACAACCAATGTAAACTTGAGGATCTACCCCCTTTCCCACTACCCCATGAGGCCAAGGACTATACAGTAGTATACCATACTTACCATCGACTTGATTACAACTATAATTGATAAACTATCACCCTATAAATCATCTGGCTGCGACGAAATTCCAATGCACATCTATAACTACCAACTGAAATCGATTAAACCCCAGCTCGTACATTTAATTAACTTATCCATTGACAAAGGCATAATGCTGCAAAGATGGAAGGCCGCAACAGTAATTCCCATCCCTAAAAAAGCTAATGCAAAATATGTAACTAACCTTAGACCCATCTCGTTAACACACACCATTAGTAAAATTATGGAAAAACACGTAAATAACTTGATCCAAACTTACATTGAAGACCATGGAATATTGACCAAATACCAGGGCAGCTACAGGAAAAACGCCTCTACTTTAGAAACCTTTTACCTACTTCTCTATAAATTACTCAATAACCGTAATGCCAAACAAACGAGCTCACTTGTTTTCTTTGATTTTCAATAAGCTTTTGATTCGATTGACCACAATATTCTCCTAAAAAACTAACTTACTACCATTTACCTAAATGGTTCTGCACCTGGGTTAGTAACTATCTTAGTAATCAACAACAACGCACCCATGCAAATAACCATTGCTCCAGCTACCTTCCTGTTTCCTATGGAGTACCCCAAGGGTCCATATTAGGACCACTCCTATTTAATCTCTTTGTGAATGATCTGTGCAAATTTGACATCCATGGGCATATGCTTCTGTTTGCTGACGATATCGTTCTCATGAACAACTCTTGTGATCCAAATACTCTTTCAGTTCAATGCCAGGCTGATACCAAGCTTATCTCTGAATGGAGCCTTGAAAATAAGTTATCTATTAGTATACCTAAAACAAAAGCGCTCCTAATTCCAACTAACCCCCACCTCAATGTACTCCCTTACTTATATATGGTACCAATATTGAATGGGTCGATTCAATGACATATCTGGGAATAACCATTGATTCAAAGCTCAAATTCAACCTTATGGCTGAAAATATAATTAAAAAGGCAAACATCCGACTTTGCAACCTCTACATTAACAGGCAAGCACTGAATGTGAAAACAAGAATCCTGCTTGTCAAAGTCCTGCACGGTCCTGGGTAAGACCTTAAAGTGCCTGGTCCTGGGTGAGACCTTAAAGTGCCTTTCTGTCTCTTTTCTCTGTCTCTCTCTCCCTTCTTCTCTATCTCTTTTTCCTGGGTATGATCATAAACTGCCTCCCTCTCAGCTCTCCCGCCCTTGATATAACACTTCAAAGTGTTGATAAGGGCGTAAAGCAACCAATCTCACTCACTCACTCACTCAAAGTCCTGCAGAACAAAGCATTATGCTTTGCATTAAAAAAACCTAGACACTATAGTATTGATCAACTTCACAATGGCGCAAATGCGATGACTGTTTCTGAGTGAATATACTTTAACAATGCTAAATGTTTTCACAAGCAACTACACCTGTGTCAAGTTGAATGGATTCCACGCCGGGTCCCCAACGAAGTCTATAGGCTCAGGGGAAACTACCTTCTAAATTTTGAAGTCAATCGCCCATCTGGTACTGCTTTCTTGAACTCACTAGCATATGCTGGAATCCTGTCTTGGAACAGGCTAGATGACAACCTAAAATCAAACCCTGACCCCTTATCCTTCAAACGTATCCTGAAGCACAACCTACCTGTATGTCTCTAAGGGGTCATTCAAAAATTATGTAATGCTCGAGGGGGGGGGGGGTGTCAGACAGTCTCATAATATAACATTGCGGGGTGTAACGCAGTGGGGGGGGGTGTAAATTTTGAGGCAAAAAAGCGTTACGTAATTTTTGAATGACCCCTAACGATACCCCCGTTCACATTTTCACACGCCATCCCCACCCATAGCCCATCTCATCAACTCATCCCCCCACTATGTTCATCACACCCCAGAGCTAACAGACAACTGTATTGATCTCACTCGGACCCTTAGTTTATATATGTAAGTCGCGACAATTCAAGGTATGGTGGAATACTGGCTTGTCCGAGCCATATTTATATACCCTATATTTCCCCTGGCATATGCCTCGCTGGAACCTGAATAAAGATCTGTTCAAAAAGAAAAAAAAAAAAAGGAATTCTGTACCTTTCTGATGACTGTTCACCTTCAGGAGGTTTGGGATGGGCTGGTGTAAAAAGAAAGGGATTTCTGACCACGTTTTGAATCATTTTTATATACCTAGGGAAAATGAGATGATGACAGGACATAAGAGCACTTTTTAAGGCCATAAAAACAGGAAAAAAAAGAAAAGAAATTGGGGTGGGGTACCATCTGACAGTGACCCTCCCATCCAAATCTAAATGTTTAGATATGGACGGAAAGGGGTTAGGTCAAGGAACCGCGAGTCACGGTCAGCTGACCACTCGATGGTGGCTGCAGTATCAACTTGCAAGTTGAATGGTCGCTAGGGTAACTAGGGTTTGACGATGACTGCTAACTGGATGGTCAACATGCATGTGGATATCATGCTTTATGGCCCACCTGGAAAACCGGTTCACAGAGGGTGAAAACCATGTTTATGTATGTTTTATAGAAATAAAAACGATAATATGTATATAAGTCACTTTTTCTACACAAGTCATATGTACTAAAATATAGGGGAATCTTTGTTTGCTTGTATCTTTTTTTCTGGTTAGTAGAGATCCATTTAGTTGGTAGAGGAGGGAAGGGGACCTTGGGAGGTAGGCTTGAAGACTGGGAGCCTCTGTGTTCAAATCTCTAAATAATTTCTAAATATGAGCATGGTCAATGGCGTAAAACACTGCCGTTTTTGGCAACTGAAAAATATCCGTGATCATACTTAAGACACTATATGCAACATCATTTTCCATCTAGGTTACCTGATTCCTGTCGAAAAAATCTCCGCAGTTATGCAGTTCTGATTTACTGATTAAAATAAAAATTAAAAATGATGTAATATATGGTTCTTAGGAAATAGTTTGCCTATATTGTGTTGCCCTACTGTCTCACCAAGCAACTGAATCATGTGAAATGTCTGATTCCAGTGACCTTTAATGCTTCAAAACCATTGCAATGGCTCCAGATTTAGATCAATTAATTCAATAAAAATTCTTTTGGATTTGGGAAATTAAGTAGGACTTGTTGCAGGCAGTTAGTTTCAATATGGATAATTGACTTGAATAAAAATTGAGTCACTATCACAACCAAGTCGCCTATCGTAAATACAGGACTTAATCAAATTAACACATGAGCAGTAATAACATAACTCACACCTTCATTATTCACATTTTTTTTGCATTTAATCGGGATTCAAATAGAAATGTCACACAACAAATACATTAAAATCCAGTGTAATAGCAATGTAATTGTTTATTGTATGTTTATATTGATAAGGTTTCTCATATATGCTCCTTCAGTTTGAACATTAGAAGACAACACATCACCTTGGAAGGGGAGCAGATCTCAATGTGCATAAATCCATGCACAGAATTTGACACATCTCAGCATCAACACCAAACTCGGTTTACTGGAATCTTTTGCAATTTCCTTTTCCAACTTAATGTTCTCTTTTAGCTGAGCTCTAAGTTTGTTAACTTTTCCTGATTTCCGAGTTTAGTTTAAGTAGTACATAGTTTATAATCAACTATACATTGAGAGTTAATACAAAGAATGTGTGTGGTTATGGGCAATATGTTATTTGGGGCCTTTTCCTCAGAGAACTACACAAACCCACAACCATTAAAACATATATACAAATAGCACAGAAATTGTTGTTACTCCTTCTCCTCATTACAAATGAACTGATGCCAAGGAAGACGAAGCTTAACACAGTAGTCAGAAACCAACCCGTGATCAGGTAGAGAGTCAAGTTGGTTGATACACACAACAAATTTGTCCTCAATTACAACCTCCATAGATACCGTCTTCCTTTCATGGCTAGAACTGTATATAAAATAAACTCTTTCATCGTCTGTGATGATTTCACCAAAGTTGAGAAGTGGCTCAGGACAGGACACCAAACCACCTTCTCCAGTTTTAGGATTATACCAGTGGATGGTGGGAGTTATCTTCTCAGAAGTATTGCAGTTCACAGAATATATCAGATCTCCATGGGACCACATGGGCAAGCCATATGGTTCACTCTGTGTAACAGGTGCCAATTTCCAATGCCTATTGGGAATATCAAGAGATGATATTTTGTCTGGAAATTTCACAGCATCAAGAAATTTCACTTCAGCATTTCCCTCAGAAATATAGATTATATCATTTACAACACATGCACTCACATCTATGAGACATTCCCATTTAGAGTCCATTTCAGTGAATACTTCCCATTGATTTGTCATGAAGCTGTAGCGCTCTATTTTCAAAGGGGGACTCAGGTCATCACTATTACTTCCACCCAATGCATACAAGAATTGTTTGTGATAGACAAGTGAGAAATCCCGTCGTGGCAAATACATTGAACCCAGCTGGGTCCATTTGTATTCTCGTGGATCAAAGATGTAGCATTTGTTCCTATTATCATAAAGGTGACATTCGCCTCCACAAAGCAATAAAAAGTCATTGACTATGACACATCCAGCTGACCAAATTCCTTGAAAATCAACACTTCTAACATTGCACCATTTACCTTTGGTTGATCTAAGTGCAAAGCAAGTATTGTCCTCCTTGATCGCCAACAGAGAAGGTTTCATTCTAAGTCTTGTGTGACTAATTTGACAGAGAACTCTCTGATGAACAGGTTTAGACAGATATTCCTGAGCTTGCTTAAGGTTTTTATTCAACACACGGTTGAGCATCAGTTCAGAATGTGTTTCAATGATGGTGTCAACTTTGCTGGCAGTCATGAGGGGAAACCTGATGTGTTCCATTAGGCCAATATGGAACTGCATTCTATTCTCAGGGTCATGTTCAAGCCATTGCACAACAGCCTGGTAAAGCTTCTCTTCAGGTCCAAACATCAACTCTTCCCTACACAGCAGTCCCTTTAAGCTATCAAAACTTAGCTTCAAGAAAGTTCCAGATTCAATGAGTAAACTGAAGTTATCAGCCACAAAATCTTCAATTTTGTTGTAGAAATCTCTGGCAGGTGAATAGAGCCTGGCTATATCCAATATCTCCACACAGTTATCCACTGATATATTGACATCAATGAAGGACAAACATGCTTTGATGGCAGTAGAAATTTGGAGATGTGCTGCAGTAGTAAGAAGGTCAATAACATTGTCCTCTGTGATATGTAGATTCCCTGTGTAAACATAATCAAGTAGCAGTTGTAGCATGCCTGCATTTATTGCCTTTAGTTCCACATAGTCTTGTTGAGTTTCTTTCATGCCACATGTGAGCATTGCATAGAAATAATCACTGACAGATGCAAGTACAGCTCTGTGACTACGAAATGAGCGTCCTTCAGCTATTAAGGTGTAGTCAAAAAGAGCCTGTGACTGCCACAATCTTGTAAGACCACTGACAATACACTCCCTCCATTCTGGATCACTAGTTTCCAATGGTTGATTTGGAGCAAGGGGGAAGACTGGGGTTTTACCTTCTACAGACATCTTTGCACATATTAATATCCAACTGGAAAGAGAAAAATAATGATTTCAAAAATAATAAATTCAACTATAAAAAAAGCTTTCCTGAAATTTGTCTGATGACAAGTAGATGACATGAGCAGTTTAATGTTTATATAAGAGGATACAATAAGATGGATTAAGCAATATTAGGAAGGCTGAGGGATGAATCGGGACCATGGCAAAAGTAATGGGAAACCAGGGAAGCCCATGGCTGGATGCATTAAAACTTTGGTAGTGATAAAAGATATTTACCAATTGCCCTAATTTAAAGTGGGGTCCATTCTGCGTTCCAGCTGGACACAAATGCTCAAGGCCTACATTTTCCAAGTATATTCACGGGTAGGTAAGCCAGTGGTGAATCACAATTTCAGGTTAGCCCTATAGAAAATTGCATTATTTCATGACCCCTCAAATCTCGGCTTGTATCTGAGACTTGGGCTACTACAATAGGACCAAGTAATAGTAATAGGGAGCTTATTACTTGAAATCCTTCATATGTAGGGAGCTTAGATCCGCCGACATAGTCACTGTGACTAAATAAAAGTCGCAACAACAACAAATCCTTCTTTCCACTCAGCTCCTTTGCGTAGCCATTTCCCATACCAGTGGTTAATGTTTTTTGTGATGGTTTTAACATTTACGACTAGAACACTAGAAATCCTATAAACTATGAGGAACTGCTTGTAAGACAGGCAAGTGTAGTGAATTATACTCTCGGGGCACACACATTGATGTCAGCTGTATGATTACAGTCTGTTTGTAATCTCGTGGATCAAATATATAGCATTGGTTACTACTATCATCATTTTTAAGTTGGCCACATCGGATTGAGCATCAGTTCCGTTTGTTTCAATAATGGTGTCGACTTGGCTGGCTGAAGAGAGAATATCGAAGTTAAAAGTTTTAAAGAAACCATAAGGGCAATCAATTGTTAAAATCTATCATGCCTTGGACTGATAAAGTAAAGAAATCAATCATATACAGAGTTCCAGAAGTGTGGAACAAACTAGAATCTAGAGGCCATTTCTGTAAGAGTAGAAAGGAATTCTGTAACTTACTGATGACTGTTTACCTTCAGGAGGTTTGGGATGGGTTGGTGTAAAAAGAAAGGGATTTCTGACCACGTTTTGAATCATTTTTATATACCTAGGGAAAATGAGATGATGATAGGACATAAGAGCACTTTTTAAGGCCATAAAAACAGGAAAAAAAAGAAAAGAAATTGGGGTGGGGTACTATCTGACGGTGTCCCTCCCATCCAAATCTAAATGTTTAGATATGAACGGAAAGGGGTTACGTCGAGGAACCGCCGAGTCACGGTCAGCTGACCGCTCGATGGTATCCACTTGCAAGTTGAATGGTCGCTAGGGTAACTGTTTGACGATGACTGCTAAGTGGATGGTCGACGTGCATGTGGATATCATGCTTTATGGCCCACCTGGAAAACCGGTTCACAGAGGGTGACAACCATGTTTATGTATGTTTTATAGAAATAAAAACGATAATATGTATATAAGTCACTTTTTCTACACAAGTCATATGTACTAAAGTATAGGGGAATCTTTGTTTGCTTGTATCTTTTTTTCTGGTTAGTAGAGATCCATTTAGTTGGTAGAGGAGGGAAGGGGACCATGGGAGGTAGGCTTGAAGATTGGGAGCCTCTGTGTTCAAATCTCTAAATAATTTCTAAATATGAACATGGTCAATGGCGGAAAACACTGCCGTTTTTGGCAACTGAAAAATACCCGTGATCATACTTAAGACACTATATGCAACATCATATTCCATCTAGGTTACTTGATTCCTGTCGAAAAAATCTCCCCAGTTATGCAGTTCTGATTCACTGATTAAAATAAAAATTAAAAATGATGTAATATATGGTTCATTATTTTTCCATAGGAAATAGTTGCCTATATTGTATATATCTCACCAAGCAACTGAATCATGTGAAATGTCTGATTCCAGTGACCTTTACTTGGACCCCTATGCCCTTGTTAAAGCCTATCCAAGTAATATACATGCTTCAAAACCATTGCCATGGCTCCAGATTTAGATCAATTAATTCAATAAAAATTCTTTTGGATTTGGGAAATTAAGTAGGACTTGTTGCAGGCACTTAGTTTCAATATGCATAATTGACTTGAATAAAAATTGAGTCACAAATTGAGTCACAACCAAGTCGCCTATCGCAAATACAAGACTCCCCTGGAGACCAAATATCAGTAAAAACTACTTAATCAAATTAAAACACATGAGCAGTAATAACATAACTCACACCTTCAGTATTCACATTTTTTCTGCATTTAATCGGGATTCAAATAGAAATGTCACACAACAAATACATTAAAATCCAGTGTAATAGCAATGTAATTGTTTATTTTATGTTTATATTGATAAGGTTTCTCATATATGCTCCTTCAGTTTGAACATTAGAAGACAACACATCAGCTTGGAAGGGGAGCAGATCCCAATGTACATAAATCCATGCACAGAATTTGACACATCTCAGCATCAACACCAAACTCGGTTTACTGGAATCTTTTGCAATTTCCTTTTCCAACTTAATGTTCTCTTTTAGCTGAGCTCTAAGTTTGTTAACTTTTCCTGATTTCCGAGTTTAGTTTAAGTAGTACATAGTTTATAATCAACTGTACATTGAGAGTTAACACAATGAATGTGTGTGGTTATGGGCAATATGTTGTTTTGGGCCTTTTCCTTAGAGAACTACACAAACCCACAACAATTAAAACATCTATACAAATAGCATGTAAAATTATTGTAACTCCTTCTCCTCATTACAAATGAACTGATGCCAAGGAAGACAAAGCTTAACACAGTAGTCAGAAACCAACCCGTGATCAGGTAGAGAGTCAAGTTGGTTGATACACACAACAGATTTGTCCTTGATTACAACCTCCATAGATACTGTCTTCCTTTCATGGCTAGAACTGTATATAAAATAAACTCTTTCATCGTCTGTGATGATTTCACCAAAGTTGAGAAGTGGCTCAGGACAGGACACCAAACCACCTTCTCCAGTTTTAGGATCATACCAGTGGATGGTGGGAGTTATCTCCTCAGAAGTACTGCAGTTCACAGAATATATCAGATCTCCATAGGACCACATGGGAAAGCCATACGGTTCACTCTGTGTAACAGGTGCCAATTTCCAATGCCTATTGGGAATATCAAGAGATGATATTGTGTTTGCATCACCTGGAAATTCCACAGCATCAAGAAATTTCACTTCAGCATCTCCCTCAGAAATATAGATTATATCATTTACAACACATGCACTCACATCTATGAGACATTCCCATTTAGAGTGCATTTCAGTGAATACTTCCCATTGATTTGTCATGAAGCTGTAGCGCTCAACTTTCAAGGGGGGACTCAGGTCATCACTATTACTTCCACCCAATGCATACAAGAATTGTTTGTGATAGACAAGTGAGAAATCCCGTCGTGGCAAATACATTGAACCCAGCTGGGTCCATTTGTATTCTCGTGGATCAAAGATGTAGCATTGGTTCCTATTATCATAAAGGTGACATTCACCTCCACAAAGCAATAAAAAGTCATTTACTATGACACATCCAGCTGACTTAATTCCATGGAAATCAACACTTCTAACATTACACCATTTACCTTTGGTTGACCTATGTGCAAACCAAGTATTGCCCTCCCTTATCGCCAATAGAGAAGGTTTCATTCTAAGTCTTGTGTGATTATTTTGGCAAAGAACTCTCTGATGAACAGGTTTAGACAGATATTTCAGAGCTTGCTTAAGGTTTTTATTCAACACAGGATTGAGCATAAGTTCAGATTGGCTTTCAATGATGGTGTCAACTTTGCTGGTTGTCATGAGGGGGAACCTGATGTGTTCCATTAGGCCAATATGGAACTGCATTCTATTCTCAGGGTCATGTTCAAGCCATTGCACAACAGCCTGGTAAAGCTTCTCTTCAGGTCCAAACATCAACTCTTCCCTACACAGCAGAACCCAGGGTTCACGAAACACGGTCGCCCGCTCGCCCCAGGCGACCAGAATTTGGTAAGGACTAGTAGATCCTACCTGGCTACTCATCCTGTGGGCGAGTGGACATTTTGGGGGAATTTAGACCCTTTTTACCTATTCTAAAGGCCTGTCGAAAGGCCTGGAAACGCTGGAAAAGCTTTGAATTTGAATCCATTAAATGGCCTTGAAATTTTCGAAATTCTGTTTCTTACTGTACCCTTTCCCCTAATTCGCCCCTCTCAGACCCTCCAAAGAGTGACTCATGAAGTAAAAGTTGAAAAAAAACGGTGATGGATATAAAATATGAATATAAAACTTGTTAAATATATCATGGGCCTATGAAAAACAATATTTACAACCCCCAGTCATCTAGGTTCTGATAAAGCATTGATATCGGCCTGGAAAATCACTAAAATGGGCCTGGAAAAGCTTGAAATTCTTTCACCTAAGGTGCGGCGGAGATCCTGTGTTTGTCTATATATAATATTTAACATGAATGAATAGATTCTCTATTCTTTGGTTTCTATCAATTATGAGGTATTTTAAATGTTATTCGATACATTAGTCAGCCCCCTGCCCCTGCC
The DNA here is from genome assembly GCA_942159475.1 of Sthenelais limicola. Lineage (NCBI taxonomy): Eukaryota > Metazoa > Annelida > Polychaeta > Phyllodocida > Sigalionidae > Sthenelais > Sthenelais limicola. The sequence goes on from OW804098.1 coordinate 2,830,692, forward strand.
TCTACCTTGCAACAAAAGATGCTGAAAAATGCCTAGGATATTGTAAGGACTACCAGATTTCTATAAGGACTAGTGTTTTTTATAGTCTACTAGTCCTGTGGGCGAGTGCATGATGACCACGTTTCGTGAACCCTGGAACCTTCAAGCTATCAAAACTAAGCTTCAAGAAAGTTCCAAATTCAATGAGTAAACTTAAGTTATCAGCCACAAAATCTTCAATTTTGTTGTAGAAATCTCTGTCAGGGGAATAGAGCCTTATTATATCCAACATCTCCACACAATTATCCACTGATATATTGACATCAATGAAGGACAAACATGCCTTGACAGCAGTCAAAATTTGAAGATGAGCTGCAGAAGTCAGAAGGCCAATAACATTGTTTTCTGTGATATGTAGAATCCCTGTGTAAACATGACCAAGCAGTAGTTGTAGCATGTCTGCATTTATTGCCTTTAGTTCCACATAGTCTTGTTGAGTTTCTTTCATGCCACTTGTGAGCATGGCATAGAAATAATCACTGACAGATGCAAGTACAACTCTGTGAACACGGAATGAGCGTCCTTCAGCAATTAAAGTGTAGTCAAAAAGATCCTGTGACTGCCATAACCTTGTAAGACCACTGAGAATACACTGCTTCCATTCTGGATCTTGTACTTCCAATGGAGGTGTTGGAGCAAGAGGGAAGGTCGCTGTTTTACTTTGGTTAGTTGACATCTTTGTGAACAACTACACAGAACTGGAAATAGAGATACATGAAGAATTCAGTTTGGCATGACCAAGATGGGGTGGATATAAAGATTGAGACAGCTATACATGAAGTGAAACAAGACCATACACTGCCTCCATTCTGGAATTTGCTCTTCTAGAAGTGGATTTGAAGTGGATGGTGTTCTACCTTGGTTAATGAACATCTTTGTGAACAACTACACAAAACAGACAAGTGATGTTTAGAAGGCGAAGCCAGATTAAGTTCACTATTCCATTTCCATTTATTATATAGATTTCTCCGCAAACAATGAGTGAGTTATATACAATGCAGATTTCCCTTTTGAGTTACATGTGATAGTGATGTGATTACCTAGTTTATCTCCATGATTAATGCTTATTAATCTGTGAATTGCATGATTGAGAAATTAATATCTTTGTATATTAATATTTCCCCCCCCCCCCCGCCCCCACAGGCTACTCCTCAAGGTGGCTGTATCCGCCCTACTAGGGCTACCCCTCAAACCAATCAGTAACGGCCGGGATACTTGGTTAGAGAATCTCCTAAAAAAGCTATGACATTGTACACAGAGTGTCCCTAAAGTACCAGGATGTAGTGCACAGGCTATGAGCAGGAATCTTAGCATCAGTTCGGAGCTTAGAATGGATTTGTAAGCATTTCTATGAGCAATCCAGTGTAAGATTAAAGATTTGTGGATTATTGCAAGAAGCTATAGTATGGAGTATTCTAGCTCTGGGTTCGAATTTGATCCAAAACCTGAGAACTATTGCCCTGACTAATTCAGATCTTAGGCTTAGTGACTTCCTATGAATGGGAGAGTGACTGGGTTTGAAAAAGAGTTGAGCGCCGATCTAGATCAGCCAGAAGTGAGGGGCTTTTTGTATAAAAATTGAAAAAGAAAAATTGAATATTTTATGAATTTATAGCAATTAAAAGGATATTCCCATTATCGGTTAAATTCAAAAACCTCCTATGTTCAAGTGTCTGAGTTTATAAAAAAAACTACTGCATGCAGAATCAAGTGGCTGGTATCAATCAATAGATAGTTATGTGCCCTACACATGGTTTTATCTAACCTAAGATGTAGATACATTATCCTCAGAGTTATTGGCAAAACACCTAAAAAAGATCAGAAAAAATGGCAGCCATCTCAGATTTTCTCAGCAAATATAGGTCCGGGCAAGTGGCATTTGTATAAAAATTGAAAAAGAAAAATTGAATATTTTATGAATTTATAGCAATTAAAAGGATATTCCCATTATCGGTTAAATTCAAAAACCTCCTATGTTCAAGTGTCTGAGTTTATAAAAAAAACTACTGCATGCAGAATCAAGTGGCTGGTATCAATCAATAGATAGTTATGTGCCCTACACATGGTTTTATCTAACCTAAGATGTAGATACATTATCCTCAGAGTTATTGGCAAAACACCTAAAAAAGATCAGAAAAAATGGCAGCCATCTCAGATTTTCTCAGCAAATATAGGTCCGGGCAAGTGGCATCTACCATGAATTTAATCAGAGATGGTAAGGCTACCAATCCAGGGTGGATGACACCCTCTAACATTCTGTACCTCCTAAAGTGATTTCTGAGCCCCTTTTGAAATTCTGCCTCCAGCCTAGTACTGATGAAAATCCCAATTGGGGATCCTGTATCCCAAGTATAAATGGAACTATTAACTATTAAAGGCTACTGGAGTCAGTAGGGGTGGCCAGATAGACGTTCTCTGCCCATTATTTCCCCCAAAAGTCCTATCAATGCAGACTGTGAACAAGACAAATAGGAATTTGGCAACCTTTCCATTAAACCTTATTGCATTCTTTTTGTATTACCCTTTCTGCATATAGTCAAGATTGGCAATAAGTTCAAATGTCACACAAGTAACTAACTAGAAAAGCTTATTAGAGCATTGGCATTTTTGTTTATTTTCACTTAGTTAGACTTGTCTAATGTTTCCATTCAAATATTTGTACACAAAATTAGAAGACACCATATCAGCAGTTGACCAGATCTCAATAATTTGCATAATTTAATTATGTTAATTAACATTAAGATCAGATACAATGTCTGAGCATAAGAAATCATAATCTACCATACATTATAGGAAACACATTAGTTAGCTTGGTTACGAGAATTCCATTAACTCACGCATTGAAACATCAATTCAAACTTATTCTAGACACACTGATGCCACGGCAGACCTAGCTTAAGACAGTGTAAGGTAGGTAATCCATGCTGATCAGGTTAAGGGTGAAGTTTGTTAATCATGGCAGATTTGTTCTTGATTACAACTTCCATACATTTGAACTGTACCTTTGTATTTTCCATCTATCATTGTCTGCAACAAACATGGTATCATTGAGAAGTGGTTTAGAGTGGAAGAAGACCAAACCAGTATCTTAGGATCATACCAGTGGAAGGTGCATGCTCTCCCAGTTTTAATACCATTAACAGAATATACCAGATGTCAATGGGACAACATGGGAAATCCATATCATGGTACAGAAGCCAGCAAAAAAAATATCACCAGACCCTCAAAAAAAGTATTCAAATATTCAATCTCATACTGCTGTTTTAAAAGGCATTTTCATTCCCAAATTTTTTAGAACAAGTTTTCAACATGATTATGAAAAGTTTCCATGCTCAAAGGTTTTGGTTTACTTTGAAAGTAAGGGGGACTTTTTGACACTGCAATATGGGGGAGGGTGCAGGAAGGGGTTTTCCCTGTTACCCCCAAAATTTTAAAAAACGTCTTGACTCACAGCGAAAATTACTGACCTTTAAGGCCCTTAAAAGCCCAAACTCAAAATTAAGGATTTTAAGGACCGCAGGAACCACGCATATGGTTGTCTCTGTTTAACAGGCGCTCTATTCCAATTGTAACTCAGAATATCAAGCTGGGAAGTGTAAAGGTGACCGTTGAAAGACTCGTGGTGGTTGTGTTGTCCCCTTTTTTTTCAGGTAAACCATAGTGTGCAAAGACAATTTTTTGTCGATAGCTTCGTGAAGCATCAAGGAATTGGCCGGACAATTTAATTAAATTGTCCGTAAAGTCGAAGTGTTAAGTTAATAAGACATTTTATAACCGACGCACAAGGTGAGTGAGTGAGTAATGGTTGCTTAATGCCATGACGACATCCATGTGGAGTCATATTCATGGAAGACGCACGAGGTAGGTACCACGGTGCGAGGAGTGCCATATTAGATACCAGTGTAGATGAACAGTCGGACAAAGACAGTAAATCAGTAAAGCGTACAGCTTTTAAAAGGAATAGCTTCCACAGAAGGATTGGAAGGAGTATGGATGCATAGAATCGTCTAAACATTTGGACTTTAGCCATAAGCAGTGAGTTTAGTTTATCGAAATTGAATTTGCCAAACCAGCAACTCGGCTGCGAGTTGCGTCTTGGGGTGACGATTATGATTGTTGGCCTATGGTGAAACATTATTATGGATATTTTGTTTTTCAAATGACCAGTATTGCCCGATCTGAGAAAATTTGTAACAATCCTTGGAATTCTTGGAGGTACTGATAATAGAATTATACAATTCGCTGATGATATGACTATTATAGCCAACTGTGAAAATTTCTATTGAGAATGATGGAAATTATTGAAGAGTTTGGTAAAGTATCTGGACTATCGCTGAACATAGGTAAAACAAGAGGTTTTAATATTGGACAGATCGTTCTATATCAACCAATTACTATGAATATAAACTGGGTAAACTCTATGAAGATACTGGGAGTACACCTGTTATATCCTTGCAAGAGATGCAAAATAATATGAATTTTGAATCAGCTCTGGATAAAGCCCGTATGGTGGCTAGCCACTGGGGGAAACGAGATATTTCTCTGACAGGCAGAATAATAATTGTTAATATGTTAATTATTCCTCTTTTACTGTATGTAGCCAATCTAATAGTTGTTGAGGAGAGAATGATCTGCGAAATACAAAAACAAGTAGGCAAATTTATATGGAGAGGTGGTAAACACAGAGTGGCTAAACATTATTTAAGCAGAGAAATCGAGGAAGGTGGTCTGAAATTGCACGATATCAGAGCTAAGCTAGTGACAGGTAAACTGAAGTGGATTCTGAGAATCATAGCTGAACCTGATAGTAAATGGTGTGTGAGCTTAAAGGTAGATTCCACTGGACCGCTTGTATATGTGCTCATGGCTCGCTCTTGCTGCGCATGTTTATAGTGCGCTTGTCATTCGCTCTTCATCCGCTAATATTTTTAGCGCATAACAAGCCCAGAGGGATTCTACTGGTCCGCTTGTTTCCTTCTGAAATCAATAGCAAATGCGTTGGTGCGCTCTCACTGCGCTCTTGGTCCGCTAGTTTAACAGGCAGAAAGAGTGGCATGTAGTTGCGCTCATATCAAACAGATCAGATATAAGCGCAGTGTCAAAAAAAGCGCCAACGTCAAATCTTAAGAGTGCATAGAAAGCTCTGGGTTCGCTTGTTATAAGCTCGGTGAAATAAAAAGAGCGGGCCATGAGCGGTCCAAAAGAGCGAGCCAGTGGAAACGCAGCCTAAGAAATACCTTTGGAAATGACATAAAAGGAAGACTAAAATGCAGAAAAATCTTAATTATGAACGATTCCAATTTTTATAATGAGGTATTCATGATATGGAATAGATTTTACAGCTCAAGTGAGCCCAAATGTAAAAAAAGTGTTCTATGTGAATCAATATGGTTGAATAGCTGGATCAACTTAGAGGATGCAATAAGCAATATCAAACTATGGAAAAGAAAGGGCATAAACAAAGTGGAAGATGTTATAACCAATAATCGAGTCAAGAACAAGAACGAAATTAAAAGTGATTTCGGTGTCAAAATTAATTATTTAGAAGAGATGAGTGTAAAAGGAATAATACCAGAATGTTGGATTAAAATAGTGAAGGATGGAGAAATTGAAAATTATAAAGAAGAAATATTATGCTCGATTGGTGCCAAACAGATAAATATTCTTACTGCTTCTTTCAGAGAAATATATTCCGCTGTGAGAAGCTTAATCCACAGGATGATAGAAATGTTGACTGGCTAGAACGATTCTTACAAAAAAACAGTGACATATCGAATATTGAATTGAATATATGGTATCGAGTCCTGTTTCAATGCACAAGAAATGTTAGCCTGCAGTCCTTTCAATATGGTATCATTAACAAATTAACTGTCTGCAACGTGCAATCAATGGGTGCTGTACCACGGTGAAGTCTACGTCATTTGTTAAATAATGTCATTTGATCTGTAAACTAAACGTTCCGGTGAACGCATTATGTTTTGGTTAGCATTAGTTTGTTAGACAGTTGAGAAAATGTACAACACGAGAATAAGCAACAAAAGTTAGAGTGGATGACAGAGATACTTTATTATTGGTTCTGAACAAGAGGTAATGTACAATTGTGAACACTTCTGTTGTCTTTGTCTATTTGCGAGTTTCAGTGAATACTTCCCACAGACTTGTCACGAAGTTATAGCGCTCTTACAGTATTACAACTATACATTTCAAAAGATTAATATCCAGAATTGTTTGTGTTCAACGAGTTTCAAATCATTTATTCAAGGCACATACATTGAAGCCAGGAGGGTCCATTTGAACTCTCTTGGATCAGAGATATAGCACTCTTTTGAATCATCAGCATCTTCAAGCATGCCACCAAAAATCAATAAAAAGTCATTGATTATGATACATCTATACAAGAAGAAGTTAATCTTGAAAGGAATTAAGTCTAGCAGGCCCTTTTGCGTTAATCGTCTTAATCCTTCAGTATTGAAACTAAAGAAGGAAGTTTGGCAGGAATTTTGGCTTAAAGGTGTATCAATTAAACATGGAACAGAAAAGTCAATCGGGAACTTGAAATAGTCAAAGAAAAAGTCAATCAAAAAGTAAGAATAGTCAATCAAAAAGTGATTGGCATTTGCAGTTAGGAGCAAGACCCTAGAAAAGGCAGATGAAAAAGAAAAAATTCTGTCCTAATGGGAGTGAGTGAGTGAGATTGGTTGCTTTACGCCCTTATCAACACTTTGAAGTGTTATATCAAGGGCGGGAGAGCTGAGAGGGAGGCAGTTTATGATCATACCCAGGAAATAGAGATAGAGAGAAGCAGGGGATTTTAATGACATTTGTGGTTTGGAGCATTTCAATGGCATTTTGCGGTTAGGAGCTTTAAGATTTATCATTATATTAGAAACGAAAGAAAGAAGCTCTGAGTTTCCAGGGGAAAGTATTTCCTTCTTGCCATAGGTGAAAGAGTAGCTTTGCATGTGTTTGCATTTCTAAAAATAAAAACTTGCATGATCAAAAGGCCTTGATAATAGCTGCAGAGGAATAAGAAGTAGGCTCCTAAACTTATAAAAAGACAACCAAGAGGACATATTTGAGGTTTGGAGGTAGTATTAAGTAAGGCCAATAACTTAAAGGCTAATAACTTATGTGGGTATGGTCTGGGGACATCTCATGCTTGGGGCAATACACATGTAGACACAGCACACTTGGCTAAACCAGGGCCATTGGTCAACACCCAGCAAGTCTGTCTGTGTGGTGTTAGCCAATGAGCACACCCTAGACCTCACATTTTGATTGACAGGGGAGGCACATGGCTGGAGTGACACATTAGGGTGTTAATAGGGTGTTATAAACTTATATCTATCAGATCAAAAGCAGTCATCTGAACACCCATTGACTGTTGTGATTTCCATCAAAGAAATCCATCATTATTCATGATTGGGGTAATAAATTCGGCATAGCACCTAGGTGTCACCTTGTACTCCACTTCTACCCCTTAGTGATAGTATAATAGTTGGGCTAGATTAATCGATCAATCATTCAAAGATATGACTAAAAAATTCCCACCTAAATAAATAGCATGTAAAATTAATGTTATTCCTTCACCTCTTTGGAATTAAACTGATGCCAAGGAAGACAAAGCTTAACACAGTATTCAGGAATGGAATTGTCATCAGGTATAGAGTCAAGATGGTTGATAACCAGGACAGATTTGTCCTCAATTACAACCTCGATACATGGACGATATGATTCGTCCTCTCCTTCATGGTCATAGCCATATATAAAATAAAGTCTTTCATTGTCTGTAACAATTTCACCATAGTTGAGGAGTGGTTCAGGACAGGACACCAAACCACCTTCTCTAGTTTTAGGATCATACCAGTGGATGGTGGGAGTTATCTCATCAGATCTATGGCAGTTCACAGAATATATCAGGTCTCCATGGGACCACATGGGAAAGCCATATGGTTCACTCTGTGTAACAGGTGCCAATTTCCAATTCTCATTCAGAATGTCAAGAGATGATATTTTGTTTGGATATAATGGCTCAGTGTCAAAAAAGTACACTGAAGAATCTCCCTCACTAATATAGATTATATCATCTACAACACATGCACTCACATAGAGATATTCCCGTTCAAAATGCATTTCAGTGAATACTTCCCATTGATTTGTCATGAAGCTGTAGCGCTCTATTTTCAAAGGGGGACTCGGATAAGTTTTTGTAATTCCACCCAATGCATACAAGAATTGTTTGCGATGGACAAGGGAGAAAAGCATTCGGGCCATACACATTGAAGCCAGCTGGGTCCATTTGTATTCTCGTGGATCAAAGATATAGCATTGCTTACTAGCATCACGCTCATATTTAAGTGACCCACCACAGATCAATAAAAAGTCATTGACTATGATACATCCAGCTGACTCAATTCTTTGACAATCAACACTTCTAAAATTACACCATTTACCTTTGGTTGACCTAAGTGCAAGGCAAGTATTGTCCGCCTGGATCGCCAAAAGACAAGGTTTCATTCTAATTTTTGTGTGACGATTTTGGCAAAGAACTCTGTGATGAACTGGTTTAGACAGATATTCCAGAGCTTCCTTAAGGTCTTTATTCAACACAGGATTGAGCATCAGTTCAGGATGTGTTTCAATGATGGTGTCAACTTGGCTGGCCGTCATGAGGGGAAACCTGATGTGTTCCATTAAGCCAGTATGGAACTGCATTCTATTCTCAGGGTCATGTTCAAGCCATTGCACAACAGCCTGGTAAAGCTTCTCTTCAGGTCCAAACATCAACTCTTCCCTACACAGCAGTCCCTTTAAGCTATCAAAACTTAGACTCAAGAAAGTTCCAGATTCAATGAGTAAACTTAAGTTATCAGCCACAAAATCTTCAATTTTGTTGTAGAAATTTCTGGCAGGTGAATAGAGCCTGGCTATATCTAATATCTCCACGCAATTATCCACTGATGTATTCACATCGATAAAGGACAAACATGCTTTGATGGCAGTAGAAATTTGAAGATGAGCTGCAGCAGTCAGAAGGTCAATAACATTGTCCTCTGTGATATGTAGAATCCCTGTGTAAACATGATCAAGTAGCAGTTGTAGCATGTCTGCATTTATTGCCTTTAGTTCCACATAGTCTTGTTGAGTTTCTTTCATGCCACATGTGAGCATTGCATAGAAATAATCACTGACAGATGCAAGTACAGCTCTATGAACTTGAAATGAGCGTCCTTCAGCTATTAAGGTGTAGTCAAAAAGGGCCTGTGACTGCCACAATCTTGTAAGACCACTGACAATACACTCCCTCCATTCTGGATCACTAGTTTCCAATGGTTGATTTGGAGCAAGGGGGAAGGCTGGTGTTTTACCTTCTACAGACATCTTTGCACATATTAATAGCCAACTGGAAAGAGAAAAATAATGATTTCACAAATAATAAATTCAACTATAAAAAAATCTTTCCTGAAATTTGTCTGATGAGAAGATGAGAGATGACATGAGCAGTTTAATGTTTATATAAGAGGATACAATAAGATGGATTAAGCAATATCGGGAAGGCTGAGCTCTAGGTTCAGGGTGCTATGTGTGACAGGGATGAATCGGGACCGTGGCAAAAGTAATGGGAAATCAGGGAGGCCCATGGCTGGATGCATTAAAACTATTTTGGAAGCGATAAAAGATGTTTTTTGTGGATCACACACGCTAGAGGGTGTGACCAGTGTCATACCAAAAGGTCGCTAGAGGTCGGGCGGGGCCTCCGCACACCAGTGCTCAGTCACACTTCACTCGCTCATTCTCTTCTCAGCCACAGAGCTAACCACAACCACTAAACAATTTTCTGTTGTTTGTTTGAATAAAAGGGGGATCAAGGCAACTTGTTTCTCTCACAGCCACTCACTGTTTCTCATATATTCATTCGTTGCCTTATACCATCTTACGGAATAACCAATTGTCCAAATTTAAAGTGGGGTCCATTCTGCGTTCAAGCTGGACACAAATGCTCAAGGCCTACATTTTCCAAGTATATTCATGGGTAGGTAAGCCAGTGGTGAATCACAATTGCAGGTTAGCCCTATAGAAAATTGCATTATTTTATGACCCCTTAAACCTCACCTTGTATCTGAGATTATATTTGAGACTTGGACTACTACAATAGGATCAAGTGATAGGGAGCTTATTGTTCTTCCCACTCAGTCTTCTAAGACACTGAGGGTGCAACAAAAAATTTGGAAATGATGTATTCGCCATCATGCACATAACCGTTATAATGTTTCTGAAGGGGCTTAGGCCTTCTATTGTCGAGAAGTAATAATAATAAAAATTCTTTTATATGTCATGAATAGTGAGTACAAAATAAGGTGGTACACATCAGATCTGGATCTGGTCTTCCTGCCCATGCCTTATTATAAAGGGTTAACTAGCTTGTTTGCGGGTGACTAGGGGGTCAAGGAGCTATGGTTGGGGTATGGTTAACATTTTTATATATAGCTATCAGACTGTACTAAGCCTTTTTTGAGTAACTTCGGAGCTTGTAAATCTATAATATATATATAGATAGTAATACAGCATTTCCTCTTGTTGATACTGAGTCAGCCTTGGTGATGTGTCAAATATAAAATTACAAAAAATCTTTTGTCTTTATATATTGAATCCCTTGTGTTGCTGTATTTGACACCGTAATGTGGATATGGTTATCTTGAAGACCAAAACATATTATATGAATATCGATTTGGATTTAGGCCAGTGAAGTTGTTGTAGTTGTTGAGACTTTTATTATGTCGGTATGACAATGTCGGCGGATCTAAACTCCCAACAAGGGAGGGGATTTCAAGCCCTGCCGGACCAAGTTCACCCAGGATGCCTTAGTAAATTTTATGATGAACGTTTATGGGGCACTCAGGGAGGACAGCCTACCTCGATCTGAGGAAAACGCTGGTAATGGTAATGGTTGAACATGGTAAATGATAACTCTCTCCTAACAAAATTTTAAAATATAGGAATAGTTCATGAAGAATATAACTGGTTTAAGAATTATCACGAAGAATTCAGGGCCATTCTCCGAAATATTTTGGGGGTCAGTAGTTGAGTGAGAAATGAATCAATGCAACACACAGAGATGTGTCTCGGGCCAGAACCGAACCAGTTAAAAGAGGCCGGCTGTAATCAATTTATTACTTATATGCTAGCCAGATTACAACCATGGACACAGGGCCTGGGCTAATTGGCTAATCCTGGCTGGACCAATTAATTACCAGGTTAGATAAGAGATCTAATCTGCCACAGGATAACAATGAACATAAATACAAATACGAGGCTCAGAGTGACCACTGCCACACCTGACCAATCCTATCATGACCAGGTCACATGGTTATCTCCCCTCCCCTCTCCCTCCCACTCTTAATCGATTCCCCCTCCCCTGACCTTGCGGTCAGTCCATCCCCTCCCTTCCCATGTGATCAACCTTGAGATAACAATTAGGCCTGGACAGCAACTTGTACCTTTGGACTTTTGGGAGAAGCGATCCATGAGTGTTGTGGCGGGAAGAAAGTTAGTAGGGGGCGTGGCTGATGTATGTCTGAATGAGATTAATCTCATTAATACTTAATCTTCCAACTTTGTATCAAGATTTTACAACCGAATGGATCAATACCAATATGTCAAAGTAAATCAGTTAGAATCAGACAAGCTAGAGATAGCATGGGGGGGGGTACCCCAGGGTACAACTCTCGGACCCATATTGTTTAGTATTTACATGAATGACCTGCCTCAATACAAAAACTCCCACATACAAATGTTTGCAAATGATACTATAATATTTATACTATAGGACCCAATCTTCCAAAAATAACACAGGATCTCCGAAAAGACTGAAATGCAATGACATATTGCTGGGGGGGGGGGGGGGGAAAGGATGTCACTGAACCAAAATAAAACCAAGATTAACAAATTTACGAACAATCAGACACAGGGTAGGAGAACCAAAACCTTGGGAAAAGAAAACTTACTTTTTCTTGGTGAAAGGTTTAGAAGAAGTACTTGAATATAAATCCCTCAGAGTGGAAATCGAAACATCTTTAAAATTCAATAGTGTAGTCCAAAAAGTCACTAACACAACAAATTATAAATCGTGGCAGTTCGCAAAACAAAATACCAAGGCATACGTAAGGCCTACCACCAAGAACCAATGTTAAGGATCTTCATGTCACTGTTAAACTATTAGATCTTAAGCATAGACGCAGGCAAAATTTACTCAAGGCTACTGTCTGCGCTACATAAGAGGGCTTGAAATCCTCCCTCGTGCTGGAGAGTGCCCCCTTTGTGTAATTTTATTAAATTGGAATAAAAGTCTTCAAATTGAATCAAAGAATGTTAGTGAGTGGGAAGCGAAATGCATGCTACTAGTATATATGTGATGTGTTTCAGGAAAATGAGTCATAAGTCACAAAATTGATATTTTTCAAAGTGGTTTTTTTCACAAGATCACATTATTGGAATGTTCTGATTTTTGGAAAGTTATCACTTATAGTTATATTGATCGATGTATCAAATTTCAGGACCATCTATGTAATATATCCTTTCGTTTTAAAGGTCCTCACATGGACTACATTTAGTTACTTTATGGTTTATTAACCCCCAGAAATATTGGAAACTTTTTTTTCAAAAACGAAAATATCAAACTTGAACTCTAGAAAATACATATTAGATTAATAGACTGTTTACACTCATTGGAATCAGCTTGATCTCATCTTTTCAAATATAATGGTATCTCAAAATCTATTTTTTGCGACTTATGACTCATTTCCCTGTAACACAGCACATATATGGGAATGTTTTCGATGGTATTAATTTATTGAAGAGGTAAGAGACAAATTTTCCTTAAATGAACTTAAGTGCTAGGTAGCAAGCTGTCCATTTCCAGTGCTCAGCGGCTGGTTCATAGGAGAAAACCTAACAGAGCACCTTCATATATAAAGCGGTCCCAAACTAGTGCTATAGACTGTTCAACTAAAAAATGTCTCTGGGCAAGTAAAATTTAATGTTGGTTGCCGATTGGGCAAGTAAACATCTTGCCCCACATATCTAATATTAGTGACTAACTGTGTCAATGAATTCATACATGTCATTGAGAACTCTAAAACTAGTCTTTCCTCTGAAATTAGGAATTTGCTAGATAATTTCTCCCTAACTCAATATATAAAGACACCCACTAGATCCACCCTAAAATCACAGACCACCATTGATCACCTCTATTCAAATTCCCCCCATGTCAGCTCCGCAGGGATAATCGATGTTAGTGTATCAGATCACTTTCCCATTTTTTTAACTAGAAAGAAAGCACGAAATAGGTACAATGTGGAGACTTTTTGGGCCAGAAATACAAAATGTCTGGATCAAAAGATCCTTAATGAAATTTTAGTAAATCTTGATTGGAGGTCCCCCTATAACAACCCTGACCCGGAACAGTGCTGGGAAATTTTGCTGGGCCGAATCACAGATTGGCTTGATAAAATGTGTCCGCTCAAAGAGTTTAAAAAAGTCAGAACTAAGCCGAAATGGATGACAACTGACCTAGTACAAATAATGAACGAGCGTGACAAACTTTTTCGAATTGCAAAGAAGACTAATGACCCTGATATGTTGCAGAAAGCAAGACGTTTACATAATGTGGCTAATCTAAAGTGTAAGGCTGCTAAGGCAGATTATATTAAATCTAACTTAGAATTTAATGACAAGAACCCCAGAAAATATTGGGAGTTTCTGCGTCCAATAATCAGTCCCGATAAAATAAAAGTGTCTAATGCAATAAGCATAGAAAAAGATGGCCATATTCTTGATTCCTCTGACATACCAGATACATTTAATGACTTCTTTTTGAATGTAGGCCCCACCCTAGCCAGTAAAATTCCTACTTCGAACTGCCCCGCCCCGAATGTCCCCATTGTTGGTCACAACTCCTCCGCAAATGTACCTTTTTTTGAGTTCTCAGAGATCACACCAGCCGAAATGCATAAAATAATTGTTAAGTTAGACTCTTCAAAGAATTCTGGAATAGAGTTTCTTCCAGCTACGATTTTGAAATCATGCCTGTTATCATTGACTGTTCAATTTACTCATATCATAAACATTTCTCTACTGTTAGGCAAGGTACTGAGCTCCTTTAAGATAGCTCGCGTCACACCATTATTCAAGGCAGGTAGTAAGACGGTCACCACCAATTATAGACCCATATCATGCATTCCTATGCCAGCGAAAATATTAGAAAAAGCAGTCCAAATTCAACTAGCTGATCATTTCGAAACAAATAACCTATTTAGTCCCAACCAATATGGATTTCGTGCCGGACACACTATACAACAAGCGCAAGTTGATTTCCTTAGCAAAATTTATTCAAATCTTAATAACAAATTAATTATCAAAACAGTCTTCCTAGATTTTAGCAAGGCGTTTGATATGGTTCATCATCCTACACTATTAAAGAAATTAGAATCATATGGAATACATGGTATGGAACTGCTCTGGTTTTCTAATTATTTGAGGGATAGGAAACAATATGTCACGGTTAACGGTCAAAAGAGGGAATAGTCACTTATGGGGTCCCTCAAGGTACAATTCTTGGACCCATGTTATTTACAATTTATATCAATGATCTCTATACTGCTGTGAAACATGCTAGCATACAGCACTATGCAGACGATACTGTACTATTTTTCCACCACAATGACGTCGACTCTTTGCACTCCTGTCTTCAGGAGGACCTAGACAATATATTCGACTGGTGTGTAGTCAATAAGTTATCCCTCAATGCCTCTAAATGCAAATCTATGTCGTTTTCAATTAGTCATGCTTCCAAAGCCAAAAACCAAAATTCATCAAACCACTTCTTATTACTAGGCAAGACTAGGCTAGACATTGTACACGATTACAAATATCTTGGCTTTGTCTTAGATGATCTTTTAACCTTTAAACAACATCGTTCAAAATACTTTAAGCCTAGTAACGTCTAAAATCAGATTATTATATAGAGCAAGGAATGCATTGACATCGAAAGCAAAACACGACCTTTATAAAATGGCAATCTTACCCAACCTAGACTTCTGTGACTTCCTCTACGACTCTGCCCCTAAATCACTCTTACAAAAGCACCAATCTCAGCAAAACCTGGCCCTTCAAATAATTTTTAATAAATCTAAGTTTGATAATGTGGATGAGGAACATCGACTCCTGAATGTTTGGCCCTTACAAGCCAGGAGGAATAAACACATCTTAGATATGTCCTTTTACATGGCCCAGAAGTCATGCAAGTGGGAGAAAGAATTTAAAAGTCCTCGCATCCAAATCAACTAAAGTTATTAATTCCATTATATATAAATCCCAAATCAGGTGGAATGAGCTCAGTCTGGAAGCGCACAAAATAAGTGACAAATATGTATTCAAAAAATTTACTGAGCAGCTCTTGTCGCCATTTTAGTTCTGTTGAAGCTATGAGATGGTCGTCCCTGCACAATAGTACAATGTATTTCACAAGACTTTCTAGACTTCCTCTAGTCTAAATGAACTTTTTAATAGCCGTCGTTCCAGATCGTAATTCCATCAACGTGGGACTTCTTGATGAATCAAATATATTCAATATTTTGTAAAGATTCTGGGATATATCATTATTCAATGATGGCTGTTCCAAGAAGATAATATTCACTTTGAGACATTCTTTTCAAATAAATATTGCCCTTTTCAACTTTCCCAATACGTTTCTAAATTTGGGCCTTTGGGGAAATTATGATTCATATATATCTCATATCTGATCTATTCCCATAGTAGGGGGTAACTGGAAAAACAACACTTCGACTATTTTACATAGTGTTTGGCACAGCATGGTTTCGGATGTGATGACCCTCATCAGGCATTAGACTGAGTACTTACCCCAAGTACTTATAAGTAGTAATAAACTAAGGGTTTAGTAGTACAATGGATAATCTTTATAGAATTATTTGTATAAAGATTTGGTAGACAATGGGGGACGTGGCCCCAGGGGTTGTGACCAGTGGGATGATGGTATTGTGGATGAACCCAAAATCCAGGCACTGGGCTGGGAGACAGCACAGAATATTGCATTCTGTATGTTATTACTGTAAACGTATTTATTTTCGCACGGATAAATTTTCCCGCACTAAGTACTTTGAAACCTTTTCATGCAGATTTAAATTCGCGCAGCAAGGAAGCCTCATACCTTGTTTATGTAATAATTATAGGTTCGCGCAGGATTTAAATTCGCGCACATAGGGGTATGCGCGAAAATAAATACTGCGCAAACATTAATACGTTTACAGTATTATATTCTGTATGTTATTATTACTCTTATCTGTTCCCGTTAACTGACTTCAAGGTTAACTTGAATTTTTCTAATTTCCCCTTGAGTTCAGATTAAGTGGAAGTGTATTTCAAACATAAGACACCCTCAGGCTACAATCGCTGCTAATGGCAGGTTCAGATCAAGGTTCTATGAGAGCTTCCATATTACCCCAAAACGGGTCTTTATAATCACACATAAATACTCGATATAAGTCACTCACCCTTTAGAACCTATATATCTCAGGTCCAGAGGTGTATTATCATACAACCAAGGTGGCCAACCTAGCACCTGATGAGGCCTCCCAGTTAAAACCACACTCCTCCCACCTTAATTATGAAGGACATAAAATGCTACCAATTTATTTTTCGAATTCATAATTCACCATTTTTATATTTGGTGGAAATACCCAACTATGTGTGTGTGTGGCTATATTCAGGATGTCAGAGCTACTTGTAATGATGTCAAGGGAGATTCACAAAGCATGTACACGCATCCACAGGGTTTGCCAAATGTATGTAATGGTTGCCCAAGACAATCAAATTGTCAGTATGGGTAACTAAAACAACACATGAGGTTCCCTGCTGAGCAACCAGCTTCACACACACTCAGTTCTCAGAGCAGCAATAACTTAGTACCATGTTTATGCTATAATTAGTTTTATATAATCTGGGAGTTAGTCATCTGCGGGCCCTTAAAACATGTTATTAAATGTGAAATTAGACAATATTTACTAAGATAAAAACATCAACTGTTAAAAAATCAACTGTTTCCTCACAGAATATATGAGGTTTTGAATTGTACGAAGTTTGAATAAAATAACAACCTGTTTTTAAAAAAGTCATCTGTTTCCTTGGTTTAAAGTGATTCATGGGCGGTCCACTCAGTGACTTCTGTGAGACACATAGGCCCAAGGCAAAGCAAAATCTTTATATTATTACTATTTCTATGAGCAAGCAACATGACTTAATGGTGTTTCGGTCTATTTGGTTAGTTTCACCTCCGCTGATAGTAATTAAAAGTTAGCAGATATACTATTTCCGGTCTGTAAAGATCATTTATTCAGGAATGATCTGTGGCCAGCTTGCCTACATGTGCATGGTGTCACGCATGTCCCCACATGGGTAGTGGGGAGGCTACTCTAATTACAATATGTAAGGGAGTTCACTATAGCCATTCTTTAAACCTGAGAATAAATAATATGTGTGAATAACACCATAAGAAATCTCACTTCACGGTAGGTATGAGGCCTTTCTCTCCCCAGGCCAAGGACAGGCTGCCAATACAAACAAATAGGAATTTGGCAACTTTCCCATTAATCAGAATTGCATCCTTCTATTACCCTTTCTGGATATAGTCAAAATTGGAAATAAGCTCAAACATCAAACAAATAAATAGCTAGAAAAGCTTATTGAGCATTGACATTTTTGTTTATTCTCACTTTGTTACATTTGTGTAATGTTTCCTTTCAAATATTTGTCATGACATTAGAAAACACCACCTAAGCAGTTGACCAGATCTCAATGTGCATAATGTTATTCAGTTCATTAACATTTACATCAGACACAAAATTTCACAGTAAAAAATTATCAACCATACATAAAGGTTAACACATTATAGTTAGCTTTGTTAAAGAGAATTCACTTACATTAAAGTTAACACATTATAGTTAGCTTTGTTAAAGAGAATTCACTTAACTCAAAAGCATTGAAACATCAATTCAAAGTGCATGTAGGAATGTTTGACTCATCCTCATTGAAAATAAACTGATGCCAAGGGAGACATAGCTTAAGACAATGTAAGGTAGGTAAAACTCCCGGATAAGGTAACGGCTGAAGTTTGTTGATCGTGGCAGATTTGTCCTTGATTACAACCTCCATACATAGATGAGCCTTCCCTTTGTATTTACCATCTATCAAATATAATCGGTCATTGTCTCTAACACATCTAGCATAATTGAGAAGTGGGTCAGGACAGGACACCAACCCAGTATCTCCAGTTTTAGGATCATACCAGTGGATGGTGAGAGATCTCTCTGTTGTAATGCCATTAAGAAAATACATCAGGTCTCCATGGGACCACATGGGAAAGGTATATGGTTGTAACGGTGTAAACGGCACTACATCCCAATTCCTAGAGACAATATCGAGAGATGATATTTTGGATGTAGTTTCCACCATGTCGAGATACTCTTCAGCATTTACCTCACAAATATAGATTGTATCATTTACAACACATGCACTCATTTTGGAAGGACATGACCATCCAGGGTACATTTCAGTGAATACTTCCCATTGATTTGTCATGAAGTTGTAGTGCTCTACATTATTACATCCATCCGTTTCAACAGATTCATATCCGGCCAATGCATACACAAATTGCATGTGTTTAACAAGAGCCAAACCATTCCTTCGAGGCAGATACATTGATGCCAGCTGGGTCCATTTGCATTCTCGTGGATCAAAGATGTAGCATCGGTTCATAATATAAATATTTTCAAGCATGCCACCGCAGAGCAATAAAAAGTCATTGACTACGATACATCCAGCAGGAAAAATATCTTGGAAATAAGTATGGCTAACATTCAACCATTTCCCTCTGTTGATACCCTGTGCACCCCAAATCTCCAATGGTGTGATTGCCAACAGAGAAGGTTTCATCCTAAGTCTTGTGTGACTATTTTGGCAAAGAACTCTCTGATGTACAGGTTTAGACAAATATTCCTGAGCTTCTATCAGGTTTTTGTGCAACACAGGAATCTGCATCAGTTCAGAACGTGTGTCAACGATGGTGTCAACTTGGCTGGCTGTCATGAGGGGAAACCTGATGTGTTCCATCAGACAAATATGGAACTGCATTCTATTCTCAGGGTCATGTTCAAGCCATCGCACAACAGCCTGGTAAAGTTTCCCTTCGGGTCCAAACATCAACTCTTCCCGACACAGCAGAACCTTCAAGCTATCAAAACTTAGCTTCAAGAAAGTTCCAGAGTCAATGAGTAAACTTAAGTTATCAGCCACAAAATCTTCAATTTTCTTGTAGAAATATCTGTCAGAAGAATAGAGCCTGATTATATCCAATATCTCTGCACAGTTATCCACTGATATATTGGCATCAATGAAGGACAAACATGCCTTGATGGCAGCAGAAATTTGGAGATGAGCTGCAGCAATCAGGAGATCAACAACATTATCTGCAGTGGTATGTAGAATCCCTGTGTAAACATAATCAAGTAGCAGTTGTAGCATGCCTGCATTTATTGCCTTTAGTTCCACATAGTCTTGTCCGGTTTCTTTCATGCCACTTGTGAGCATGGCATAGAAATAATCACTGACAGATGCAAGTACAGCTCTGTGAACATGAAATGAGCCTCCTTCAGCTACTAAGGTGTAGTCAAAAAGAGCCTGTGATCAAAAAGAGCCTGTGACTGCCATAATCTTGTAAAGCCATCAGAAATACACTGCCTCAATTCAGGATCATGAGTTTCCAATGGTGAATTTGGAGTTTGGGAGAAGGATGTTATTTGACCTTTGTTAATGGACATCTTTGCAAACTTTCGTATGGAACTGCAAAGAGAGAAACAAATTTAACTATTAAAAAAGCTTTCTTGAAATTTGGTGGACAATTTGGCTGACAGAGGGATTGTGGCAAAATTATTAATATATATGTGGTAACTGGAGGTGGTAGCGTCTCAGAATGTAGGTTTAGGGTTCAAAACTCCACTAAACCTACTCCACTAAAGGCCCAAAAGGGTAGATTGGGCCATCCCAATCAGTCCCGGGGGGTGGGGGTGGGGCCGACCCTGTAATCAGGTCAGTAAACCTGTGTAAAACAGGGGCAGCAGCCCATAGGTCCTCAGGGATTCTGGGTCTGACAAAAGTCAGACTAGGTCTAAGTGTGTTTGGTAGGAGCTGACCCACTGGCCATTTTCAGACAAAAATGCGGTTCAAAGTCCATCACAATGTTTGTGAAGTGGAAAAAGAAAAAGTTGTTTGGTGAAAATTTGTGTCTGTAAATTCGAAATAGACGTGTGAAGTGTGAAGTCAAAATAGGTGATCATGAAGTTGAAGCAAGCAATCATAAAGTCAAGGTAACAAACTAATAGTCATTTGTAAAGTTGAGATAGTCGTTTGTTAAGTGACTTAGTCAAGATAGTCTTTAGTAAAGTCATCCATGAGGTCAAAATAGTTGATATGTAAGTCAAAATAGTCCTTTGTAAAATCAAAATAGTTATTTTTAAGTCAAAATAGTCCTTTGTGAAGTCAAAACAGTGGATAGTTAAGTCAAGATAGTCAATTGTAGATTTGAGATAGTTGGCAGTGAAAGTAAAAATAGTTGGTTGTGAAGTTGAAATAACCAGTCATGAAGTTGAAATAGTCAGCCGTCAAGTCAAAATAGCCGAAAAGTTGTCTGTCGTAAAAATTGTCAGCCGTGAAGTTGAAATAGTCTATCATGAACTGGTTCAACGTTCAATGTAAAATAGAATAATAAAACTACAAGACATAAGATGCTATAATAACCTACTGACCGGGTTACAAATCTGAACAGAAATTGGCCACAGCTGCAGACTGGCATCTACCGAAAAGTGGCTGCGCTACATTGCGACATATGAATTAAGACAGCCTGTGACATCACACTGTTTAGCGACATGTGTTGCCATCCCCAATCTCCCCATGGGCCTGTGCATCACCCCTGACCCCTGATCTCCACCACAGGTTGTGGCACTGTGCACAAATGATTTAGGCTGCCTTTCCACTCTCTGTCCCTCCCTCCCACTCTCTGTCCCTCCCTCCCACTCTCTGTCCCTCCCTCCCACTCTGTCCATCCCTTCCTCTCTCTCTGTCCCTCCCTCCCCCTCTCTGTCCCTCCCTCCCCCTCTCTGTCCCTCCCTTCCCCCCTCTCTCTGTCCCTCCCTCCCCCCTCTCTGTCCCTACTTCCCCCTCTGTCTCTCCCTCTCTCTGTCCCTCCCTCCCCCCTCTCTGTCCCTACTTTCCCCTCTCTGTCTCTCCCTCTCTCTGTCCCTCCCTCCCCCTCTCTCTGTCCCTCCCTCTCTCTCCCTGTCCCTCCCTCCTAAGTGGCGAAGGCTTATATTGAGGTACTGTGCCACCATTTCTCATGGGGATTTGATGATTCAAAATTCTCTGTAATGCTGATAAGTCTGTGATTCATTTGGTATAAAAGACAAGTTTATAGGATGAATTGTCTATCCTGCATAGATGTTACGGAACATGCCATTTAAAATGTAGCCTACAGAGAATTCTGCCAGGGTAAGTTTTCTGACCATTTTGTCAAATATTTTCCACATATATTGTTCATATGCTTGGAATGCTCAGGTACTAAGTTGTAAAAGATGAATAAAGGGGTGCCTCCACTGGCTGTGGTAAGCTCTGCGTTTGGTCTTCGCTTGGTCTGCGTTTCAAACTCTGCGATTCTATCTATATTATACTGCAGCCGCAGATCAAATGCAGGGTTAATGCAGTGTCATTAATAGGTCTCATGGTTGCGATAGAGACTGCAGCTGGATACCCTTCCCGCGCTTGGTCAAGGTAAAGCAAAGAGCAGACAACATTTTATCACGGTATACCTCTATGTCTGCCACATCATTTTATTGCTTTTTTCAAAGGCATTGGAAGCTAATTTGAAGTGGATGGACAAGTTATACGTTAGACCATATGATGAGAAATGTAATTTTGTAATTATTAAATTATGCAATGATGATATGATTCTGATCTTAAGCTATCTCTGAGTGGCTTTTATTGAGGGAATTGATGGAAAAGAGTCCATCATGCAGAGGTGTAGTGTAATCTTATAGAGTTTTAGAGTAAAGGTTTGTTGGAAGGTAGTGAGGGAAGAAGAAGGAAGAGAGGGTGTTGATGGGAAATATGTAGTCACCACGCCCACCAGCAGGTGGAACCACCAATGCCTTGGATTTAAATTAATTCCAGCAATATTAAAAGATACATCTAATTGCTATGAAAAGAAAAAAAACTGTCATATTTGATCAACTCTATTTTGCATTTACATTCAAGTTTGTTGATGTTATATCCAGTAATTATTTCATGATCTGAACATCATTCATCGATCAGTATATCGCATTTATATTCAAAATAGCTATAGAAATACACCTCATATTTCCAGGCTTTAGTATCAATATATTAGCATTTATATTCTAAATTCCCATGGTTATAACCCAAGTGATCATTAGAGCTGGTGTCATATAAAATGAGTGAAAAATCGCTAACAAATATATCAACCATTCTTATCCATTCATACTTAATGGGCATTAATTTCTCAATGTGCTAGTTAACATAAGAGCCATTCTACCCCCGACATGGGCACACACAAATCTTTAGCTAGAATTGAATTGAAAATGTAATAGGCGAGAAAGCCCTGGATGAAATGAAGCATAACATTGATGTATTATCTTATCACCACGTTGGGCTGTAATGACAGACATCCAATCGCACTTGAATCGCAGAACAGTCTCCATAACGAATTTCAAACGTAAACCCTTGCGGTACGGCCCTAATCACATCGCAGAACTTCTTCAATCGCAGGAAATATTCAACATGTTGAAAGATTCAGAGACAGTCGCACCACAAGAAACACTCATTTTCGGCCGCAATTCAACCGCAATCCAATCGCAGAACAGGTCTCCATTGCTATGGTTGGTCTGCACATGAACTGCGCTTGAATATAATTTCCTGTTTTTCTATCGCAAAGCTTACTGCAGCCAGTGGAGACCCCACTTAATAATTTTCTAAAGACATTAGGCCTACTACTCCGACGTAGTCACCCTGTGATTTTACCCATTTTTGGCAACAAAATTAATATCTCCAAATTTTACAAAAAGGTCCAGTAAATTGTCGGATTCCTATACTAGAAGTAGAAACACAACTGTCCCAACAATCCAAGTGCCCAAGGCGAAGGTTGGACTCCTGATCCCCGGGACCTGTGGTCCCCGGGACGCGTGATCCCCGAGTCGGACGCGTGATCCCGAGCATCGGACGCCTGAGTCCGAGCATCGGACGCGTGATCCCCGCAGGATCGGATGCCTGAGTCCCGGCATCGGACGCCTGAGTCCCGGGCTTTCTACCTGGGAATAACGTTTGCAAATTAGTCTAGATAAGTCTAGAAATGATTCCTAGTGGGATTATATCTTGGAAATCGAATGAAATGAAGCATATCGAATTAAATCTAACCAACCTTTTTTATTAGGTAGGCCTATATCTTTAACGCCGATCGCACATGCTTCGAACCCAGTGTATTCTAAGTGGGCACTACACTACACCGCATGAGCGATAATAGGGGATTTAAATACCCCGCATTCGAAATTGATATTTTAAAAACAAATCTGAACAAAAATTGTATGGAATTTCAATGGGATCTATTCCATTCCCTCCCTCCTATTCCCTCGTATTTCAAATGAGACTCATTTTGACTTGTTTTCCATAGCATAGATTCCATTTCCCCTAGTCGTAGTGTACACCATGTCTGCGGACAGGCGTAGGCCTAGGCAATGTACAGGTCATTGGGCATTCAAACTACATTTCCCCTGATTTTAAGGTTTCCAAGGAATGCGACACAGAAAATACTCTAAGTCCACTTCAGACTCACATAATATTCGCAATTTTTTATTGTGTGGACGGGGATCACGCATCCGATGCTTGGACTCAGGAGTCTGGACTCAGGCGCCCGAGGCTTGGACTCAGGCGTCCAAGGCTTGGACTCAGGGGTCTGAGGCCGGGGAGCGCGCGTCGGGGATCACGGGTCCCGGGGATCAGGCGTCCGACCACGGCCCAAGGCACTTGTCTTGTACCGTCGCACTAATCATGGATTTTACTACCGGCTACACCCTGTCACATGGATGGTTTCTAGAGAGGTCGGGCCACTCTGATGTCGGACCGTCGTATACTCGGACCGCCGTGTACTCGACCCGGGTAAGGTCGGACCAGGGGGTTAGTGGACTCGGACCGAGGTAAACTCGGAGCATGCTAAACTCGGACCATGCTTGCTCAACTCAAAGAGCATTGTTACCATTACGCACTGTATTTTCATAGCTTTTCATGTGTTTTGTGAAGTGAAATGAGTACATGGATGGATACTGATGCTAACTATAACCCTAAACCTAACCTTAAATGTGTGGTCCAAGTCAGTATAGGCAGTAGTTATACCCCCCTATTAATATCATATCTGGTCCGAGTTGTCAGTGGTCCGAGTTCATAGTGGTCCGAGTCTACCAACCCTGTGGTCCGAGTCCACTAACCCCTTGGTCCGACTCCACTAAGCCGCCCAGTCCGACATCACAGTGGTCCGTGTTCACCAGTCACCACATCATGTGGTGACTGGTGAACATGGATCATGTGTCATGTGTCAGTGTCCCGACTGCACAAGTTAGTACGGTACAGCTTAGCCTTAGCTCAGCTTGCGCTGCAGGTTACTACACTTCGGCTACACTTACACCTTGTCATCTTTGGCACGGATGTTTTGGGAAATTGGTAATGCGAATACAAATATGGGCCATGGTCTCATACAATTCCCAGTGACTCTTCTTCCAATATTTGCAATCCACCTCTGAATTATCGCAAATTGTCGGCTGCGCACAAGTTTTACTACCGGCTACACCCTGTCACATGGATGGTTTCTAGAGAGGACTGGAGTCGCGCGCGCGGGGAGCGATAATGGGGAACTATCGGTTATTCTAATATATAAGCAACAAATACAAGTGGGAATGAAAATCCCGCAATAAACAATGGACACTTACATCGGCTGTTGGTTATATAGAGGTATATTGTAGCTGTGCGGCAGGTTATGTCACAGATTGTCCACTGAGTGTGAGATCTTGGACGGCAGCGTGTTGCCTGGAGGTTTTCCAAGTTACCCGCGCTATATGACAGGAGCGCGATCAACCCAGTGCAGCCTATCCGGGGACGCGATAAGTAGCTCTGTGTGACCCAACATAGCAGTCCAATGCTCTCTGTATGAGTCAGGAGGCGGACGTTATGCAGTGGGCCAGGCGCCCGGCCACCCCACTCAGTATATTAGATAGACACTCATTCCCTAATTTCAAAAACACCCCCTTATGCTTATCTCCGGAAATGACATCAATTTTAGACCCCAAAATATCCCCCCTTATCTCTGGATATATTAGAATGTCATTATTTACAGTAGCGTTTTAGAGTATAACTGTTATAATTGTGAATGTGAGACTATTTCTAGGTTATTACATGAATTTCGATTAACACAAAATAACTGAATTATATTCTCTCAACGTATACATACGGATTGGAAAACTAACACTTCAAATCAGTTTTGTTAGGGTATGGAGAAGAAGGAAGCCCTGTTCATTCCTAGTCAATAACATCACTCCACTACCATTACTGAACCAAGTCGTACTTCTAGCTATACAAAAGACAATTTGTAAGTAACAGATGATACCTGTGAAATGTAAGATACACCTGGGGCATTGTGAAAAACCCTAGTTTGGGATTTTGCACTCCCAGTATAAATAAAGTTTTTAAAAAATATATATATATATTACCGGTACTTGAAGCTTCCCGTTCTATATGAATTCCACCATTATATGAGTAATTCTCCCAAAAGGGCTTCATTTAGTTTTCCAGCCTAGGGTGTCTACAACCAGTATTTAGGATGGTCCCACATGTTTATAACTCATTTTATTTGAATTTCTTGGCAAAAATAAGGCTGTGGGAGCCCCAAAGTTTTTATGCCAAAATCATCACCACTATTGTGATAAAAGGGTTTTTCAGGCTAGGAAATAATTAGTATCCAGAAATTTAGCCCGCTAGCTAAGGCCTACAGGATATTATTTTAATAATTTACTAACTGTATATATAATCATCATAAAAATATTAATAACCCCGTTTTTCATGATGAAGTGGATTAATATCATATTAATTTGGGGGAGTGAATCATTGTTAGGTTGGGTTCGATGCATGGGTACATTTAGCAATAATAAAGTAGATTTTTAATGTATAATTACACTTCGAACACAGAACTACTTTCTTGCCGAACAACGCTCGCGTATGGATATGTGTACTACTTTCGGATTTTCGTTTTTCCCGCTGTATTTCAAAGGGCCTACTTTTGTATTCCCAGACTCGTAATCGGCCGTTTCGCTCGATTTTCAAGCCTTTTCGTACAACTGACCATCAAACAGTACACATCATCAGACTGCAAATCGTCCAAGCTTTACTTTGATATAAAGTATGCTCCTGAACTCGTATTATTAGTACTCAAGTCCAGGCATAACTAGGCCTACACTTCTTTGTCAACACCAATGCCGGCGAGGACGCAATATGGGCCCTAACATTAGACTGTAGACGGTCAACACACTATGGGCCTGCCTGGTGGCACCCCGCTTAGTCTTGCTCGCTTTTCAAGCCTTGCTGTACTTCTGATTGCATAGGAAATTGTTTAAGCTTTAATTTGATATAAAATATGATCCTGAATTCGTATTATTATAGTCCTCCTAGCATAACTACCATCCAGACATGCCAGATTTGTTGTCAACAACTATGCCGGCAAGGACGCAATATTTAGTAGGACGTAACATCCTGTAATTTACGCTACGTTAGCAACGCGTCCTTCGCAACACTTTTTCCCGTGTGGATTATTGATTATAACCTATAACCTATTAGCTTTAAATATAGCAGCCTACATGTAGGCCTAGGCCTATGAGCCGCAAAACTGTTTTAAAACATATGGACCATGCACCATGTTTTCTTGTGATTATATGTACAGTTAGTGCGGTTCAACTTGTAATAATAATAATAATAATAATAATAATGAGTAATGTGTGGACAGACATTCTTTCGTGAAAAAACATCGTAAAAAAAGTTGGTCGGAAAAAGTTAGTCGGAAAAAGGTGGTCATGAAAAAAGTTGGTAAAAAAAGTTGGGTCGAAAAAAAAGTTGGGTCGTAAAATAGTTGGTGGAAAAAAGTTGGTCGTAAAAAAGTTGGTCGAAAAAAGTTAGTTGAAAAAAAAGTTGGGTCGTAAAAACGTTGGTCGTAAAAAAGTTCGAAAAAAAAGTTGGGTCGTAAAAACGTTGGTCGAAAAAAGTTGGTCGTAAAAATAGTTGGTCGAAAAAAAGGTGGTCGTAAAAAAAGTTGGGTCGTAAAAAAGTTGGTTGAAAATAAAGTTGGTCGAAAAGAAAGTTTTAAAAACGCTATTTCTACTCGAAATACATTGCCAAGATGTTAAAATTCAGAAAGGGCATGGTTTTCTACCCGTATAATAGTTCTATCAACATGTGTATTTAAATAAGGAATTAATGAGGAAAACTTTACTGTTACACAGGCCTAAGTGACAACTTTTCAGCGAGAGTTCAAGGGAAAGTAAGCCTATATTACAATTTACATTCTAGCCGAATTGTCATATCCGGCTTTGTATTATTATGTAACAAGGCATAACCTAATTAATATGTTGATGAACATGATGATTTATGATTATAATGGTAATGAGAGTAATAACGATTAATTAATTCTTTAATGTATACATAACATGTGACCTCAGAGTACAATCTAGCAGTATCTAGAACCTTCTAGAACATTGTGTCATCAAGGATCCAGATCATTCATGAATATTGTTGCATCATCCATCACATGGATCTTTCCATCTAGAAAGATCCACATGATGGACCCAGATCCCTGTAGAACATTCCAAACGTTACATGTACGTTGTACACATACCAGAGTATATAAGCTTCACATGTACCCATGTTCATCAGACTTCATTTCAACATTCATCAACAAGTATAAGTTGAAAAGCTTGGGATTTTCGCCTCATGGGCGAAAAATTGCACGAAGAGGGGAAATGGCGCCCCCTGACGGTAGGCGGAAGAACTAACAGACGAGGGGTAGGTGTGAAGGTTTAACTAAGTGGTAAACGGCGTCATGATTACTAAACATACTCTAATTATTGAGGGCTATTATATATTATAGTGGGTCATTTTCTACTTATGAATTGACATTAAAGTCTTATGGGGCATTTACGATTGTGTCATCAATATTGAAGTCGTATGGATATTCAGTTTGGACTTTGGACAGATATTTCCGAATTCTACTTATGAATTGAAAAAGAGAGGAAGGTAGAGCGGGGAGCTCTCTCTCACTGTCTCTCCTCCTCCTCCTCCCCCTCTTCCCTCCTCCTCCGCTAGAGGGTGGCCCGCTAGAGGGCGCTTGTAATATGTGGGTCAGATTTTCAGAAAATGTACAATTGGCAGTTGTACACATTTAATAAATTCTCCTAAATTAGGCTGCAATTTGGTCAATTATAGGTAAATTCGAGTATTTTCGGCATTGCATTGATTCTAGCAATCTGTTTGGTTAGATTGGACTGTATTTTGAACTTTATTTTCGTCTGAAATTTGGGTTAGTTGACAGGATTTGTGAAGGCGAATTGTACATTTTCTGAAAATCTGGCCCTTCAGTTGCTCTCTTCTTGACACTAATTAGGTGATAACAGATAACATCCTAGCACCGATGTCTCATGCCAAGATAATTGTGACCATGTGTGCGCACTGTCTGATGTCACTTCTTCTGATTCTTCATCCTATCTTATCAGCTATTTAGGCCCCATTAGTAACTGAGAAAGATTGACAGACAGCTTGTCCAGTACTTCTTTCAATTTTTAAAAATCTATGATATACCAAAATAACTTACCATCATAAATATTCTACTAAAGAAGAGACAAACATGGGTGTTTGAATCATTGCTGTGTGATGTATATTAGCTTAATAATTAATATTGTGGTCGATTCTCTTTCTCCTCTCTCCTTTCTCCTTTCTCTGGGACATCCTCCTCCTGGCCAGTGGGTGTATGAATGTATACATGGTGTCTGTATGTATGCATGGATGTATATATGTATGCAGGTGTGAATCCCATTAAGGCCCATTCACATTACGACGGCCGATCGCCGGGCCGGTTACTGGCAATCGTGGCCGACGTACGTCAAACACTGGACGATGGACATGTGAAATTGTGCCCCGATTTTACATGCCCACTACAACGGTGAATATACGATGGCCGTACGTCTTAAAATGTGGGCATCACAGGAGATTGTTTTGTTGATGTAATAAGAAACGCTATACAAACGGTAATGATCAGTTGATTGTTATTGTTGAGTGTTATTGTTGTGAGGGGTGGGGAGGCAGTTATTCGCTCTGAGCTATAGGGGTATCACAACATTGTGTTACTTATCAATTACAGTGAAAATAGCTACTGTGGAAGATGGTGAAATGAAATGTCTATCCTTGAGAGAAACACTTTAAAGCTATCATAATGTTCTAGAGGAACGATTCAAATGAAGAATGATTAAAAGTAACAAAGTCTGCATCGATTTTTGCTTAGAATACAACTTCACCACTGCCTTGTGAAGGCCCATTCAAGGCCACATTCATATATAATATGCGCGCGCAGGGTCTATTTTCATAACCACTTGGAGTTGTATTACTGTGATGTCATCGTCCTGACCAGAGACAAGTACAGGGTTATTCATAATAGCCGAGTGGATTGCTGTATATGTTCTGTTGACTGATCTATAGTAATCACTGCATGGGGTTATAAATAGTGTCTTGCTTTTGACTAGGTAGCTATAATTATTGAAGAGTAAAGTGCTTATGAGTCCAATTGTATGGCTTATTTACTTCTACTTCAACCTAGAGGATTTCAATCAAGGAAATGTACAATGGCATTTGGACATATAGTAAGAGTATAACAAACATCTGTTTGACAAGTCAAACCAAATTCCCCCAAATGTCTCACGAACAGCCCACCATTTTTTTTTCATCTACATTGTCTAGGGTGTTGCTCCCAACCGCAAAATGTCATTCAAATGCTCCAAACCGCAAATGTAACTAACAGCCCACCAGCACCATGTGTGTAAGGAGGTGTCAAAGCGCCCCCTACTCCTCGACTCCTGGCGGCGACTCCTGGCGGCCAAAAACGAGGTGGAGGAGAGCGCACCTAGCGGTGGAGTGGACAGCTGGCAAAGCTGGGGCAGTGGCGTTATCAGAGGGGGCGGTCAAGCGGCGCGAGGGGGCGGCAGTGGCGTTATCAGAGGGGGTGGTCAAGCAGCGCGAGGGGGCGGTCAAGCAGGCCGCCCAGGCGAGGGGATTATCAGGATTATCAACATTCCATCTTAGATTGAGATATATAGAAGACCAAAGGAAAGTGCGGATTTTTGAAACAACACCTTTAAATTTGAAAATGAAAAACTTAATTTAAATTTCCGAAAATTAGACCAAAAGGTGGTGCTTTGGTTATATTTACTGGATGGAAATTTATAGGATTATAGGACAAATCATGCGGCTATAAATAGGGGGGGGTCTCTTATCTACAGGAATGTCAATTAGGTCAATTAGTAACCCGATCTGCCGACCGATTTTTGTCCGTATACTACACTAATTCTAATAAAGCTCTTCGAGCTTAATAAACTACGGAATCGTCAACCACGAGTTCTCTATTTCTTCATACCTATCAGAATGCCCATGCCGAGTATGACGCAATAATGTGCGTAGTGAGATCTTCTTGTTCATGCAACATTAGTAATGCACGGTGCACTTCTGAGTCCTTGACAACGCTTTTTCCCGTGCCAAAATAGAGAGGGGTACTGGTGCTGTTGATGCAGGGTGGGGGCAAGGGGCTCTACCCAGGGAAACCATATACTTTCCTTGGTCCATACCAAAATTTCTTTTTATAGTTGTAAGACTTCTGACATTCTCCATGGCCCATCAGGTGTCACAACTGACACTGAAACTATTGAGTTTGGTTCATCTTGAGTAGTCATATAGGCAAGGAAAAGATTCAAACCGGTAGAAATCTCTGCCATGTTTTTATTCTGGGAGTACATCTACATTAATCATAATGAAATAAAAAATAAGAAATAGAAAAGAACACAGCAATAGATTTTTCTTTAATTCCACTCATAAAGTGGAATTAACTAAATAACCTTCATACAGCAATGCCAGGACCAAATGACCATTTGGTAAATATTTTCTGACATTCAACATTTCAAAGCCAACCACATTAGGAATTGTTGATTTTCATCCTATTTTCTATACCATAATTTGAGCTGTAATGATTTATGCCCTGTTCCGGCAAGGACATAGTATTCCTGATCCAACTATTGCATCTCAATATAGAAATCTAAGGGTTCAATGAATTATTTACATGTCCACAAAACACTGGATTCCTCGATGTAATCCACAGACCAACGGTCATCCAGTGTTGTAGATGTCCGGGGAGCGGGGACACCTAATTAACAGTGTCACCACATCGCAAATCAGTCTTGTCTTCCTAAAGTAGTCTTCTGATTGGCAGGATGCACAAATTCCAGTGTAGTTACAAATCAAACCTGTAGTCTTTCACCCATTTGTGTCACTTCCTCAATTGAATTGATGCCATGGAAGACACAGTTGAACAAAATATTTTGTACTTTCATTACCACAGATTGGGAAGTCAGAAGTACTTTTTATATATATGACAGATTTGTGCTTGATAGCCACCTTAGTTGTATACCAGAACTCATCTTCATACCCTGAATGACCATGCAAGAAATAAACCCTATCCTGATCTACAAAAATGTTCTTAGCATAGGGTTTGAGATTTTCAGGACTGGACACCAAACCTGTATCTCCTGTATTAGGATCATACCAGCTGATAGTGGCAATATGAGTTTCAGGATCATCTTGCACAGCATAGACCAAATGTCCGTGGCACCACATGGGATAACCGCCTTTGTGTTCCTGCTTCATGGGCGCCATTTGCCAAGTCTTGGTAGGGATATCAAGAAATGCCATTTTGTTTAGAGCTTCTTCAGAATTAGAATCTGAATTCCATCCATCACATGTATAGATTCTATCATTTACAACACAAGCTGCAGTCATACCAACGGATGGTTTCCATTCAGAGTACATGGTGGTGAATACTTCCCATTGATTGGTCTCAAAGCTGTAACGCTCAATTTCCTTGACAACATTCAATCCATCTGATCCACCCAATGCATACAGAAACCCTTTGTGTTCAACAAGTGAGACCTCCTGTCGTGGCACACACATTGATGCCAGCTCAGTCCATTTATATTCTCTTGGGTCAAAGATGTAGCATTTACCTGTAACTTCATCTGCATCTTGAGTTCTAGTGTAATTAAGTGCCCCTCCACAGGACACCAAAAAGTCATTCACTGTAATGTATCCAGGCCGATGTATTTCTTCAAAATCGACTTTTTTAGCATTATACCATTCACCATAATACCCTTTGTCCATATTGAATGCAAACCAACCATCCTCTTCATCTGCAATTGTCAAAAGACAAGGTTTCATTCGATGTCTTGTTTGACTTTTTTGGCAAAGAACTTTCTGATGAACAGGTTTTGACAGATATTCCTGAGCTTCCCTAAGGTTTTTGTTCACAGTAGGATTAAGCATCTCTTGAGGGAACAATTCAATGATGGTATGAACTAGGTCAGCCTTCATGAGGGGAAACCTGATCAGTTCCAATAGGTAAGTCTGGAACTGCATTCTTATCTCAGGCTCACGCCTAAACCATTGCATAACAGCAAGGAAAAGTTGCTCTTCAGGACCAAACATCAACTCTTCCCTACACAGCAGAACCCTCAAGCTTTCAAAACTGAACTTAATAAAATGTCCAGATTCAATGAGTCGACTTAACTTTTCAGCCACAAAATCTTCGATTTTAGTGGAGACATATGAATAGGGTCTGGCTATATCAAACATTTCCACACAGTTATCCAGTGTCATATTTGCATACATGAAGGACAAACATGCCTTGATGGCTGTAGTAATTTGAAGATGATCAGCAGTATTTAGAAGATCGATAATATTGTCCTCTGTGATATGTAGAATCCCTGTGTAAACATAATCAAGTAGCAGTTGTAGCATGCCTGCATTTATTGCCTTTAGTTCCACATAGTCTTGTTGAGTTTCTTTCATGCCACTTGTGAGCATGGCATAGAAATAATCACTGAATGATGCAAGTACAGCTTTGTGAACCCGGAATGAACGTCCTTCAGCAATCACAGTGTAGTCAAAAAGCTCCTGTGACTGCCATAATTGTGTAAGACCACTGAGAATACACTGCTTCCATTCTGGATCTTCTGGTTTTAATGGTGCATTCAGAGTGTGTGGGAAGAGTGGTAATTTCTGTTTGCTAATCGACATCTTCTCACTTTTATTTGGAACTGGAAAGACAGAAAAATAGAAATTAAGTTTATTTGCTCCTGAGCCATTCAGTATAGATTCGATATATGAAGAAGAACCCTAGGCATCATTAGTGAAACAAATAGAGTAGCATAATATAAAACAGATATTAGCAAATGCATTTGAAGTGCGTTAAAGTGGTTGTAATACACAGTTATTAGGTTATCAATAGATCATGGATAGAATAAAACACAAGTCAGGTTAAGTTCATATCTCTAGTTCATCATGGGATACTAGTTCATCATGGGTTCATTGGTGCTCTAACGTTAATATCCATGGGTTTTACATGTTTCCAAAGCAGAAACCTCTATCTTTCCCAGACTTGTGCATTGGTACATGTAAGTCTCCTATTGAAGGAGGGTCTGACAGCACCTGGACAAGTGACCACAGCTAAAAATAGGCCCCTCTCAAAATCCAGAGGGGAGCTCACTGATAGGATAGCAGTATTTGGGACACCAAAGGGATTGATTCATTTTCTATTGACTATAGAAAAGCCCAGAAAAGTGGATTTATTGGAGATTATTGCACTGCAAAGCAGTCAAGGAACACCTTCAAAAACAGAATGAAATCCGCTAAACAGATAGTCTATACTCGGTCTCCGTGGCCAAGACTGCGGTATCCTTTGATGTTCCAGTACTCGGCCATACTATCTTCCTCCCTCGCTATGGGAGACAGAGTATATATTACCAAACTTTATTAGATAACCGCCAAAGTGATGGAAAAAATTCTTGTGTACGATTGCAGAGATTCAAAATAAAAAAAGAAGCAATATAGCTAGCCGAAAAAATGAAGAGGGTCATCTTCAAGGCACAGAAATGACAGAACATGTAAATAAATTCTATTGTAATGAGGCAATAACATTCAAACACAGTTACCAGCAAGAGAATGCAATATTTTAATAGAAAGCATTTTTGAGCCATTCCATATTGATCACTTAGAAACAAATGAAATAGAGGAATTGGTTAGGAGAATAGAAATCTCAAAACCTTCAGGGTGCCAGGAAATAACAGCAAAATCTCCAAAAATATTGCAATATTCCAAACCTTACCAAACCAGTTGACATACTTATATAATATTTCAATTCCCACAGACTGGAAGCATAGTACATGCATTCCTCTCACAAAAAAGAGCCTACCGAAGATACAAGACACAATTTCCAAGGAATCAAGCTTTGTATACACAGAGCCGTGACGTTTTCACAGCTATGCGCTAGAGTGGGTGGGTGGGGGGGTGGGGGGGGGGGGGGGAGGAGGTAATCTAGTAGTGGTAGGATCATGGCTTTGTAGATTTCCAGGGCTATTTATTTCGTGAGCATGTGTCTGATGCATGAGAGTATGTATAGTTTGTGCCTTGCAGTTTGCACTATTGAGTCAACCTGTTTCTGTGTGTTGAGTTTTTGGTCAAGTGTTGTGTCTAGGTATTTGAAATGATCAACTAGTTCTAGTTCTGTGCCATGAAGGGTCAGTTGTGATGCGGTTGGGGGTCAAGTTCTTTTGGGGGTGAAAGCTATGACTTTTGTTTTCTTGGTGTTTATTGTGAGTTTGTAGGTGATCATGATTATATTCTGATTCCTGGATAGTCAACATGAAACTGTGGTATATATTGGAGATCGTGCATGAACGAAACTGTACAGAGTGAAGGTTTTTTCAAAGACCTTGGTGACAATTAAACTGGTAAGGTAAACAAGGGAAAAGCTTGTACTTAGTGCTTCATTATCAATGTATCTAATATATTAAGGGAATTGTGTAGAAATATATCAGTCTGTAGCCATCAATATACTACAAGAAATGGTAACTAATGAACTTCATCAACAAAGGTGACTGATATCGAAGATGGCCGCCATGCAAGTTGGCTATTGATACATATTACACACGAAGTAGGTATTTTTTAAGTATTTTATTCATAACTGTATGCAATTATTCCAGATACAAATCACAATTGTGAAAAATAGACCTACAGATACACAATACTCATCACCTTCAACATTTCAAGGCCAACCAAATAAGAAAATGTAGATTTTCTTTGCCATAACACAATTAGATTTGCTATACCAATAACTTGGTATGAGTCATACTCCTTCTATTAGCCATGAGAAGGCCTAGACTTAATATGAAGAATATTGTCTTTAGCCATTCCCAAATCCAAATACATACTGACAAAAATGATACCTTCATAATGAAAAGTATGTATTTAGTACAGGGAATTTTAGTACCAGTCAATCATAGGGATAGATGGCTGGCCTTAAATTGACTGGATGTAAACTGCAAACCATATGGATCTGAAAGCTTGTTTTCCGAAGAAGTCCTCTGCTTTCCAGATGGGCATAATCTAATGTTTGACTGACTGAACATCTCTCCCATTCACTTGGTTCTGACTTCTTTAGGCTGTCAATCACCTGATCCCTAGAGACCTCATAAACAACACCATGTGCACTGTTCCCTCACATTTGTAAGCCATCTCCCCAATGACTATAGACCTATTAGCATCATAGAGTCAGCATGAATATTAAAACTTACAAGTAGTCTCTCTGTGATTTGTCCCACTATCAAATTAATTCTTCTCAGGTACATTTGAACAAAGTATTTGATACACTTCATACTCAAAGAAAGGCATGAGACACTACTCTACCATACTCTGCTTAACCTGAACTTAGTTTACCAAATTTCCACTTAATCTGAACCTTTATCAAGGAAGCAGATTTCTCTTATTATGTTTATGTTTTCTTTATCTGATTTTTTGGTTAAAACTTTTTCTGATTACCCCTCAAGTTCAAGTTTGTGGATCATAGTGTATTTCGACTCCCCTTTCCAAATCCAATTATTGAACTACAAAAATGGTATCTATTCCATGGAATATATAAATTCAGTGTAGAGAAATTTGTGAGTATCAGTTGATATCAACTACAAATGTCCATGAATCAATTACATGTCTGTAGGGGGTGATATAAAAGCAGATGTGAGCCACATAGTCTCACCAGGGGCAGTTGGTGAGCCAATAAGTGGATGCCTTGATGTAGTGCACAGACCTATACATCTGTCCTCCAGTAGATGAATGGATCAGACCCTGAGATAAAGTTGTTCACTGATTCATCTCATTACCTAATGAATTGATCCCATGGAAGACACAGCTGAACAAAGTATTTGGTATATTCTGTACCTTCCTTATCAGGTGTGAAAGGAGTGAGACCACTACATTTCTTATTTATAACCGATTTGTCCTTGATAACCACTTTAGTAGTATGCCAAAAACTGCAGTCATAATCCGTAAAACCATGCAAAAAAGAAACTCTTTCCTTGTCTACAAAGATGTGCTTTATATAGGGACTCAATTTTTCATGACAGGACACTAATCCTGCATCACCAGTTTTA
Organism: Sthenelais limicola; assembly: GCA_942159475.1. Taxonomy (NCBI): domain Eukaryota; kingdom Metazoa; phylum Annelida; class Polychaeta; order Phyllodocida; family Sigalionidae; genus Sthenelais; species Sthenelais limicola. The sequence goes on from OW804098.1 coordinate 2,867,684, forward strand.
GGATCATACCATCTGATAGTGGAAACGTCAAGGCTAGGAGTATGTTCTTGCACAGTGTAAATCAGTTCTCCCTGGAACCACATGGGATAGCCTGCTTTGGGTTCCTGATTCATGGGCGCCATTTGCCAAGTCTTGGTAACAATATCAAGAAATGTCATGTTGTTTGGATTTTCCCCTGTATCAGAATACCATCCATCACAAGTATAGATTCTATCATTCATAACACAAGCTGCAGTCAAACCAAAGTGAGGTTTCCATTCAGAGTACATGGTGGTGAATACTTCCCATTGATTGGTCTCAAAGCTGTAACGCTCAATTTCCTTGACAACATTTAATCCATCTGATCCACCCAATGCATACAGAAATCCTTTGTGTTCAACAAGTGAGACATCCTGTCGTGGCACACACATTGATGCCAGCTCAGTCCATTTGTATTCTCTTGGGTCAAAGATGAATGATTTGCCTGTAACTTCATCCTCGTCAGCACTAATCCCGCCACAGGTCACCAAAAAGTCATTCACTGTAATGTATCCAGGCTGATAAATTTCTTGGAAATCAACTTTGTTAACATTACGCCATTCACGGATTTTGTCCATGCCAAGTGCAAACCAACCTTCCCCTTCATCTGTGATTGTCAACAGATGAGGTTTCATTCTATGTCTTGTGTATCTATTTAGGCCAATAACTCTCTGATGAACAGGTTTAGACAAATAGTCCTGAGCTTGCTTTAGGTTTTCATTCAACAATGGATTATGCATCAGTTCAGGATGTGTTTCAATGATGGTGTCAATTTGGCTGGCCGTCATGAGGGGAAACCTGATGTGTTCCATTAGACACATGTGGAACTGCATTCTATTCTCAGGGTCATGTTCAAGCCATTGCACCACAGCCTGGTAAAGCTTCTCTTCAGGTCCAAACATCAACTCTTCCCTACACAGCAGAACTTTCCAGTTATCATAACTTAGCTCCAAGTAATTTCCTGATTTAATGAGTAAGCTTAAGTTTTCAGCAACAAAATCTTCAATTTTGCTGCAGATGCTTGAATGTAATTGGACTGTATGAAATATTTCCACACAGTTATCAAGTGATATATTGGCATTCAGGAAAGTTAAACATGCCTTGATAGCAGAAGAAATTTGAAGATGAGCTGCAGCAGTCAGAAGGTCAATAACATTGTCCTCTGTAATATGTAGAATCCCTGTGTAAACATAATCAAGTAACAGTTGTAGCATGCCTGCATTTATTGACTTAAGTTCCACATGGTCTTGTTGAGTTTCTTTCATGCCACTTGTGAGCATGGCATAGAAATAATCACTGACAGATGCAAGTACTGCTCTGTGAACCTTGAATGAGCGTCCTTCAGCTACTAAGGTGTAGTCAAAAAGATCCTGTGACTGCCATAACCTTGTAAGACCACTGAGAATACATGGGCTCAATTCTGGATCTGGTGCTGTCACTGGTGAGTTTGGAGTACCGGGGAAGGATGGTGTTTTACCTTGGCTGATCGACATCTTTGCGCACTTTTATATGGAACTGGAATGATAGAAAGGTGATAATTTTAGTTAAGAAGGCTTCATGGGACCGAGTCAGAGAGGGAAAGTTCCCACTGCCCCTTTAAGTTATTGGACACCAAACTTAAAGGTTCTCAATTTGAATCCCAAAATGTTTATGTATTATGTTTGGGTTAATAAGTGTACAACACAATTGAAACCACAGATAAATCCTATATCTCCTATGTCCAATTCCGATAATAAAATTAAATTTTGAACCGATTTTATAACTCACATTCCGACGAACATAATGATATTTTACTGCCGAGACTTTAACAGCAGATGGTCAGACCTGTTTTACGTCGCACCAACTAGATTAAAAACAATGAAATGAAGTATTTAAGTTGTAATAAATATTCTTCAACCATGTTAAATATCGCCATTGACAAGGCACTCATCTCAGCACTGAAGCCTATGGGCCAACATTTAAACACCAAACATCGTTGGAAATAATCAATGTCAGGATCATTCAACACAACTAACATTTAAAGACAGAATACATCATATGTAATAGATCTGGGTCCAAATCATCTACACATTTCCAAAGGATTATTAACCAACTGGAGGGTTTTTTTCCCCTTTTTATTTGTGATTCTCTATATTAATTTGTGCAATAGGGGCTACACAAGCTTAATGTGGGCATCAATGCACTCACAGAATTTATTTGTGTTCCTATTTAAACTGCAATAACTGTAAGTGAACTTTATTCACCGCATTGACCATGTTCCAGGAAATCCTGATTTCCATCCCAAACACAATTACAGTGTACACAAGTACAATGTACACAAGTACAGCGTACACAAGTACATCGTACACAAGTACAGCGTACACAAGTACAGCGTACACAAGTACAGTGTACACTCCATCCATCCATCCATCCATACAGACCACCCAGACCAGACTGAGCCATAGAGTGGGACTGTACTAGAGTCTACCTGGTGAAGCCCCCTTTATCGCCCACTCGGCTGGGCCAAAAAAAACACCTTTAAAACTGATTGGGAGACATTTATTTTCAATAGGCCTGAGCGGAAAATGGTGTGTGTGTGTATGTGCCAAAGTTGGCCAAACCAAGGCGGCGATATGGGCTTAGTTTTCATGTGTCCCAGTCAATTGGACTTGATGGCTGAGTGGTCTAAGGTGCTGGTAACCTGGACAAAGGAGCGTGGGTTCAAAACGCGGCCGAGGACGGGGACGATTTCTTTAGGCAAAGCTCATAGTATGGGGGGAGAGAGAGATCGAGTGCAGTAGGGATCCTATCATTGGGAGCAGGGGAGAGAGAGAGAGCAGGAGAGGGAGAAAGAGAGAGAGAGCGGGAGAGAGAGAGAGACAGAGAGAGAGGGAGGGAGGGAGGAAGAGCGTGGCAAAAATATCTATATTCCAGGGCTGAGAAAACCATTTTTTAAAAACATTTTCCAAGGCAATTTGCCTATAGCAACGCAGTAGGCATCCAATCATGCAAAGAGGAGCAGGAGAAAGAGAGGAGGAGGAGGAGCAGGAGGAGGAGCAGGAGGAGGAGAAGGAAGAAACCACTTGCCAACCTAGACCTTTTAATATGGTACATAATAGAAGGACTATCGAAGGATTATAGGAGGAGAAGGAGACCGTTTGACGACAAAGTATGAGTCCTATCACGCAATTGAACGCATCAACACCACTTCAGCTGCAAAACGCAGCACCAAACCCTACCTATGCCTACTGAGATCCAAACTAAGCATACAATAGGCTTACACAGGTGATTTGACATGGGAAATCTGTGAGTAGTACATGTCATTTTAGGATTGCACCATAACAATCTGAAATTGGCAGATGACTATATCAACACAGGCCGTACGCTGAAATTGCTGCGTTCACAGATTCCCTGTAGGATCTTATGGCAATCATGAGTGGCGGTTACGGTCCCCAAAACATTGATAGGGCCAAGCTAGTAGAGTAAAGCAGGACGAACCCGCTTTAAAAATGAGACACTTACATCAAGTCTTTCACTTGCTAATGATTTCATCCCACGGAAGACAAAGTTGAACAAAGTATTTGGTACGTTCCTTACCACAGAAAGGGATGAAGCAAGTACTTTCTGTATTTATGACAGATTTGTCCTTGATAACTACCTTAGTAGTATGCCAAAACTCATCCTCATACTCTGAATGACCATGCAAAAAATAAACCCTTTCCTGATTTACAAAAATGTTCTTAGTATAACGGCGGAGTTGTTTAGGGCAGGACACCATATCTTCATCTCCAGTTTTAGGATTATACCATCTGATAGTGGCAATGCGAGTTTCAGGATCATCTTGTACACCATAAATCAGTTCTCCCTGAAACCACATGGGGTAGGCACCTTTGGGTTCCTCTTTCATGGGGGCCATTTGCCAAGTTTTGGTAATTATGTCAAGAAATGCCATTTTGTTTGGAGTTTCCCGAGCATCAGAACGCAATCCATCACAAGTATAGATTTTATCATTTACAACACATGCTGCACTCAAACCAAAGTAAGGTTTCCATTCAGAGTACAGGTTGGTGAATATTTCCCATTCATTTGTCTCAAAGCTGTAACGTTCAATTTCCTTGACAACATTTAATCCATCTGATCCGCCCAATGCATACAGAAATCCTTTGTGTTCAACAAGTGAGACGTCCTGTCGAGGCACACACATTGATGCCAGCTCAGTCCATTTGTATTCTCTTGGGTCAAAGATGTAGCATTTGCCTGTAACTTCATCAGCATCTTGAGTTCTAGTGTAATTAAGTGCCCCTCCACAGGTCACCAAAAAGTCATTAACTGTAGTGTATCCAGGTCGATGTAATTCTTGAAAATCCACTTTGTTAACATCATACCATTTGAAAAACTTTGCTATACTGAGTGCAAACCAACCTTCCCCTTCATCTGTGATTGTCAACAGACGAGGTTTCATTCTAAGTCTTGTGTGACTATTTTGGCAAAGAACTCTCTGATAAACAGGTTTAGACAAATAGTCTTGAGCTTCCCAAAGATGTTTGTGCAAATTAAGAGTACACAATTGTTCCGTACTAGTTGCTATCACTTTGTCAACTAGCTCAGCCTTCATTAGGGGAAACCTGATCAGTTCCATTAGGCAAGTATGGAACTGCATTCTATTATCAGTGTCATGCATCAGCCATTGCATAACAGCAAAAAAAAGTTGCTCTTCAGGACCGAACATCAACTCTTCCCTACACAGCAGAACCCTCAAGCTTTCAAAACTGAACTCAATAAAATGTCCAGATTCAATGAGTAGACTTAAGTTTTCAGCCACAAAATCCTCAATTTTGGTGGAGACATATGAATAGAGTCTGGCTATATCCAACATCTTCACGCAGTTATCCAGTGACATAGTGTCATACATGAAGGAAAGACATGACTTGATGGCTGTAGTAATTTGAAGATGATCTGCAGCAGTCAAAAGACCGACAACATTATCTTCTGTGATGTATAGAATCCCTGTGTAAACATAATCAAGTAGCAGTTGTAGCATGCCTGCATTTATTGCCTTTAATTCCACATAGTCTTGGTTAGTTTCTCTCATGCCACTTGTGAGCATGGCATAGAAATAATCACTGACAGATGCAAGTACTGCTCTGTGAACCCTAAATGATTGTCCTTCAGCAACTAGAGTGTAGTCAAAAAGATCCTGTGACTGCCATAACCTTGTAAGACCACTGAGAATACACTGCTTCCATTCTGGATCAGGTGCTTTCACTGTTGGACTCACAGTGTGGGGGAAGATTGGTGTTTTGCCTGGGTTAATCGACATCTTTGCACACATTTATTTGGAACTGGAAAAACAGAAAAATAGGAAATTTAGTTCATTGCTTACAAGCCATAGAAAAATGCTGTATATACATGTATCAAGGTCTGTCTGCCAGAAATGCATCAAGTCAATTTTGTCCACGTCATAATTGTTGATGGTAAGAATCTGTCATATGATGATGTAGGAAAGTTTGAAACATAAATGTCACATATTTTTGCTGGAAGTGGGGTAGGAAATGTGGACAGATATTGAGGAATAGGGTATTAAAATGGTGGCATATTGTTAAAAAATAAAAGCTAAAAGATTTGAAAAAGGGACATACTAACTCAGTCTGCTGAGGTGAGGGTCTTAGTCCATGACTCTACCAGGGGCTTTGGGCTTGGCTGGGCTGCCTGGGGTACAGGTGTTTCTGTTGAACAGCAGTTTATGTCTTTAGGATGTGGTCCTGATTGAGGATTGAGGAATTAGGGCAAGGATTTGAACAGCAGTAGCCAGATGATTCTTTTGGGCAGAATTGCCTGAATGTAGTGTTTACACCTCATCAGAGGTTGGATTGTTTTTTCAAGGATGGCTCCAGATTGCCATCAGGTACTGCTGTAAGGTGTTTAGTCACCTTGTTCAAACAGAATCTCTTGTGAAAGATGAGCTAGCAATCCAGGGAAATAGGATAAGAGAACTTAAAAGGAAGTGTCGTCTACTCGTAAAGAATCCTACAGCCGTGGAAGAAGGCATTTCACCATATGAATGACGTCATGCTCATTTAATAATCTAGCAAGTGCCCTGCCATTAATCCATGATGAACAGATCAGGCTTGGATGTGAAAGGTCATAGAAATCCCAAGGAACCAGGGGAGGTAGTTGTATGCTTATAATGGAAAGCTCTACTACCAACATCTACACCAAGGAGGCCCCCAGTCTGATCAAGAAACTTATGTGTTGGCTGCACAATGTCTCCACCCGAGTCATGTCACCTTTGTCACTATTATTTTAAGTGTAAACATGGAATATGAAATATCTGTAGAAGCACAATGAAGTAGATTAATGTAGTATGCCAAGCTAGTCTGGGGAGACCAACATTATGTTGACAGAGCTAACTTTTTTCCTCAATCTTATTGATGTGTTTGATATATATGCTTAATGGGAAATAAAGACACTTATATATGTATATACATACCGTATTTCCTTGAATAAGCGCAGGAGGTAGGGCATGAATTACTAAAAACCACTGGGCCTTGAAAAAGTTCCTGGCTTAAGAGAGAGATAGGAATCCCAACATATGATGCAATATCATGATTGGGACACATGTCACTATACTTAGCTGTAGTGGCAATGATTTGTCATTGGCATGGCTTTGTCTATCTTCAGTACTGTCATTTCTGGATATTAAGTCTCTTGAAGTTATTATTAAACAATCTTAATTACGATGCCCGCCAGGAGACCAAAGCATTCAGTTTCATGCTGGTGTTTAGCTTGAGTTTACTGTTATGATAACAGTAACCAGACACTGGCATAACCTTATAGTTTATATATTGTTTATGACGATCCTTCTGAAATTAGGGTAACAGCTGGAAGATATAAATTAGGGTAACAGCTGGAGGATGTACATTGTATTTTTGATTCGGTGCATAACTATGTTGACCCATTTGTCTTCACATCATTGTAAATGTATTACCCGTATTGGACAAATAAAAGATTTTCTATACTATTCTAAAGATTTGGGATATAATAATGGCAAATTAAAACCAGTATGTAAATTGGACTTGTAAATTGTGGGCTTGGACTTAATAAACTCCTGGTACAAACTCCCTTGACTTAATTAGTGCTGGAGTGGTTCATTCAAGGATATATGGTACTTGCAGTTTAAGGATTACCAACCTCTGTACTGTTGCCAGAGAGATGTACCATGCATAAAGGGGTTTGACCAGTGGTCGAAATAAGGAAAAAAATTAGCTTGCCCCTCCGGGCAAGTTCCATAACAAATCAGCTTGCCCGCCGAAATTTCAGGTTGCCCACCAACATAATGAGTAAAGTATGAAATAGTAAATAATAAGTATATAGTCATTAATACTACACAATTACTGACTAATTATCCCAATTTATACTGCCTTTTTACTAACAAATTAAAATCATTAGCAGGCGAAAAAAGGTCTTTAGAATACACAACAGCAAGCCCAAAAGTAGTTATTTTACATGGGTTTGATGATTATAAAGAATACCAAGAAATTAAAATGATAGACCTCTGATCAGGTTTTTCGTGCTGTTTTAGTGCATTCTACTAATTTTAGAGGGATGCACATAGAAAATTTCTGACTTTTAAGGTCCTTAAAACCCCAAAATCATAATTACTTTTACAGATTTTTTACTAACCTCCGGAAATACTCAGTAAAGTAAATATAAAATACATTAAAAACGATTGTACGATCCCTTCACTTTGTCTCAAACAAGTCATGAAAATTAGCCATTAAATACACCTGAATCTTGCTGTAATAATAATTAGCTTGCCCAGGCGGGGAAGCTGATGGCCAAAGCAACTTGCCCGCCGCAATTTTTACTTGCCAAATGGCCCGGGCAAGCTGTTATTTCGAACACTGTTGACTAACATATGCGATGTTCTATATGGAATAGCATTGAAATTGCTTCAAAATCACCTCCCTTGAAAAAACCACTACTGCAAGTATTACCGCCAATACTGCAAGGCTCTCCTACAGTGGACTATAAGGCAGTTTAGTCTCGAATTGTTGAGATTTGGTCATAAGTTGTGGAGGTGTGGTGTAACGTGGTCGTCATGCACTGGTGAACACTGAGCGGGACTGAGCTGCGCTAAAAGTTTAGTCCAGTCCATGTTGGTGCTGAGCGGGGGGTGGCCGTGTGTGTGACGATCTCAACAATCCAAGACTAAAGCAATTAGACCCTTCCGTTGTAGGGGGGGCCGGGTGTATGCGTTCTTAGGGACAAACTGAGGTGGAGCAACGTCAGCTGCCACTCAGATTCTCCAAAAAAAAAGTACAGAAGCCAGCAAAAAAAAAGGATCACCAGACTCTCAAAAAAAGTATAAAAAAAAAGTATAATATTCAATCTTATGTCACTGTTTCAAAAGCTATTTTCATTCACAAAATTCTTAGAACAAGTTTTTGCCATGATTATGAAAGATTTTCCCTGTACAAATAAAAGGTTTTTGTTTGTTTGAAAGTAGGGGGCTATGTATGGAATTAGGAGAGACTTTTAGGGTCTGCACAGTATCCCCTCCTGTTACCCCCATATTTTTTGTTATTTTCACATGAAAAATAGTGGCTTCTGTTTGGTATAAAAATTTTAGTTTTGAGATTTTATACATTTTCTGCTTCATGTATAAAACAACAGTTTATGTTTGTATCAAATATATATTCAAATATGCAGGGAAGCCAGGATCCACGTCAAAATACTGGCCTACTTTCCTCCTACTGCCTACTCAAAGCACTTTTTAAACATGAAGATAATCCAGTGTAAATTGTCATGTATTCTTGCCTGTAAAGTTGTTTCTGAATAACTGAAAAGAAGAGGTGAAAGCAGTAGATGTAATCCCTGATGAAGAGCCAAAGCGTAAGCAGACCTGGAACTTACACAGGCAGACGGCTAAATTGCATACATTTTATCATGGTATGTGCATTTGCTGTTCATCAGTGATGGTCCCAATTTAAATCTAGTTTTTCTCTTCCTAAAGGCAGAAGAATCAAAGTTGGGGATACATGTGAAAAGGCTGCTTATGTGTTTGTGCGTGTGTGTGTTTGTGTTTTTTTTCCTTTCTGGGTGGATGGGGGCCGTCTACAGGTTGGAAAAACGAAAACAGTGCGCAACATAACCAAGAGACCGATGCCCAGGTCTCCACAGAATTTTCGTCGGTCTCTGAGATTGATATTTGTCAGGGTCCAACTGCCTCCAATGAAATATCCAAGTGATAAAATGTTCAAAGTGCTCTGGAACACGGGAACCCTGTCTATGACCCAGACTTTTTTTGGTCTCTGTAAATTTTTTTCTCTCCACTGTTACAATTTGGCAGAGACTGACGGTCCCTCATCTCCAAATTCACTATGTTGCACACTGGGAAATGTACATTACTAATTCTGTGTAATTGTAAGACAGAACAAAGACCACAATCTCTTTAATTCAGCCGTTAGGAAACCAACTTCACACACTTTTCCCCCCTCAGTGCAGTAATAACCTTGAACCATGTTTATGCTATTAGAATTAGAGGTTTGCACAGAGATAATTACAAAGGGACATGCAGTTCATGAAATTACAAGAACAGCTAAACGTTTAATGGTTCATTGTCCAGTACGCCTTGTTTGTCCAACTTCATAATGAATAAGTAGGAATTAGAGGCAGAATATACGGATTAACCCTTAATGGGTTGATGTTGCCAGATGCCAAGGAGGCATGAGGAGGCATGGATGAGGGAGGGGCTAAGGAGGTGGAGCTGAGACCAGCTGAGTGAGCATCAACAGGGGAGGGTAGATAGCTATGGCTCTGAGTGCCAGCTGTCACTCAGCTTAGTCTTGGGGGTCCATGGTGCAGAGACATTAAAGCGGTAATGATGACTACCCATTATTGCACCCATTAGTGTTCAAAGTCATCTTTGGTAACAGCCATGAATATAACGCATAACGGCTGAACACCTTCCATGCCTGTACGAGATTTTTGGTAGTATAAAGAGGCACCTTGAAAGTTAAAACATCTCCCGGTTAAACTTGAATATTCTGCCTCTAATAAAGTTGTGTCTGTGCACAGGTCTCGTTTTATGAAATAACAAGCTTAAAGAAGTGAGAGAGTGAGATTGGTTGCTTTACGCCCTTATCAACACATTTAAGATATCAAGGGCGGGAGAGGCCAGAGGAAGGCAGTTTATGATCATACCCAGGAAATAGAGATAGAGAAGGGAGCGAGAGACAGAGAAAAATGGATAGAAAGGCACTTTATGGTTAAAGAAGTCTGAGGTGATAATAGGTAGACATTGCATAAGGCACCTAACCTGTACGACCGTTTTAAAGCGATATATTTTTAACTATCCAATATAATGAAAACTGCATTTTAATAGGATAGAGTAAGAGTTACCACAGATGTTTCGTAAACGGGTCTATATGAATGGCTAGAAAATACATCCATAGACATATATATGCTGTCCCACAAGAGTATTTTATTTTAAGATTTCCTTCTGGAAATGTGATTTAAAGCAATTGAGGTCAACACCAGAATAAACGTATGGACAAAAAGGTGAAATGGAAAAGATTTTTTTATGATCAAGATATCCAGGAAGTGAAGATAAACCTTAAAAATGCTCCAGTGAATACTCACAAGGTCTTGGTAATGAATATGATGCAAGTGTGGACTGCCATTTGTTTTAGGCCATCAGCTGTACCCCAAAAGAGTGATTTTCGTTCCGGATTTTGGGCACTACTTTTTAGTAGCAGATTCCTATTGCTAATACCCTATATTATAATATCCCAAAAGTTCTCCATGCAATTCCTGCCAGATTTTGAGTAATTGGGCATTGTTTCTGACAGTGCAAAGCCTATGGGGCCAATGGTCTGGCTTCATTTTAATGGTCATTTTAATAGAACATCATTTATTTGATGAATGTTGAATCTTCGGTCATACCAATGATCTTTTTATTGATTCCAGATCTCCGGAATCTTCTGATTCTGAATCTGCCATTTTTAACTTTCTAACTTTTGAGGAATTTTAGTTCTCCATGTTTGGAAAATAAAATGTAAAAAATTAAATAAATAAATAATAAAAAATATTATCTTCTATATTTAGAATGAAGTGACTGATATCAATCAATAGAGAATACTGTGCCCTAAAATTGTTTTCTTTTGACCTAAGATGTCAGTGCATTATTTTCAGAGTTATTAGTAAAATGCCTCATAAAGGTCAAGGTCAAAGGTCATTAATTGTGAGGTATTTTGCCAATAACTCTGAAAATAATGCACTGACATATTAGGTCAAATAAAAACAGTTTTAGGGGACATCATTTCTTATCAATTCATATCAGTCACTTGATTCTAAACCCATTAGATAATTTATTCGTTGATTAATTATTTAATTTTTTAACTTTTTTTTTTCAAACGTCAATAATTAAAATTCCTCAAAAATTACAAAGTGGAAATTGGCAGATTCGAAATCAGGAGATTCTGGAGATTTCGAATCAATCATAAAAATTTAGTAGGACTGAGAATTCAATGTTTACCAAATAAATGATGGACTATTAAAATTACCATTAAAAATGAAGCCAGACCATAAGGTCCATAGGCTTTGCACTGTCTGATTGATTGCTCATTTTCTCAAAAACTGGCACGAATATTATGGAGAACTTTTGGGATATTATAATATATAGTATTAGCAACTGGAAACTGGTGTCAAAAAGTAGTGCCCAAAATCCGGAACGAAAATCATTTTCTAGCCATATTCTGAGGCTCAGCTGATGGCCTATTTGCTTATATTAACGATTTGCTGAAACATTGTAGAAACCCAAATGGCAGGGTAAGTGAATACAAAAAACAAAAGATATGAACAAGTTTAGTTTGTTTAATACTATTTTGTCGATCACAGACAGGGAGCTCTTACATATCATGAGTCACTCAGAGAAAAGTGTACACAGTCTGCAAGTTGGTCTCCAACGCAATGATTTATCTTCCAAGCCTGAAGCCATAATGAGGTTGGTAAAGTCTTTTACTTCACACAACTTTTGACTTCTGCGTAGCTGTTAACAACCAAAATGCAAAAGTTAACAATCCAAATTGAAATAAATTACATAAAGATAAAACAGAACACACACAGCATAGGTATTTAATTCCACTTTTTCAAAATATTATATTCATAACTGTATACAATGATTCCAGGATCAAATGACTTTTTCGTAAATAAATTCAGATATAATTGTCTTCAATACTTTCCCACTTTGTATATTTCAAGGCCACCACATAAGGAATTGATGATTTTCATATGTTTTACTACAGCATGATCTATGGGACATTTGCATGAGATCAATGAACCATTTACATGTCCGTAATGGGTGATATAAGAGCAGATGTGTGTCCCTCTGACTCACAAGGGGCCATTTCATAGTGGGCCAATAAATGAGGGCTGGATGCCTTGATGTAATGCATAGACCTGTACATCCAATACAATCCTCCAGTGTCACCACCTCACAAATCAGCCTTGTCTCCCAAAGGTTGTCGTCTGACTGGCAGATGGACATAATCCAGTGTAAAAAGGTTCAGACACTTCGATAGTCTTTCACTTCCTAATGAATTGATGCCATAGAAGACACAGTTTGACGAAGTATTTTGTATATTTCTTACCCCACAAAGGGATGACAGAACGTTTTGTACTTACAACAGATTTGTCCTTGATAACCACTTCAGTTGCACGCCAAAAGCCGTCCTCAGACGTAACCCAACCATGAAGAAAATAAACACTTTCCCTATCTACAAAAATCTGCTTTATAAAGCGTGGGAGTTGTTCTCGGCAGGACACTAAACCTGCATCTCCAGTTTTAGGATCATACCAGCTGATGGTGAGAATGTCAGTTTCAAGATCATCTTGTACAGCATAGACCAGATCTCCCTGGAACCACATGGGATAGACAAACAGGTCCTGTTTCTGTTTCATGGGTGCCATTTGCCAAGCATTGGTAAGTAAGTCCAGAAATGCCATTTTGTTTGGGACTTCTTCAGAATCAGAATCTGAACGCCATACATCGCAAGTATAGATTCTATCATTTACAATGTAAGCACTCACACAAAAGGATGGTTTCCAATCAGAGTACATGGTAGTGAATACTTCCCATTGATTTGTCTCAAAGCTGTAACGCTCAATTTCCTTGACAACATTTAATCCATCTGATCCACCCAATGCATACAGAAATCCTTTGTGTTCAACAAGTGAGACCTCCTGTCGTGGCACACACATTGATGCCAGCTCAGTCCATTTGTATTCTCTTGGGTCAAAGATGTAGCATTTGCCTGTAACTTCATTTGAATCTAGAGTGTAATTAAGTGCCCCTCCACAGGTCACCAAGAAGTCATTAACTACAATGTATCCAGACCAATATAATTCTTGGAAATCAACTATGTTAACTTCATGCAATTTGGAATTGCAGTCTATGTCCATGCCAAGTGCAAACCAACCTTCCCCTTCATCTGTGATTGTCAACAGATGAGGTTTCATCCTGATCTTTGTTTGACTATTTTGGCAAAGAACTCTCTGATGGACAGGTTTAGACAGATATTCCTGAGCTTGCTTTAGGTTTTCATTCAACACAGGTTTCAGCATTAGTTCAGGAATTTCTGTAATCACACTGTCAACTGAATTAGCATTCATGAAGGGAAACCTGATCAGTTCCATTAGGCAAGTATGGAACTGCATTCTACTCTCAGTGTCATGTTCAAGCCATTGCACAACAGCCTGGTAAAGCTTCTCTTCAGGTCCAAACTTCAAATCTTCCCTACACAGCAGAAGTCTCAAGCTTTCAAAACTGAGCTTAATATATTGTCCAGATTCAATGAGTAAACTTAAGTTTTCAGCCACAAAATCTTCGATTTTAGTGGACACATATGAATAGAATCTGGCCGTATCAAACCTCTCCACACTGTTATCCGGTGTTATAGTGTTGTACATGAAGGAGAGACATGCCTTTATGACAGTAGAAATTTGAAGATGATCAGCAGCAGACAAAAGACAGACAACATTGTCCTCTGTAATATGTAGAATCCCTGTGTAAACATAATCAAGTAGCAGTTGCAGCATGTCTGCATTTATTGCCTTTAGTTCCACATAGTCTTGTTGAGTTTCTCTCATACCACTTGTGAGCATGGCATAGAAGTAATCACTGACTGATGCAAGTACAGCTCTGTGAACATGAAATGACTGTCCTTCCGCTACTAAAGTGTAGTCAAAAAGAGCCTGAGACTGCCATAATCGTGTTAAACCATTGGAAAAACATTGCCTCCATTCTTGATCATTTACTTCCAATTCGGGATTCAAAGGGATGTGGAAGGATGGTATTTTGCCTTTCTTAATCGACATCTTTGCACACATTTATATGGGGCTGGAAAGAAAGAAACGCAATCTGAGAATTAAATGCTGTTGATATCACCGAGTCGAGAGACATCGCAGGAGATTTAAGTTTATTTTGACCTCATATTTCATGATGGCAGCACAGGCATCTTATACATGGAGGCCTGCTTATATTAACAGAAAAATGTGCTTAACCCCTGACAGCATATAAAAGGTTTCTGGCTTATAAATCAGTAAAGACTGTATAGAGCCTGCAAGTCAGTCATGAGAAAGGCCGAGATGGGGGTCTGTGATATTATAGTAGCCATAGAGTCACTATGAGAGATGAAGAACGTACATGTAATTCATCATTCAGGGTGGTCAAAAACTTCAACGTTTTTTTTATTATTGATATCATATTTATAATGAATTGTAGGTTTTTACGTATATTATCTGATCTTTATATTTGGGAGAAAAACTGCTGTCATGTTCAACACATGGTTAGGATATAGGGGTCACCAATGCAGTAGTCACCAAGTAGGGTGCTGTCAGTGGGGTTTTTCCAACCTAGTTAGAATGAGGCTATATACTAAAATACAAACAAAGAGTGCATGGAATCACATCAAATTTTTATTTGGCCTTATTTGGTCTCTGCACCAATAAGCACCACCTTACTAGACAACCAACCACAAGCACCCAGCCAAGCTCCCCATGGCACCCAAACAAACACAACAAACCCATGTGCAGCAGTTAACTCCTCCTACCACCCCTACCGACTGGGACATTTTCCTGTGTAGAGTAGTACCATACACTGTACAATAATGGCTCTAATAGGTTACGCCAGTTAACCAATAGAACCCAAAACAAGTCAGCAGTGATACAGTTTTGATATCAAAATATACAGTTATTATATTAACATGCCTGTTAAGGGTCTACTGACCCCATCGGGTCGACCATAACAGCTGCAGTGATATCACTCTATCAGTTTAGCAACAAGAACTAATACCAAGTGCAGTCCTATATGTGTGTGGTGTATGATGCATATTTAACCGTCCCCTGTGCTATACAGCTGGATTCAGTGTTGCCCCTCCCTCCATGACTCATACCTGCTTGTCATTTATGTTTGGGCCTATCAGAGATAGTGCCCCGCCCACCTCCAGGAGTAGCACATGAGCTGCTCCTGCGTGGCTTGAGACTTCAATAAAGTACTGGTTAGTTGGTAACAGAATATTACTGTGACTGGTCGTCATTCTCCTACTCGCATATTCAACACTACATTATAGAAGCTATACACGATCCTGACTTTATAATACCTGGAGTAATCAGATAATTCAGTCTTCAGTCAGATAATTCAGCCATAGACCTCCTAAAACCTGTGGGAAATCCAGTAACTTCTATTCATTCTTGCTTCTTTTTTTTTACAATATTTTTATTCAAGTAATATGCACAAAGTAGTCTTATTTCTGAGAAAAGTTTTCGTCATACACTGATTTACAATTCTATTTAATTCTTCATAGTAGCTAAAATTATTTCAAATTTACAAAGGTGGTTCAATTAACAGTTGATTATATTACATCAAGATATAGAAATGAGAAAATAATGTAGTTAATAATGAAATTAGGTGATTTAAATGATTTTGACAGTCTACCTTCACATAGTTTCGTCTATTTTGTGGCTGAGTGAGTAGTACATAAATACATTATATATATTAGTCCATATTCTGTAACACTTATCTGGTTTCCAATCATAAACATCTAGTCAGGGTCGGCCAAATCGGGTGCCCGGGACAACCAAAATTTTTGTCTGGGCAACTAAAAAATATATGATTAGTTGCCTGGCGGGCAACTGGCCCAAACCTAAAGGATTTATTTCCATTATATCTCGATGCTATCAACATTAGTATTTCATTTGATTAAAGCATGAATTTCCGAAGTAGAATGGAGCAATTTACTCATCCCTTCTATCAGTAATATTTTCAAATATTTCCACAATATTTGAAATAAATTCAAGGCCTGGGAAAATGGGCATTTTGGTCCAAGAGCCTGGACAATTATTATGGGCCTAGCATCTGGTTGAAATTTTCAAAGATTCTCTGCTTCTAACTGTACACTTTCCTCGGTCGCCCTCTCATACCTTCACTGAGTGACTAACCAAGTAAAAGATAAAAAACGGTGACTGATCAGGGCTCGAAAAAAATATCTTTTCACTGATGGTCAGTGCAGTAGTAAACCATTAATATCTATGCTGATTTTGGGAGTTCAGAGCTAATATTTGAGACAGGGGTGATATGAGCCAATATGTATATCAAATATACAGACTGTACTATGTAATTAAAGGTGAAATGTAACTTTGCGATTAGACTTTATTGAAGTTGGTGGTTGAATATATTTTCCTTAATGTCTTTGTTGATTTTGGGAGTTCAGGGTTGTAACATTACTATCATTGTAACATTACTCTTCTTTTTATTTCAAATCCATTTGTCTTAATTTAATTAATTTGTATTAGATTTTGGTTAACCAAGAAAGTCCTGGGCAACCATATTTTGTTGCTGGACAACCAATTTTGAAATTCTGGTTGCCCGTCATATTTCTGAGGGATTTGGCATCCCCTGTCTAATTCTATTGCTCTAAAATTATTCAAACAGAGATGCCATTCACGATCACAAAAAAAATCGGCAATACAGATGAGTGGCAGTGTGGCAGTGGCAAAGCCACTGCTGCAAGCGCCGAAGGCGCGCTCCCATACTAGGGGGGTCCGGGGGTATGCACGCCCGGAAATTTTTTTAAAATTAAGAGTAAAATGGTGCATTCTGAGGGTATTTTTCTCTCATACTTCACAACATTTACAGAGGTATAAACCTGGTCAATTTGTTGGCAAATTAAAAGGTACATGAACCTTATGTTCCATCTCCAATGAAGGCAAGATGGGAAACATAGAAGATTGAGACTGAGAAAAAGGTTGGCACTTATTAAGATAAGGTTTGCATTTATAAGTTATTTTCAGGTCTCCACTCACTGAAATCATGCACGCAGGATTAGCAGACAATAAAACCCACTAGTTCTTATAGAAATCTGGTAGTCCTTACAAAATTATCGGATTCAACTTTATTCTAAAACAATGCACAGGACTCCCCAGAGTCCCTCACTGCTGTTGGGGAACCAGGGGAACATGTCAGAGGCATCCCCGGAGTAAGGGCCAAGGCTCCCAGTAGCTGTGTGGCCTGGGCCTGTCTCCCTAGAAGTTTCCGTGTGAAATGTGCGTAGTCTCCCTAGTCTTACACTATATCTGTGTGACTGGATTAGCAAAGCACATTCACCACGGGAGTGGGACAGTGGCAGGGCAGAGGGTGCAGCTAACCGCTCACTCCAGTGAGGTCAAAGTCCCTTGATTTTGGTTGCCTGGCAACGTTATAGGCTACGTGTACAACTGCATGCACATGCACAGCAAGGGAATCTCTGATTACGCACTATCAGTGGAGCTATTTAAATTCAGTTTTAAATGAAATAAAGCTTATGGACGGAAATATCTTCTACAAAAGATAAATTCGGATTTCCGTTGAAAAGAGGAAAAGTGGAATCTCTGTTCAAAGTTACTAATTAGTATTATTACTCATAATTATTGTATGATCACAGAATACCAATGCTAGTCACAGTACAGTAAAAGACATGTACAATTCTCCTTATCCTTGATAGCGCGAAAATAAGCTATCCGACCGTCCCGCCACCTAGAGGTGGAGATAAAGCTAAGGCGGGAGCTTCCGGTCATGGCACCCGCAACCTTAAACAGAGTAGGCCTTAACATGATTATACCCATACAGTCATTCCTCGGCCTCTACTCTTTCAAATAGGTAAAATTATATACCTACGGATAGCTGAGAATATACTCTTTTCATATTTTTTAATCCCGTGACTATATTCACATTTTTTGCTGGTGTTATTGCCGTTTTCGCGGGTAGCGGCCGGCGCGAACACCTAAGGCGGAAGCTTCCATCTCAGCCTACTGAGAGATATTCCAGCCTACAGCGCCACTGGTGTTACATTCGCACGCTATCTGACTATCTGGGTTCAGCACAATTGTATTCTTATTCCATACCTGTATATATGTTCCGCCTAACTGACCTTATATATACATAGAACCATATGTGATTAAAACTAAAACTGGTGCAGAAGGCAACTCCTGGGAGAGCTTCATGATCTTATCCAGGAAGAGATAGAGAAGAAGGCAGGGAGAGACAGAGAAAAAGAGACAGAAAGGCACTTTATAGTCATACCCAGGTCTGAAAAGTCACATTTCTCTTGATTAAAACAACTACCGTCTTGTAAGGAAATTCTTTTTTTATTTATTTTCCAGTTCCTGGAAAGTGGTTGCCTAAAAAAAATTACCACCCCTCTTACCTAGTTTTCAGTTATAGAAATCGGAAACATATCTATTTTTCTGTTGTTGCCCAACAGACCTACGGCTCTGATTATGCACTTGTCCCCCGGGTTGTCCCCCCACCCTAGGGGTTATAGGAAATGGTAGGGGGATGTCCAAGAAAACTTACAACCACCCAGGAGTGGCTCCATAGTTTACCGCAGTATCAAGGATCGCAGGACTGTAGTGCCCCGGAACTGTAGCGTCCCGAGATCCAAGCGCCCACGGCCTGGATCCAAGCGCCCAGACCATTAACACTAAACAATACCAAAACTAACCCTAAACCTAACCTTATATTTGTGGTCCTAAGTCAGTAAAGGAGGAACCGGTAGTGAACTGTCCGATCCAAGGCCGGGGTGCTTGAGTCCAGGCAATAGACGCCAGGGTCTGGGGGCTACGATCCTGGGTCGCTTGGGTAGCTTTGGGTCCCGCCTTCGTATCAAGACATTTCCCAAGGTGGAATGTCCGTCAGGGGGGTGATATTTCCAGTGAGTATGGCAATATCCTCTCATTGAGCGGCAGATGAATCCCTCCGCCCCAGGAATTGACCACTGACTGACCGGAAGCTGAGCTGGGCCAATCACAGCGCTTCCTCCAGCACATCGTCCATTTTGAACCAGGCTCTGGAGGAGGTCAGATGTGCCAGCACATCCCTTAAACAAGTACTAAGTTAACTAATTATCAAGTTATGCACCGATTTGATCAACTGTTAACATATTTAACTTTGTAATCAGTGTCAACTTAATTCATATACTTGGCGTTTCCACTGGAAACGATTTTCTCAGCCACAATCATTTGTGCCTGATGTCAACTTATAGTTATACAGTAGTTTGATTCTTGAAGAGGGAAACAGTGTGCAACGCAATAGCCAGGGCTGTAAAAAAAGTTGGTTGAAAAAAAATTGTTGTTAAAAAATAGTTGGTCGTTAAAAAAAATTGTCGTTAAAAAAAAGTTGGTCGTTAAAAAAAAGTTTGTCGTTCAAAAAAGTCGGTCGTAAAATAAAAGTTGGTCGTAAAAAGTTGGTTGAAAAAAAGTTGGTTGAAAAAAAAAGTTGGGTCGGGAAAAAAAAATTGCCGTTAAAAAAAGTTGGTCGTTGAAAAAAAGTTGGTCGTTGAAAAAAGTCGGTCGTAAAATAAAAGTCTGTCGTAAAAAGTTGGTTGAAAAAAAGTTGGTTGAAAATAAATTGTCGTTAAAAATAGTTGGTCGGGAAAAAAAATTGTCGTTAAAAAAGTTGGTCGTAAAAAAAAATTGTAAAAAAAAATGGGTTGTTTTGTCCCAAAACTGTCAGGATAAAAATGTGTCATAGTAAATATCCAACATATCCAACATTTTTCTTTTTCAAATATCCTTTTCCTTTTCTAAGATATTACAACACATAATCAACATGACTTATGGATATCTTAATATCTGAAGTGATATTAAGATCTCAAGGATCTCAAATGCCTGAGGGACTCCCGCATTTGTATATACTACTATGTGGTGTTTGACTATTAGCTAGTAGACTAGCACTAAGTCCCTTAGGCTATTCTCATAGATCAGAAATCCGACCAAAGTAAAGTTGGTTATTATATGATACATTTCATATATCTGTTAAAGAATAATTAGTTTAACAATTGTTTTGTAGGTAATGCCCAAGAAATAGTGGTTGTGTGTGGATAAATTGCATTTATTTGTATATATTGATGTTATTTACATTGTAAAAATAATCAAGGTGCGCTAGTCTATTCATGACAGAAAGGAAAACAGCAAAAAGAGAAGATCCGATCAGTGTCATATCCAACTGTCATGTGTTGTGGGTTGTCATAGTGAAAAGACTCCTTGTAATAGGTGAAAAGATCTCCGTAATGAAGAAATAGTCAGTGCCATGAAATTATTTGTTCCAGGAATAGGAATATCCAAACTGTAATAGGAAAAGGTGTCTTTGTAATGGCGTTTGGCTATGTGTAACATGTGCAAAAAAAGAAAACCAGTCTGTAATATTACACAGGTCGTACAGATGACGACTTTGGGACGCAACATGGGTCATAAAAAATAGTTGGTCGTAAAAAAAAAGTTAATCGTAAAAAAAAAAGTTGGTTGTATAAAAAAGTAGTAAGCTAGGCTAGGCTAAATAGTTGGTAACTTACTTTTAAAATTTAGAAAATGTGTTGGGCAGCAGTGTCCATTTGAGC
Organism: Sthenelais limicola; assembly: GCA_942159475.1. NCBI lineage: Eukaryota > Metazoa > Annelida > Polychaeta > Phyllodocida > Sigalionidae > Sthenelais > Sthenelais limicola. The sequence goes on from OW804098.1 coordinate 2,888,614, forward strand.
ACCTGAGGCAGGTGAGGGGGGTGGTGGGCAGAGGGATGGTGTGGGAGGTGGGAGGGCCTTCTGCAGACCTATCATGGTTGGAGAAGCATCTAACTAACAGCCAATCAACTCCCTTGGCTAAACCTAGAAAGGCTGTCAATCAGCCTTCAATAACATCTAGGTGTGAAATCTATGACTGGGTGGGATAAATAGGACCTGATCAAAAGGATTAGATAAGGCATCCTTAAACACCTCAAAGACAGCTAAAGAATATTATCAGATGTAGATCCAGTATCAGTGATTGGCACATTTCAGAGTGACTCATTTGTTTTCTCAGCTATAAATAGCTTCGAAAACCAAAAACCCACCCACCTCCCTTAAAACAATCTCCTGAACTTCCTCTCCAATGGGGGGTGGTGGTGGTGGTGTGGGGGGGGGGGGGGGGGGGGGGGGGTGGCCACGCCCACCTCACTGCAACTACCCTTCACTCAAGGACTCATAGCTCAACAACAATAATTATCAAAGACAATATCTAAATATTCCTCTGCCCCTTCCCCTCTCGGGGGGCGGGGCCCTTCAACTGCTTAAAATTACCCCATACGTGCTTTAATAAAATATCAATATATAAAGTTCATGTGTTGTGTGCTTAATGGTTTATAATATTATTGTTTATTTGTAATAATATTAATGTGACCCGTGGGGTGGCGGATTTGTACCAATTCTTTGACCTGGTTGCCTGGGATTCCCCTCCCCCCCCCCCCCCCCCACACACACACACACCACCCCACCCCCCAAATGCCCAGGATATTCCCCCATACCACAAGTGCATTACTAGCTATTACTAATCCATTACAGAGTCAGCGAGGGGCGTAATCATCTGGGACTGGGAATCATCTCCTCACTTCAGCACGATGCCGATGGTGTCAACCCCAGGGTGTGAAGCGGGAACCTCCGTGATTTACTTGCATCCTAAAATAATTTGTCGATTCCCACAGGCGAGTTCACAGAATAACTTATCTCAGTAACTTTACTTATCGCTCCTTCGCTGTCCCAAAGGCGGGGAAGGGGTGGAAATACCTTCACTAGACCAACAGGTCATACATAGAACTTTACATACGGTAGCGGCGAGGTTTCGGGGGTGAGATGTGTGAGCGATAAAAGAGAACCCGAGGTTATTGTGATGTTAAGGGGATGAATACAAGAGAAGCTAGGACAAAGTCATCTATAAAATATAATTAACAGAGCAAACTTACATAAGCTGTTGGTAATATTGACGTAACGAGAAGTTTGACAGGAGTTTACATCAGAGAATATCCTCAGTGCAGCAGCAGCGTAAAGACGGGTAATGACAGGCGCGCGCTCCACTCAGTGCAGCCTATCCGGGGACGTGATGTGTAGCACTGTGTGACACAATATAGCACTTCAATGCTCTCAGTCAGTGGGTTTCTGTAGTATGTGGGTATGGGCGGTGGAAGGTCAGAGTAAGGAATACAACAGAATTGAATTGGAAGTAAAGTTATAGTCTGGGGAGATGTGAGTTTTTTTCAGGATAAATAATCATGAAAATGTCAATGGGGAGGTTGTTGGGAGGGCTACCTTGCCCTGTAGCTAAAAGAATACTTCTTTTAAAATACCTGACAAGACTCTTTATTTTGTTCACTTTTGGAAGTCACAGTGTTCTGAGAGTTTTAGTAAGGCACAATGGAAATAGGAAAGAAGTTTTTTTGTTTTATTTTAATAGTTAATAAATTGATTCGCATGAGCCTTGCTTGCCCTTTGGCTATACATTTAGGGTTGGTTGATAACTTTGTTACTCAAGAAATAATCTCTAGATAGTCTTTTTTCTATTCGAGATATACCAGTACAACTTCTAAGAGTACATTTTCTAAATAGAGGATAGAGGGGGCCCACAGATCTATGGTTTCATGGAGGCCCACACCCTTTTTCGGTGTAAAAATTTGATGTTATTGAAAGTGTACGCATGCGGAAACAATTGCTTCTGATAAAGCTAGTGTAGTGGGGGTGAGGGTTTATCCTTATTTTGGTAGGCCTGTACTGGCCTAGGAAAACACTGTTTGATTATTTATTTGTTTATTCTTTCATTGACTTTGGGGCGGGTGAATTTATTATTCCTTTAAAAAAATCATCATTTTGATGCATCATTTTGTTTTGATGAATTTCTTCCGTGTGCCAGCTTCTGGGAAGAGAAAGGTACTGACATATATGGGTCAGATGTTCAGAAAATGTACAATTGGCAGGTCTACCTATTTTGCTAAATTCTGCTAAAAAAAATCATACATTTTGGATATATCTGAGTATATTTGGTATCGCATCGATTTAAAGTATCAGTTCTGTTATGCTAAACTCCATTTTGAAGGTCATTAATTTCTGTCTTAAATGTGGGTTATTTGAGAGGATTGGTGAAGGCAAATTGTACATTTTCTGAAAATCCGACCCATATCAAATTGAAACACATTGATGTTTGTTGTATATCAATACAAATAACTTAAATAACATTCCTTTAACCCTAGCTCCAGGAAGACTGGCCATTGCTAGCGCGGGCATGGAGGGAGGCCTGTTTTTTCCTTTAGTTGTATCGATAGCCCTGGGATGGTAGATGACCTAACCAAACAGATTGCTAGAATCAATGCAATGCCGAATATATTCAAATTTACCTAGTATTGGTCAAATTGCAGCCTGATTCAGCAGAATTTAGTAAATGTGTACAGCTGCCAATTGTACATCTTCTGTAAATCTGACCCTTATTCTGAAAAGGGAGAGTTGGATATTCTATATGGATTTATAGATTTATAGATTAATTCATTTTAATCCAGTTAATCGAACATGGCCCAAAAGTTATAGTGATAACAGTCTTTTGTGACCATCCTGTTGAGAATGCTGTTGATCTTGCAAGAATACTATCATATTATAGGCCTACACTAAAAACTGCAACATAGGATTAAATATAGAATATAGAATCTAAACATGGAAGTGGTACTTGGGATATCTGCAAAACAAACATTTCAGACAGTACAATAGTGTCCCTTGTGCCACATTCTCATTTAGATTTGGGTCAGACTTTTAGAAAATGTGCAATTGGCAGCTCTACATATTTAGTAATTACTGCTAAATTCTGCTAAAAATTTTTGGGTATATCTGAGTATATTTGAGATCGCGTTGATTTAAAGTGTCAGTTCTGTTATGTTCAACTGCATTTTGAAGCTCATTTTTGTCTTAAATGTGGGCTATTTGAAAGTATTGGTGGAGGCGAATTGTACATTTTCTGAAAATCTGACCCATTTAGATTTAGAAACTTTTATTCTCGATCTTGTCGCTGTCTCCGGCAAAAGGGAGGTTTACAAGCTTCCCACTGATTTACAGTAGAGTTTTGCAACCAACAGTTCCACAGTGGTCATGGACACGACAATTTTTAAATTAACTTTTATGATACATTTGTATAATAATAAATATCTAGCGCAGTAAATCTTTATTATGCTAGTGATTCTCAGAAGTAATGTAGGTTTTTGTGATAATAACAGTCAAGTTGTTTTACATGTACATGTAGTATTCTTATTCAATCAATGGAATGGGTCATATTTTCAGAAAATGTACAATTGGCAGCTGTACACATTTAGTAAATTCTGCTAGATTAGACTGCAATGTGGTCAATACTAGGTAAATTTAAGTATATTCGGCATTGCATTGATTCTAGCAATGTGTTTGGTTAGGTTGATCTGTATTTAGAACTTTATTTTCGTTTGAAATTTGGGTTATTTCAGAGAATTGGTGAAGATGAATTGTACATTTTCTGAAAATCCGACCCAAATATTGGTCTGACCAGATTAGTATGTTCTTTGGTTCCATCTAGTACCAACTTTGTGACTTTTTTCTATACACTCAATACCTTCTGACACCACCAAGAGAAGTGGGATGGGGTCTCCACCTCTTTACAGGAATTACATTTTGAGTGTTAAATTTCTTAAATGAGGGAAAAGAATAACGTGGTTCAGATTTACAGAAAATGTACAATTGGCAGATCAACACATTTAGTAAATTCTGCTAAATAAGACCTAAATCTCGTCAACACAAGATATATCTGAGTATATTTAGTATTGCCTTGATGAAAACATGAAAACATGGAATCTGTTAGATTATGTTGAACTGATTTTTTAACCTGATTTTTGTCTTAAATTTGGGTTATTTGAGAGGATTGGTGAAGCCAAATTGTACATTTTCTCAAAATCTGATCCACTTGCACTACAAAGACAGCAGGACAACCTAACCAAACAGATTGCTAGAATCCGAATATACTTGAATTTACCTAGTATGACACATGACACATATCGTCAGAAAATGTGTACTCATAATGACACGTATTATCAGAAAATGTACAAGTCGTCTTCGCCAATGTTGGGTCTTCCCTATTTAGCATGAACTGTATACACATTCATGGCACCCATTTCTATAGGAAGTAAGTGAAGCTTAAACTATTCAATATCTAGTGCCAGCATCTTGATATACTATAGATGCATCCAGGTATAGATTGTCTGTGTCTCACGTCCCCTCTCTGCTACACCGTGACTTGTCTATGAGGGCCAGGGCATGAACACTTGGGTCAGATTTTCAGAAAATGTACAATTGGCAGCTGTACACATTTAGTAAAGTCTGCAAAATTAGGCTGCAATTTGGTCACTACTAGGTACATTCAAGTATATTTGGCATTACAGTGATTCTAGCAATCTGTTTGGTTAGGTTGAACTGTATTTTGAACTTGATTTTCGTCTGAAATTTGGGTTATTTGAGAAGATTGGCGAAGTTGAATTGTAATTTTCTAAAAACCTAACCCTTAATATATAAGTGCCTAGTATGTACCATATACGGGTCAGAATTTTGGAAAATGTACAATTCACCTTCACCAATCCTCTCAAATAACCCCCATTTAAGAAAAAGAACTGCGCTTCAAAAGGCATTTTAACATAACAGAACTGATACTTTAAATCAATGCCATACCAAATATACTCAGAAATACCCGGCATTCTTCATTTTCAGCCAAATATATCAGTTTCCTTTTTAAAAAAAAGTAGAGCTGCCAATTGTGCATTTTCAGAAAATCTGACCCATATATGGTATATCTTATACTAGGTTTTTGCTTCATAAAGTTCCCTTTCTCCATAATACATTTTGGTCCAGAATTCCAGGTGGCAACAATTAATTGAAACAGAAATTCATCATTTGATCGCAAATGTTTTCGAGAGAATTCTGCATTAATGACAATGATGCAGACATCTATTGTTTAGTAGAGGAATAACTTGAGATTGAGCCAACACTGGCATACTCTGTCTTCATATACCTTCAGTCGGGAAACTATATCATATACTATAAACGTATTAATGTTTGTGCAGTATTTATTCTCGCTATTTGTGCGCAAAAATAAATCCTGCGCGAAAGGTATAATTATTGCATAAACAAGGTGTGAGACTTCCTTGCTGCGCGAATTTAAATCCGTGCGAAAAGGTGTCAAAGTACTTAGTGCGCGAAAATGTATCTGCACGAAAATAAATACGTTTAGAGTATGGCCAGTTCATCAAAACATGACGATCAGCAGCGCTACACATTCAATACATTCTGCTAAATTAGACCGGAAATGATAGGCACAAGTTATATCTGAGTATATTTTGGTGCTGCGTTGATTGAGAAAATTAGGTTGATCTTGTTGAACTGTATTTTAAACGTCATTTGGTATTTCAAACTTGAACTATTTCAGAGGATTGGCGAAGACAACTTGTACATTTTCTGACGATATGTGTCAATTTGAGTACACATTTTCTGACGATATGTGTCATTATAAGTACACATTTTCTGACGCCCTTTTTCATGTATATCATTGCGATTGCCATAATTTGGCAGACTATAAGAAGAAGAATTTTACACTTGAACAGCATTTGCATTTATTCAGATGGAATATTCTGTAACATACATCAAGCATGATTCAATTAAACCACGCATGGACAAACTTATAACGTGAACATGTCACAACGCGATATACATGTGCACATCGAAAATTGGATGAATATTTGACAAAACTGCAGCTATGTTGTTTCTGTTATCTATGTCTGAAGGTTATCAATTTCACCTCTCTGATGTGTAATATTATGTTCCATGTAAGTTAGATTAGATTAGCTAGATGTCAGTTAGCTGAGTTATTTTTTCAAATCTCTCTCTTCCTAATTTAATTTGTTTTAAATCTATTGTGGTATACATACAGGTTAACTAACTTATACCACAATAGTTATTATTCCAGGATACATCGCACATATGTATCCATATTTCCTCTTATTTTCATACCCCCCTCCCTCCTCCCCCTGCCACCCCCGCCATCAGCCCTCAACATTAGTACTCCTAGCCTACCTGGCCATGTTTGGTCATGTCTTCAGAAATTGTACAATTCGCCTTCACCAATCCTCTCAAATAACCCACATTTCAAACAGAAGTGAGCTTCAAAATGGAGTTTAACATAACAGAACTGATACTATAAATCAACGCAACACCAAATATATATACTCTTTTTTTACCCAGTATTCATCATTTTTCAGCCTAATTTAACAAAATTTCCGAAATTTCCAGAGCTGCCAATTATACATTTTGTGAAGATCTGACCCATTAGTACTTCTTACCCAGGTGCACCTGTGTCAGGCCATGTTTGTGTCTGTTAAGAGAATCACCAGAGCGTTGAGGTGGTTCGGTGCCTCTGCCTTCCTCAACCTTTTCACACTTTCTCCAGCTTCATGGCCCAGTGGATCTTATGCATCCTACAACTTTCTCTTAACTCCTCTCCTCTCCCCATTCTCCTTCCTTCTCCCCCTGCTCTTCAACCTTTTCCTCATTCTTTCTCACCCCCTCCCCCTTCTCCTTCCTCCTCCCCTTTGCTCTTCAACCATTTCCCCATTTTTTCTTCCTTCCCCGTTTTCCTTCCTTCCTACTCTCCCCCTCCCCCTCCTTTTCCCGCTCCCCTCCTCCCCCTCCCCCCTCCCCCTTCTCCACTTCCACCTCCTGCTCCCCTGGCCCTTCTCCACGCCAACCTACTGCTCCCCCTCCTTTTCCACTCTCTACTTAATTCCTCCCCTTTCCCTCCAGGCACCAGACCCGCTATAACTCAATGCTACAAGCATCCCCCTCCCCCGCCCCATCCCTTCTCAAGTCCAAATGATTTTACGCTTGATGATTGGAGGAACCAACGGTGTCGTATATAAATACGGACCCGCCTAGGTGCGCGCACATTCGACAAGAGGCACTGAAACCTGGAGACGAATCTTCAAGAGCGGTGAAAGCAAGTGAGCACTTGGGACATTTACAGGTAGGTGATTATTTACTATACAACTTAACTGACACTGTCCTTTAGTTTCAAATATGTATTTGACTCTTTTTTATTTATCATGAGTGACCTTTCCTTTATTTTAATTTCTCTTAAATATTGTATTGGACTTCTTTTATTTCACATGAGAACATCAAAATTAGATCTATGGTCAAATGAATGATGCCTATTTTCTAAGTTTCTAATGAAGTTTATGTGGTTGTTTTTGAATACGTTTCAAGGAAAATGCCCTCCCCTTTGGTAAAGATTGTATTCAATATGGGTCGCATAGTTTTCAAATATTTTCTTTTCTTTCACAAGAGCTCTTTGAAGGAATGTTCAGTCATATGAATATGTGTACCAACTTTCAAGACTATAGAATAGATCTATGCCACCTGATGTCTTCTTTGTAGATATGATGGGATCTCAAAATTCATTTCTGGCTATAGTTTAGCGCTCCTTTCCTTTATAGGGAAGGGGGAAGGGGGGAAAGACCCGATACTTTGGCCATTTAAGTAATTAAAGTGTCATTTAAGTGTTGTTAGAGGGGAGAGGCTTAGAGGGGAGAGGATTAAATCTAAGACTAAGACAGGAGGAACTTCCCCCCAAATTGGTCGAGAGGCGAGCCATGGCCATAGCCCAGCTGTTTTTTTTATAAGGATGTGAACTGATTAACAGGGACTAATGGAATTCATTAAAACGATAGTGACCTCTGATTTTGAAACAAAAGTTAAAACGAAAAATGAAAGTGATTTTATTTTTCTAAAGGAGATTCACTATTGCTTTGAAAACGAAAATGAGTTTTCTTTTTTAGAAATAAAACAAATTTTTACTTTTCATCACATGAGCACTCTCGTCTTCCGTAAGATCCTCCACAGGGTGTTACTCCATATGAGGCCCTGCTCCAGTAGTTGGGTCAGATGTTCAGAAAATGTACAATTGGCAGCTGTACACATTTAGTAAATTCTGCTAAATTAAGCTGAAATTTGGTCAATACTAGGTAAATCTACTAGGTAAATTCCAGTATATTCGGCATTGCAGTGATTCTAGCAATCTGTTTGGTTAGGTTGAACTGTGTTTTGAAGTTTATTTTTGTCTGAAATTTGGGTTATTTGAGAGGATTGGTGAAGGTAAATTGTACATTTTCTGAAAATCTGACCCGTATAGAGAGTAGAGGAACAGAGCATACAGTTTGAGGAGAGTCTGTCTCTGCTCTTGTTCCACACATTCTTGCATGTGCCCTCTGTGCCAATTTGTTGATGAGTGCGGTGCCAAGAAATGTTATACTCCTCATTCTCCTACACTCTCTTCACTGCACTGTCTTCTTAGCTCTATATTCATGTATAATGAATATATATGTATAATATGCATGTATACAAACATACAATTATACACATGTACATATATATCATATGTCAACATAGAGCTTAACCAACAAGTTATACCAATAGTACCAATATTGCCAGTAGCAACAAGAGCAACATGTTGCTGTTTTAGTTTAACATAATGTTGCATGTAATATCCGTATAATATACGGGAAGAGGGGTTTCTTTGTCTCACATGTTCTCAGAATTTGCTGTTTTACAAACCGTTTTTTTTTACAATGTTTTATTCATCATAGCCTGCCTTCTTGGCTTTTACAATTCTAAGACATGTTTTTTAACGATTCAGTTTTTTCATGAACTCTTTTTTTCATTTTTTAACTTTAACTTTTAACTTTAACTTTTTACAAACCGTTTTACTGATCTGTAGAGTTCTGTCCACCCTCTCTGGAAGATGTCGTATGTGGTTTGGGAAGGTATCTGGGGTGAAAATGTGATTTTGAAGCCCTTTTTAGTTTTTAGTGGTATTCTATACAGGGACAGGGAAAGTTGGGGAAGCCTGTCGGGAGAGCCTTTTGTATGGACACATGACATCACATGACTGCCTCTTGAAACTAAACGTAATGATGTCATGCATTTGATAGCTCATGGGAGAGTAAATGGGGAAGGTAGGGAGAAGAAGAGAGTTGGGAGAGGGAGAGACAGAAGAGGGGGAGGGAGGAGAAAAAGAGGTGCGAGGTATGGGAAGGTATGGGACATAGAGAAGAGGGAGAAGAGGGCAGGAGAGAGGGCGGAGAAGGGGAGAGGGACGGAGAGTGAAGGGGAGAGTGAGGAAGATAGGCAGGCGGAGAGAGATAGGGAATGGGAGTGAAAAAGCGGGGTGGAATGGAGGCCCGAGTGGGAGAGTGAATAAGGAAAAGGAGGGACAGTGGGAGGTGCAGGGAGAGAGGGGGACCGGCCGAAGTATTTATATCAAAGTGTTTTGTGAATTGTGAATGAATGCTATTGTAAAATGCCTTCATTAGTTGGGAACTGGATACTCAAGTAATGTTCATGCTTCTGACGTGAGAGAAATAGAAAGTTAAAAGTATGCTAGCAGCAATAGCTGCCGAATTCTCTATTGTGGACTAGACTAATCTACATGGTATGATTTAGGGTGGAATAGATCAACGTTTTGATCTTACTCTGTTATAGTGGACTGTATTGTTTATGTAAATTTTAGCGGGCACCAAAGATGTGTCATTTTTTAAAAAAATATTTTTATTGGCCATTGGCCATCATTCTTATCCTGGGTAGAAGTAGGAGTTTTGAAATTGAAACATGGTGGTGGAAAAATGTACAGTTCAGCACTATGCGGACAACACTATTTTGTACTACCATGATAGAGATATTTCAACAAAAACCTGCAACATCACCTCGACAGGATTTATGTTTGGTGTAGATTGAATACAATATCTATAAATGCATCAAAAGGCAATGTGATGCATTTCTCGATATCAAACAGAAAAATAAAAACAGAGATAGGCAATTTGAAACTGGGAAATAATAATCTGCAATCAGTCAATGAATACAAATATCTTGGACTAATTATGGATACAAACCTCTCCTTCAAAGAACATATAAACAACATCAGGAGCAAAGTAAATACATAGTTACGGTTATTATATAAAGTAAGACACTGTCTGACAGAGAAGAGTAAAAAAGACCTGTAAAATGACTATTCTCCCGCATTTTGATTTTGGTGACTATCTGTATGACTCTGGCACTTCGTATTATTTTTGGAAAAGCAAAATGATCTTATGTAGATCAAGAACACTTAGATCTAAATTTGTTACATCTAGATAAAAGAAGACAAAAACATATAATAAATTTAAGCCACTTCATGGCTAATGATGAAAACCATTTAGATAATAGAATACTATCAACTAGAAGTCATGTTAAAGGCAGGCGAAATTTAAAATTATTACAACAAAAATTCAAAAAAACTTTAAACTCGTTTACTTATGAATCTGCAAAATACTTGAACTCTCTTGAAACTGCTGCTCACCAGGTACAGGACCGGAAATTATTCATCAAAATTGTTGATATATATTTAAATGAAATTGATGTGTTGTAGCCCATGCTATACTGTGGCATCTTTGTATGTGTGCATTATCATGAGTCTTTTGTGCTGCTTGGTCTGGACCTACCATTATTACTGTTCCTACTGCTATACCTTGTTTTATTATTCGTCTCTACTACTGATGAATTTATTAAACTGCTTTAGATAGATTGTATTAAATGTTAGATAGATGGATTGTCTCTTTCTCAATGGCTATGAACTGCTTCTCACTTTAACTTTAACTAAATACTCCTAGATTAGATATTAGAAAATAGACCTAAAGTTTATTTTTGACATAGTAATGTAAATTCAAAATTTTTCCCAGTAGCAAGTAGTCAGGAACCCACTGGAAGACCTGGAAGTTACCTTTCAGGTACGGGTCTCTTTTTGTACACCTTGTAGAAATAAAAAATGCTTTGAAATGAATTGAATTGAATAACTCCCACCATGAAGCGGTATCTATAATGCAATGCAACTTTTGCAAAGAGGGAGTTACGAGGCCTCTAAGAGTTGTTTAACACAGAATCGTATATGGGTCAGATCTTCTGAAAATGTACAATTGGCAGCTGCACACATTTAGTAAATTCAGGTAAATTAGACTGCAATTTGTGCAATACTAGGTAAATTCGAGTATATTCTGCATTGCATTGATTCAAGCAATCTGTTTGGTTAGGTTGAACTGTATTTTGAACTTTATTTTTGTCTGAAATTTGGGTTATTTGAGAAGATTGGCGAAGGTGAATTGTACATTTTCTGAAAATCTGACCCATATATGGTTCAGATTTTCAGAAAATGTACAATTGGCAGCTCTACACTTTTGATCAATTCTGCTAGATTTGGCTGCAATTTGGTCAATACTAGGTAAATTCGAGAATATTCTGCATTACATTAATTCTAGCAATCAGTTTGGTTAGGTTGAACTGTATTTTGAACTTTATTTCCGTCTGAAATTTGGGTTATTTGAGAAGATTGGTGTAAGTGAATTGTACATTTTCTGAAAATGTGACCCATATGGATAACAGAGACTGAACAGAGGCCTACAGGAAGCTGCGCAGGAAACTTGCATCTTAGCATAGCAGGCCAATAGCTTGTCATACATGTATGCTCCTGGTGTTAAATTCGCACACTGAACCGCCTGAACGGGGTCGCCAGAATTGAACAGATTATCTATGAATACAAGTTTTTTTAAAGCTTTTCCTATGTTTATTTTGGTTCCTTTCCCTACAGGTTTGTTTACATCGCAAGTCAATAAAATTGATTTCACTAAATGTAGCGCCATATGTGCATCAGTTTAAAAAATAAAAACTACGGTCTCTCTCTAATTGAAAGTGAGGTACTCTAATCAATTCTCCGATATGGCTCAGATTTTCAAAAAATGTATTATTGGCAGCTGTACACATTGAGTAAATTCTGCTAAATTAAGCTGAAATTTGATCGATACTAGGTAAATTCGAGCATATTCGGCATTGCATTGATTCTAGCAATCTGTTTGGTTAGGTTAAACTGTATTTTGAACTTCATTTTCGTCTGAAATATGGGTTATTTGAGAAAAGTGGCGATGTTGAATAGTACATTTCCTGAAAAGCTGACCAATATATAAACTGTTGCAATATTCCATTCCCAGGCTTGCTCTAACAAGAACCAGCCAGAATGAAGTGGTGGAAATGGTACTGCACGGCGTTTCTGATGTCAGTGGGATTCATCAATAGCATCAATGGTGAGTTCCCATACAGGCTTAATAACCGACATTGAGGCATTGCTGGTGTAATATTTAGGTGAAGCGAAGTAATTATTAAGGGGTTAGTGAAATAATTTCGGTGCATAAGGCTCTTTCTAATGGATTTTAGAGCCTAAGGCCAAGGCCGAAGACTCTAAAGGGCTTTAATGATTATGGGTTTTTTTTTTGTTTTTTTTTAATGATTATGTTAGTCTTAGATGGATACAGCCTAAGGAGGTCCACTTCGTTACCTTGATATGGAGATTGATCAATATACATAGGTTGGACCATTCACATAAAATGTACAATTATGTAGATTGTTGACCAACACTTCTATAAGTCATGTACGCTAACAAATGCAGTGTGTGAAAGAAATAAACAGCTCTTCACGTTGAATTCACTGTCTAACTGATATCGGTGACATAGCATATAGGCTATGCAGTTCCACAAATTTTGAAAATAGAATGCAATCATCTTAATCGATTTTTTTCAGCTCAATGTCTCGCCGCCTCAGCTCCTGTTCATTCAAATGCTGACACCACTGCAGTAGATACACCTATGGATGCAACTCTTGCTTACACTTGCGACCCTGGCTGGGACACTCCAGATGCGACGGGCATGTTTACAGTTACGTGTACAACACCACCTGATATATGGGGTGCACCTTCCTCTGACTGTAGTGTACGTAAGTACAAAACTGCTTGTATGAGCACAATCATAAGAATAAAATGGGTCAGATTTTCAGAAAATGTACAATTCGCCTTCACCAATCCTCTCAAATAACCCACATTTAAGACAGAAATGAGCTTTAAAATGCAGTTTAACATAACAGAACTGATACTTTAAATACTTTAGATACTTTAAATCAATGCGATACCAAATATACTCAGATATACCTCGTATTCTTCATCTTTCAGTCTAATTGAACAGAATTTTCTGAATGAGTTTTTTTTTTTTTTTTTTAAAGATTTTATTTCCACTGGGTACATCACCTCCAGGAGGAGTAGGATTTTACGGCGGACCCAGCTTGGGTTAGAAATTTACAAATGTACATGCCGTAGTGTAGGTATAATACATAAAGTGATAACAGGTAGCAGATAGAAGGTAGAAGGTAGAAGGTAGAAGGTAGAAGATAACCTCTTACTATGAGAGAGACTTCATAATGTTTGGACCGGACTATTGGTAAAATCAATGTTAAAGTTGAGTGGCTATACAGAAAGGTGACAGAAACGATAGCTGTTGTCATAAAATTAGTGGTTATACATTAACATTTCATGTTTGGACCGTACCATTGGGAGGAGTAGGGTAAGCTATAAAAGAGGTACTGTACTGCACTTGTAGGTGAACCTCTTTCTTATGAGAGTGACCTGACTATGTGCCAGTAAAAAGAATTTATATAGAGCTGTGGTTTACATCAGTGTTTGTTTTAACCATTCCTTTTGCAGAGATTTAAATGCTTCAATATTCCCAATATTTCTAGACTTGGGGGTCAATTGATTCCAGGCTTTCGCCACCTTGTTAATCACAGAATTTTCCCCACATTTGGTTTTATAGAAGAAGGATGATAGTAAAGGGGCTTCATTTGCTCTAGTTGGGTTATTGTTATTATGGGATTTGTATTTGTTAGATTTTGATCTAGCATAGCCAGTGATTCTCAGATGACTCTCTCTTCTGTAAAAAAGGAGGGGAATTTTCAGGTCTTTGTGCAGTTCCGAGGTGGGATAGAGGGGTTCAGCCCTTCAGTATTGCTCTAAGAGCTTTATTTTGAATTCTCTGGAGTTTGTTAAGGTTATTTAGATGGGTGTTATGATAAAGAATGTCTCCGTAGTCAAAAAAAGGGAGAATTTTGCTTTTGTAGACCAGAAGTGAGGCTTTTGTAGTCAGTAGGTGTCTGACTCTTAGAAAGAGACAAATTTTATGAGAAATAATTTTGATCAGGTTTCTTATGTGAGGTTGGAAGGAGAGTTTGTTATCAACTAAGACTCCTAGATATTTGTAGACTTGTACTGTCTCAAGAATTTTGTTGTTTAGGGATATATTTGGGGGTGGGTGTGTGTTTTTGGTTTGGGTTCTATTTATTAACATTAACTTGGTTTTAGTGGCGTTTATAAGGAATTTGTTCTTGACACACCACCTCTCAAGGTTAGAAAGGTCTTGCTGCATATTATGATATAGGGATGCTTGAGATCGATTAGAGTGGTAAAGTACTGTGTCGTCGGCATAAAGGAGGTATTTAGTATGTTCAAGATGAGCACCAATATCATTTATAAATATTAAGAACAGAAGAGGTCCAAGGATTGAGCCTTGGGGGACTCCTGATTTGATGAGGGCTAGGTCGGATAAGGTATTGTTAACAATAGTTTTTTGGTATCTATTGGATAAATAAGATTTAATCCAAGAGGTTAATTTTCCTCTGATTCCTATATTGAAAAGTTTAAGTAAAAGTATATTGTGATCTACCATATCGAAGGCCTTTCTAAAATCAATAAAAGTAATAAGTGTGGGGATTTTCTTTTCATAGGCATATGCTAAATCATCAGTGAGATTGGAGATTGTATTGATAGTCGATTTTTGTGGAAGAAAGCCAGATTGGTTAGGGTCAAGGATGTTATGAGTGTTTAAGTAAGATAAAATTCTAGAGTAGAGTTGCCAATTGTACATTTCCTGAAGATCTGACCCTAATTGAATCCAAATAATGCCTAGAGAAACTAGATTGGCCCAAGGTATCAATCTAACTCAACCACATTGTCAAAGTGAGAAATATAACAAATCGCCTCATGTAAAAGGTCCTAAACTTAAAGGAAAGTCCTGGTCTGCTCTAAAGAGTTCCTTAAAACAAGTACTAAGTTAACTAATTATAAAGTTATGCACCGATTAGATCAACTGTTAACATATTTAACTTTGTAATCAGTGTCAACTTAATTCATATACTTGGCGTTTTCACTGGAAACGATTTTCTCAGCCACAATGATTTGTGCCTGATGTCAACTTATAGTTATTGCACTTTAGGCATGTTTAGACTGAAAATGCAAAATATTTACCTACAAAGTTTACATTTTAACTTATATCCGAACATTTCAAAGTACAAATATTGCACAAAAAACATCCCAAGTTATACAATATAAAAGATAGCAGCAGCAGCCGTGAAACCAGCATGCCATAGACTAAACCCCATTTGATTAAAGACAATCACCCCCGAGTGGCCCATGACCAAACACCTTTAAGAGAGGCCTACCAGCACCGGTTGAGGCGTGACCTAAGTGGTAAACAAGGTGCGGTAATCAAGTCTCTCAACGCACGGCTGAGACCGTGAACTGGCCACCCTCTTCTGTCTATCTTACCACCCTGGTATGTGGTAAAAGGCGGACCGGACTCGACGGGGCGGACCGGACTTGCGGACTCGGACTCTGTGTATATGAGTGTTTGGAGTTGGGCTGACCTTGGGGAAGGGTTGGGGGTCTTGAGCGGGTACGGTGTGTTGGGGGGGGAAGGGGGAGGGGGTCTTGAGCGGGTAGGGTGCGTTGGGGGGGGGGGGGGAGGGGGAGGGGGGGGGTTTATAGATAAGATGGTCACCTGAATATTTATGAATACTTGATTGCTGTTTCAATGCAAACGCTGATATATGATCCAAGTACAAAAATAACAAGTATGCATTCAGTCTAATCCATATGATGATGTAAGAATACATTAGTAATAAAATGGACCCCCAAAATTAATAAATATAAGAACTATCAATTTACTGTATTTGTTATAGTTGGAGTAGGAGAGTCGACTCAATTAAATACATACACCTCACAGGAGATTTTAGCTCTATATATGGATGGATAACAGAGGCTGAAGAGAGGCCTACAGTTTACTTTTATAGAATGTAATCATCTTAATCGATTTTTTTCAGCTCAATGTACGGCCGCCTTAGCTCCCGTTCATTTAAATGCTTACACCATAGCAGCAGATACACCTATAGGTTCGACTCTTGCTTACACTTGCGAACTTGGCTGGGACACTCCAGATGCGATGGGCATGTTTACAGATACGTGTACAGCAACAGGACCTGATACATGGGGTGCAGCTTCCTCTGCCTGTATTGTATTCACTCGTAAGTACAAAACTGCTTGTATGGGCACAATCATAAGAATAAAATGGGTCAGATTTTCAGAAAATGCGATACTTTAAATCAATGCGATACCAAATATACTCAGATATACCCAATATTCTTTTTTTGTTTTTGCAACAGACTTTATTTCTGAAACCTGCTGTCTGGGCATATACAATTCTAATTTCGCTTATCTGGAAGGAAACAAAAGTAAATCAAATTCATTTTTTTAGCTTAACAATATGTTCTTCGATGTCTTCGGTTCGGCTATACGTCGCCATATTACCTTTTCGTTTGGACTTATTTTCTTGAATTTGAAGGAATACAGTACTACCTTTGTTCTCTTTGTTACCTCTTTGATTGAAAATTACATTGCCATCCCCATCTTTGTTGAGGTATCCACTACCATAAATCCACCTTAATATATACTGCCAGAGCATTTTTGTTCTAGAACATGTTACCAAGAAGTGTGATATGTCATCTTTACCTTTGCAAAAGGAACAAGTGTCTTTCTTGATAACATTTATCTGCTTTAAATAAGAGTTGCAGGTAAGCACACCATGAAGAACCTTGAATTGAAAGATATGTATTCCCACTTCAGTTGAAGCTTTAGTTCATGTCTGTGTCCCAAATCTTTACAACATATTGAAAGAGGAGTAGGTGGGTTATTTCACTGCAGTGGTTCAATCTGCTCTTAACACAATATTATTGCAAGATGCAACATATTTCACATTTTCCTTATGGGCCTACGACCTCTGCTTTAAAGACTTGTTGGGTTGGTTTCAGGAATGGTATTCCTACCAATAAATTAGTTTTAGGAATGCATGGTAGGGTAATAAACTGTTTTAGAAGTATATGTGTCTTTCAGGGGTTCATCAATTGTTGGGATGTTTTAAGTGTGGAGGTCAAGAGAATTTTTAAATTGGCACATTGGCCACTTTGACCACATCTCTTAGGGGAATATGAGTGAATAAACACCATGCAGGTATCCTATATACATATTGAATCTTTATTCTGCCTTTAAACATACAGAAATGGGCCATCACTTCTAGATGTAGTTCTTGCAGATGTAGAATTTTCAGGCTTATACAGTTCATATACACAGTGCACAAGGTTTACATCCAGAAATATCAAACCGCTAGATGGCCCTTCGAGATGATTCATTTTTGTGTACATACTTAGTGTACTACCGTATCCTTATTGCTTTTGTTTGGTTGTTTTGATTCGCAAATAGAACCCATCCACCCACCCTAGCTCTCTCTATCCCTCCTACCTACAATATCCATTTGATTTAGTGTTAAATACCGTAGACGTACACACCACAACGTGCTGTGTACATCTACGCTACCCGCCCTATAAATACGCATAAATACATGTTGTCAACAAGCCAGTGTGATTGGCTGTTCCGTTTTGCGTGCACACATGGCTCTTCTATTAGGTTTGCTTACTGGCGTTATGGTTCCCCTAGGGCTCCAATGTGGTGGTGCCAATGGTGGTCGGCAGGTCCCAACGCATCCCCATAGGAATAGTCTAGGAATATCGATAATCTATTTTAAAGCCTAGATGGATTATTTCTTCGGACAAAACTTGGAGAGGACATAATATACTTGTGATTTCGGGGTAAGGATGTCGGCTATCGGTATGTTTAATAGGAGAATGGCATGATCTCCGTGAGTTCTCTATAGGTTGGGTTTTGACTTTAAAAGCCTGGGCGACAGAATGATTCAAAATATGCCAGCTGCGCCCGCCTTTCTCAAGGCGGTTTTTGGTCGCCGATCGTCTAGTTTAACTTTGGGTTCAATATAAATTTGATATTGTATTGTTCAGGTTTCCTTTTTTGGTTTTCCCGAGTATCTCTTTTTTTGCGTTACTAGTTTGTTTGTATGGTATATTATTTTGGTGTTTCATTTGTCCTTAACTCTGGCCTTGTCTAAGTCAATGTCTACTTTCGGTACTTGCACAGATGTTTCAACAGTTGCCTCTTGTTGGCTGATTATCGGATTATCATTTCGCTCTTTGGTCAATAAGATATTCGCTTTACTTTTGAGTTATTTTCCTACCTCTAGTAATGACGTTTAGTATAAGAATTTTTCTGGATTTTCATTATGTGGGGTTTAAATTTTGGGGCACAATTGAGGATTCCGCAAAACCTTTTTTGTCTACGAACTTCTAAGAGTACATTGTCTAAATAGAGGATAATTTAGTCTTACTTCGTCTAAATAGAAGATAATTTACTCTTTGGGCGGTCCATCTGAAACTTTGGGACGCATGTGGGGTAAAGTTCTAAATGTATGTTTATTGCTTGATATTGAAATTTATTCAGTTCATACCTTATGTCTAGAATAGCGTGTGGCACAAGTGGCAGTGAGATGTGTGAGTTCTATGCTTTTCCTAGGTAGAACTAAATATCGTTTCTGTTGTCATTGTTTATATTGCTATGCCTTAACCATCCCACCCGGCCAGCCCCACTCGCGCATAGCCATTGTTATGTCTCTGCACAGTCAGCGCTTCTAATACAGGGTCAGCGTTCCGTGTCAGGCCTTAGAAGTAGGTCAGTGGTACTGGTCATCAAGTGGACAATGCATGGTTTGTATGTGCATATGTTGATTTCTGTGCGTAAAGCAAAATACTGTCGAGAAGGTACATGATAATGCATCTAAACTTTTAGTCCCGTGAGATTGTTGGCATAGTATTTCCGCAGTCAAGGAAAGAGCCGATTGTTGTTGTTATGGTTTGGTCCTCCGGCCCTGGGGGCCGCGTTGGGGTCACTTCGTCCAGAGTGTTCAAATCTCCTTGGAGAGAATTTGTTGAGGTATTGTCAAAGTTTTTTCATTATCTGCAAACATATGAATGCTACATACATGTATTCAAATAGATTTAGGGACCTTGTTAATGTAAATGCTAAGAAAAATGAACCCCACAATTGTTTTCAATACTTTATCACTTTCAATATTTCAAGGCAAACCACATTAGGAATTGATGGTTTTAATCCTCTTCACTATAGCATAATTGGAGTTGCAATAACGTCTGCCCTGTTGTGCCAAGGTACTGCACATGAGTAGTACAGAATAACAAGAATCAGTTTCAGTTTTATATTTAATAATATATATATATAATAACATAAACATTCTATTACTGTTTTGAAGTTTTTTAAGTATTCCCGACTTGTGTCAGCTTATTCAATCAATTTCCGTTTCCAAAGAAAACGTTTTCAGATTTCAGTTACATGTAGCCAATGGTCAAGTGACAGTTATTGTCATGTATTATCAATTCAATTATCAGCTTATAATATACAATCTACCATTATAGTTCATCATAAAATTCCTCTCACTTGGATCTCTTTTTCTATGAAACATTAATAGATAGCACTGTCTTTCAGAGTTCTCAGCCCAAACTTGAACTCACACAAGATTTCAGACAACTTGTTAATAAGCGCCAGGATTCAAATAATCATTGGCAGTTATATGGTAATCAACTTTCAGCCTTTCAGGACTTGTGACACTTATTACGCAACACAGCCACTGATCTTATCAGCTTAGTACACTTGCAGGTGGAGGGGTGAGTGGTCTATGAGGTTGAGTGAAATAAAAAACTGTTACTCCTTGTAAAATGTATTAGAACGAAGCATAGATTTTTGTTTTGCCTTCCCCAAATCCAGTTAATGAACTACCAAAATGCTATCTCCCACATGGAATATACAAATTTATCTTACTTCCCAATGAATTGATCCCATGGAAGACACAGTTGAACAAAGTATTTGGTACGTTCCTTACCACAGAAAGGGATGAAGCAACTACTTTTTGTATTTATGACAGATTTGTTGACGATAACAACCTTAGTACTATGCCAGAAATTGTCTTTATACCCCGAATGACCATGCAAAAAATAAACCACTTCCTTGTCTGCTAAAATGTTCTTGGTATAGCGTCTGAGTTTTTTGGGACAGGACACTAAACCTTTGTCTCCAGTTTTAGGATCATACCACCTGATACTAGGAATGTGAGTTACAGGATCATCTTGTACAGTATAAACCAGTTCTCCCTGGAACCACATCGGATAACCCTGTTTGGGTTCCTGTTTCATGGGCGCCATTTGCCAAGTCTTGGTAAGAATATCAAGAAACGCCATTTTGTTGGGAGTTTCCACAGTATCAGAACGCAATCCATCACAAGTATAGATTCTATCATTTATAACACAAGCTGCAGTCACATCAAAGTATGGTTTCCATTCAGGATACATGGTGGTGAATACTTCCCATTCATTTGTCTCAAAGCTGTAACGCTCAATTTCCTTGACAACATTCAATCCATCTGATCCGCCCAATGCATATAAAAATCCTTTGTGTTCAACAAGTGAGACATCCTGTCGGGGCACACACATTGATGCCAGCTCAGTCCATTTATATTCTCTTGGGTCAAAGATGTAGCATTTGCCTGTAACGGCATCAGCATCTTGAGTTCTAGTGTAATTAAGTGCCCCTCCACAGGACACCAAAAAGTCATTAACTGTTATGTATCCAGGCCGATGTATTTCTTCAAAATCAACTTTGTTAACTTTATACCATTCACCATAATACCATTCATGGTCATTGTCCATACTGATTGCAAACCAACCTTCCCCTGCATCGGTGGTTGTCAACAAACGAGGCTTCATTCTAAGTCTTGAGTGATTATTTTGGCAAAGAACTCTCTGATGAACAGGTTTAGACAAATAGTCCTGGGCTTCCTTAATGATTTTGTTCAGCGCAGGATTGAGCATCAGATCAGAATGAGTTTCAATGAAGGTTTCAAGCTGATTAGCAGTCATGAGGTGAAACCTGATGTGTTCCATTAGGCAAATATGGAATTTCATTCTCTCCTCAGGGTCATGTTCCAACCATTGCACAACCGCCTGGTAAAGCTTCCCTTCAGGTCCAAACTTCAACTCTTCCCTAGACAGCAGAACCCTCAAGCTATCATAACTCAGCTTCAAGTAATTTCCAGATTCAATTAGCAAGCTTAAGTTTTCAGCCACAAAATCTTCAATTTTGGTGGACACATATGAATGGGGGCTGACTATATCAAATATTTCCACACAGTTATCAAGTGATATATTGGTGTTCATGAAGGACAAACATGCCTTTATGGCAGTAGAAATTTGAAGATGAGATGCAGTATTCAAAAGATCAATAACATTGTCCTCTGTGATATGTAGAATCCCTGTGTAAACATAATCAAGTAGCAGTTGTAGCATGCCTGCATTTATTGCCTTTAGTTCCACATAGTCTTGTTGAGTTTCTTTCATGCCACTTGTGAGCATGGCATAGAAATAATCACTGATAGATGCAAGGACAGCTCTGTGAACACGGAATGAGCGTCCTTCAGCAACTAAAGTGTAGTCAAAAAGATCCTGTGACTGCCATAATCTCATAAGACCACTGAGAATACACTCCCTCCATTCTGGATCTGGTGCTGTCACAGGTGGATTCATACTCTGGAGGAAGGATGGTTTATCTTGGGTGATGGACATCTTTGCACACATTTATATGGAACTGGAAGGACAGAAAAATGAGAAATTTAGTTTATCTGCTTATGAGGTGTACAACATAAATTGTCCCCTGCGGGTCGACTGATCTGCAAACTTACTCCCTCTGACAACACTATGCTGTTACCTTGCATTACACTGAGATGTTTGTGGGAGTGAGTTTGCATATTAGAAACTTAGCTGGAATTAGCTGTCTTCAGATACAAGTAAAATGTTGTTTACTTCTCTTATTTTTGTCATTAAAAAGTTTGTCAGTTGATTCCACTTTTTTCTCACCTACCAAAACATATACCAAATACCTATATAATAAACGTGAAACAGATTGTTTTTGTCATGCGTGTATGCATGCATACATGAGAAAACTTGGAGGGTAAAGCGGGGAGGGTATGCATGGGAGTTGGGAGGGGAGGGAGAAGAAGAGAGGAAGAGTGGGAAAGAGAGAAGAGGAGGAAGGGGGAGAGAAAACAAGGGGAAGGAGAAAGCAGAGAGGGAAGGTGGAGAAGGAAAAGGAGGGAGGAGGGAGAGAGATCAGAGAGGAGGGGGAGAGGTAGGAAATAGAGAGAAGGGGAGATGATGAGAGATAAAGATCAGGGGGGAGGTGGAGGGGGAGAGCAAAGATGCAGAAGGAGAGGGTGGCAGGAATCAGATAGGAAGAGGGACAAGAGGCCAGAGAGAAGAGGGGGAGGGGAAAGAAAAAAACGGGAGGGAGAGGATGGGTGAGAGGAATCGGGAGGGAGAGAATGGAAGGAGAGGGAAAGGGTGGGGGTAATCGGATAGGGATAGGGAGAAGAGAATACAGAGAAAAGGGCAGGGGAGAAGAGATGGGGAGGGTAGGAACAGGGGGAGAGGCAGCTAGGGAGAGAAAAGGAAGAGAGGCAGTGAGAGAAGGGGAGGGGAGAGAGAGTGAGAGGAGGGGGTGACCGTCCAGATGACGGGTACTTTGCTAGTATTATATGAGAGAATTTTACTCTTTTAAACAGCCCATCTGAACCTTGGGGATATGGGATAAATGTTTTTTATTTGTTTTTTATGTGTTCATTGAAGTTTTATTATGCAGTTTACACCAAATGATCAGTTTGTTCAAATCTCCCTGAGGAAAATTTAATGGGGTGCTGCATTATTTGCATGTCATACTGGTGCTGCTTTGATTGGGGATATCATGGTGGCTGGGCATCTGATGCAGTAAAGGCATGTATATGACCCACTAGGCTTCAGGATACCAGTCCATAGAGCCCTTTGCCTCCTCGTGAAATAAATCATTGGTCAAACACTTGTAGACAAAAGACAGTGAATGAACAAGGAGGACATAAAACATGTGGCAATTTATAGCCACATATCGCAAAGCTGGAGTGAAAGAAATTCTAAATTTAAAAAAGAAATAATTTCTGGATTTAACAAATTTCTGAATATGACAAGTGCTTAGAGTAAAAGGGACTCTTAATCTAAGGACAAGTGTGGTCATTCTTAAAACGATTTTACTAGTTAATCAATACCAATTATTAACCTGTTACTCTGAGAATGTTATCAATGCCACCTGGGTTGATGTCTCCCGAAACACTTAATGGCCTTAATGGTACAAAGTGGTTTTGTCTGGCAGGGGTGGGGGGTGGGGGTTAGGAGGAGGAGGTGGATGTTGTTCTGCTTGTGGTGATGGTGCACCTTATCAGCTTATCAGGGTAATTACTCCCATCCACCCCAGAGTTGGAGGTGGAGGTTGGGGTGAGTAGGGGTGACATGGGTGGGTGACATGGGTGGGTGGGATACAGAGGGCCAGATATACAGACTGGCAGGATGAGGAGAAGAAGTGGAGAGGAAGGGTAAGATAAGATAAGATAAGATACTACTTTATTTATCGAACTCACATTACATAAGGGTAATGATAATAATAATAACATATAAAAAGACAAATCGGTATACAGTCATCTAGATCAGATCCAGTTCTCCCAGACGTTACCATCTCGTTGGTCCGAGCAAATTTTGAAAAATATAATAATCTTTTTGAGAAAGATTGTAAAATATAAGAGATAAAACTTTTAAAGTTTCAGTAAGAGGATATACAGACTGGCAGGAAGAGGAGAAGAAGTGGAGAGGAAGGGTAAGATAAGATAAGATAAGATACTACTTTATTTATCGAACTCACATTACATAAGGGCAATGATAATAATAATAATATCATATAAAAAGACAAATCGGTATACAGTCATCCAGATCAGATCCAGTTCTCCCAGACGTTACCATCTCGTTGGTCCGAGCAAATTTTGAAAAATATAATAATCTTTTTGAGAAAGATTGTAAAATATAAGAGATAAAACTTTTAAAGTTTCAGTAAGATGACAGAGGGGGAGATTATCTCAACAGTGTGGTGAGGGGCACTGAGATCGGGTGCCTGCCATGACCAGGGGTGCCCCTGGCCGTAGACTAGTAGAGCATACACACAGTTGCATCCTTGTGCTCCTGGAACATATATGCATTATAACTCTACTCGGGACATATTTAGGCATTTTGTGAAAAGTAAAACCTTAGTTGTATGAAATAACTAGACAGATATGTTATAATCACATATGCTCAAAATACAATGGGCTTATACAGCATAAACACCAACTTTCAGTATGAAGTAGCCTGTCAGCTAGTAGGGGCAGGGGTGGTGCTTCATAACATACTCCCATAGGCCCAAGCATTAGCTAGTTCTGTGTTGTGACGGAGGAGGGGAGGAGGGAGGAGGGAGGAGGGAGGAGGGGAGGAGTGGGCAGATAAACAGCTGACAGCTAGTGTAGTAGCTAGGGTATGTGGCACTGGGCCAGATGTTATGAATTAATTAATTCAGTGCTCATTAATGTACCTGCAAAATCTTGTTCTAATTCCCTATATATGTCTTTATCTTTAAATAATAATTAATCTATAATAACTATTGCTCTGATCGACGAGCCTTACTGCTAAAGTAAAGGTAATACAACTCACAAACTCTCATCCCAACTCCTCCAGGGTCAGTCCTCCCGCCCTCCAGAGGAGGAGGGGAGGAGTGGGCAGATAAACAGCTGACAAATATGAGGAGAGAGAGGGTGGGGTGGTGGCGCCAGTGAAGGGCAGGGCAGGGGCAGAAGGAGGCTCTCATGGGGCGAGGGGGGAGGGTGTCCAATTAACCCCATTACCCCATTCTCACATTCCAGGGGTCAAATGATAGAGAGAGAGAGAGAGAGAGAGAGAGAGAGAAAATATTGGGAATGTCAGGATATCACCTAATAATAGAGATAAGATGGAAATGGAAAGGAGTGAGAGGGTGTGGGAAGGGAAGAGAGGAGAGGGTAAGAGAGAGGGAGGAGAGAGGGAGAGATTTCTTCTAAGGGGGTGGTGACCATTAGAAATTAACCTTTGCTATCATGACGGTGAGAATCTTTCTGAGGGAGAGAGAGAGCATACAGAGAGAGTATCAGAAGAGTGTGTAGACTGTAGGAGGAGGAGGAGGAGGAGGAGGAGGAGGAGGAGGAGGAGGAGGAGGGGGAGGAGGAGGTGGTTGTTGTGATGGAGGAGGGGGGAGGGAAGATAAGACATCTGGTCTGAGATTCTTACATAGTGCCACATACCCTAATACACTGGGAGGAGAGGGGAGGGGAGGAGAGGGAGGGTGTCCAATTAACCTCATTACCCCTCACATTCCAAAGCTTTCAGGGGTCAAGCAGTATCAGGGGGCACAGGCACAGGCAGCTAAGTCACTCACAGGCTGCCCAGTCACTCACATGCTGCCCAGTAGTTAACTCACAGGCTCCTGAGCCAAAACTCTAGTCAGCTACTAGGAAAGCTAAGCCAGGGTGAGATAAAGATCTCACTTCAAAGGTCCGAAGGTGGTTTACCGCTTTTGGAAATTAACTCTTTTCAAAAAAACAATTTAACAATTTAAATCACCCTATTCAACCACAATCGGTTTTGCTGAGCCATTTACCAAACAAGAAAGAAATAGCTTGAAAAGAAAGGCATGTACTAGGTGACCGAACACACGCAATAGGTTATTCTATATTTCTACTGTATGTCATTTTCCAGAAGCCAGAACTAAAATCTGCTTCGCGAATAATAAAAGTAAATACTGACATACTTGATTCTCCAAATGATACTGACCAGGACATCGTCGTTGAATTATATGCAATTGAAAAATATCAAGGGGATAATAAATAGGCAAAAGCGCATGAGGGACGATCTGTGGTCCCATATTTCCCGCGGGCGTAGTGATCTCAGTGAGGGCGCGTGAGCGCACGAACTGAGATCACGTAGCCCAAGGGAAATATGGGACCACAGATCGTCCCGAATGCACTTTTGCATTTATTATCACCTTTATAGAGGTTGTTACAATACGTTTACCTATATTTAAGCTAAAAATGGTTGGAATTCGATGAAAATCGATGCCCTAAAGACGGCCCCTCCCACCTGAGCTTGCTTATAGTTCCGGGTCTTTGCTATCGGTAAATATCAATGCGCACATGATCTGCCGGGTTGTGACAAGTCCAGCAGAATGTAGTTCTATTTTGAATCGTTATTTCGGTTAATTTTCGGCGTATTACTATTATTAAGACATGGATATGATTTAAATTACTTAATAAGATAAATGTCGTTCAGTTTAATATTCAAATTCCTGTACTTTTTGCGTTTGAACGCGGCGTTTTTCGCCGACTAGGCCTAGAGCCTGTCACTATCATCAACACGTCTCCGATCATTTGCTGTCAGCCACACTAAGTCATAGGCACCTCGAATCAATTCCACAGCTTTAAATCGTTGATATTCTTTAGCAAAATCGCATTTTTACATATGATTCTTCGATTCAACTTTTCTTTTGAAGTTCATAGGTTTATTATTTCGAGAGAAAATTGGGAAAACGATCGACGGTTTACCGAGTGGACCTATAGCCTAGGCCCTAAGCTAAGCTTCGCAAAATCAAAACATGTGCTGTGCAGGAAAATCGCTCACGTTTATTAATCAATTTGTTGCCTTTTCGCAGCTTTACATCTTTTAAAAACTCAACTAATGCTTTGGTAACGGGTAGACTTCAATAATTATGAAAGGATTTTAATTTATTTCCTTTATTTGATCCGAATTTTTCGTGGCCACTCCTAGTGACAGCCTCAATACCGTAACTAAGGTCTACCGATCATTTGTTAGTTGGCTCTCACAAGCGCCTTCGGCGGTGGTTAGTTTCTACCTACACCTATGATCGGTTATAAGGTAAATTAAATAGAGATGATAAGTTACTGCTTTATTTTCCTTTATCTATGGTCGATTAATATTATGTGTATTTTTTGTGCAGAAGGAATTATTTAAATAGAAATATAAAAAAATACGATCGGGACTATTTCGTTCATTAGGAGCGGGTAATACGGCGGGGAGCGGGTAATACGGCGGCCGTATTACCCGCTCTCTTTGATATGACGCTCAGTGCTTAAGCCTATGGGAGTATCATACCAACTCCACCAAAGGTATAATAAACGTATTTATTTCACCCTTGATATGCTCAGTCCATAGAGATAACACAGGCTCTGTATATTGTTTAGCTGGTCAGTAACTGATGCGATATTGCCCGCGGGAAATACATGGCCGACCTAGTTTTTGTAAGACTGTGCACATGCGTGCTTTCTGATCTTCGCCAGTTCCGGTCCTTCTTCGGAGCTATGTTTTCGAAGCGAATCTACCTAAAAAACTAATTATTTAACAATTTATTTCTCAAAATCACTGTAGATCATGTTAATTTAACATTAGTTTAGTGTGCAAGGTGAAATAAACACAGAACCACCCTTGGATTCTCGGCGTCGTGAATATTCACTCCCGCCTCGAATCCTGGGTAGTTCTATGTATCACCAGCATAAAAGCATTATGGGGCATATTTGATAATAACATCCTGGTCTGGCGGAATTGATGTTTCTGAAAATTGGTGGAATACAAAATTTATCCAAAGAAAATATCCCCAGCATCATGCTGCGAAATCAAAAACATGTGTGATATTCCTAAATGCAAAGTTTAACCTTAATTAAATTAGGATCAAGAGTAACTGGTTCTTTTTTGTGATGCCACCTGATCCAGGGAAATGACCACTAGTATATTGGATATGTTGAATTTTTATTGTGACATAATCATTACAGAAAAGCCCACAGCTCGCCCATGAAATAAATAAATAATAATACATTGATTTACTGAGATAGACTAGGTCACATCTAAATTGCTAATAGTGGTGGCTTTTTAATCTATTTGTTCCTGTCATGTTTTGATAACTTTTTTTGATGGTCAAATATTCGCATCTTCATATCACTGTTCACTGTTATTAAAAACATTACTTAGATGGTAGAGGGGAGGGGATCGCTGTATATCAATTATGGTCGTTCTTGAATTTGATGAGAAAGATGAGTTATATAATCAAAAAGTTGTAACTAGTTTTTTATTTCACATAAGCTTCAGGTGTACATTACTTCAAGTGAACATCGTGGTTAATTTAAGCTGTGTGTACCAGTGTTTCTATTGGTTATTATTCTGTACAATTTTCTTACATACATGTTACAGGTTTTTACAATTCTGCATATACAAGATGTGAGGTATTTTGTCATATAACTCATGGGGTTGACACAACATAGTTAGCATGGCCTTAAACATAGCTTGCCTTAAAACACACATAATTTGCCTAATACACATACACAGCTTGATTTAGCCTAACATACATAGCTTGCCTTATAAACATACATGACTTTTTGCGAGATTTGATCGTATGTTTCAATAATCATAGCAGTACAATTTGCTATGAGTTATTTGAAGGTTGTTTCAAGTGTCTATTCAACTGTCAGTGTAATTTGCCATTTTTATTTTTCTATCATATATACACAGGCACTATACATATGTAGTGGGTTGGCCCCCCGAATACATCACAACATCAAATTTGAATGTAGTCCCACCATACCAAGCTGTATCAATTAATAATTAAAAATGACATATTAATTTGTAACAAATAGTTGTATCGAATTTTTTTTCATGCCTCTGTTCTTCTTTCTTTGTTGATCCACTTGGTATTCTGCAACTATTTAATATTTGGGTTGGGGAGGGGGAAGGAGGTTGTTCATTAGGAATCGGTCATGTGTTTGGCGGTACTTTCTTTTCAAATATTCTAAATTCTCTCCTTGTTGTGAAGATCTGGGTTTGAACTTCTCTTGAATATTTCATTTCTGGGGTGTGGGTTTACCAATTATTTTTACCATATTTCAGGCTGCGGAGCTTTAAGTTTCTCATGTCAACCTTTTCAGTTTTATTTAAACAAAGGTATGCCATCTCAAGTAGAGGACTATTTGATTGAAGCGATGTGCTGTCTTATTTTCTGTGAATTTCTGATGTATTTGTTGATTTTGGGAGGCCAAGTGCAATTTTGAGTACCAAATCTTGTCGAGTTTGAAGTCTCTGGAGGTAATTTAGGAGTGATGAAACATAGTGTGTGTCACCATAGTCAAGGTGAGGCAGTATTATCACATGTGAAAGATAACCCTTGCCTCTCAAAATAAGTCCTCTGAATGGCAGATAGACATAATCCAGTGTTGGGCTGTCAATCACCTCTTCCCAATGGACCTCCTCACTACAAACACCATACATCTCCCCATTAGTAACATCAAAGAGTCAGCATGAAGATTAAAACTTAGATAAGGTGAGGTCTGATTCATCTCACTACCTGATGAATTGATCCCATGGAAGACACAATTGAACAAAGTATTTGGTGCGTTCCTTACCACAGATAACCCTAGTATTACATTCTGTACTTATGACAGATTTGTCCTTGATAACCAACACAGTAGTATCCCAGAATGCATCATAATACCCAAAATGGCCATGCAAAAAATATACCCTGTCCTTGTATGCAAAAATCTTCTTAATATAGCGGCCAAGTAATTTGTCACAGGACACTAAACCTTCGTCTCCAGTTTTAGGATCATACCACCTGACACTAGAAAGGAAAGTTTCAGGATCATCTTGTACAGCATAGACCAGATCTCCCTGAAACCACATGGGATAACCACGTTTGGGTTCCTGTTTCATGGGCGCCATTTGCCAAGTCTTGGTAAGGATATCAAGAAATGCCATTTTGTTTGGAGTTTCCCCAGCATCAGAACGCAATCCATCACAAGTATAGATTCTATCATTTATAACACAAGCTGCAGTCATACCAAAGTATGGTTTCCATTCAGGATACATGGTGGTAAATACTTCCCATTGATTGGTCTCAAAGCTGTAACGCTCAATTTCCTTGGCAGCAATCAATCCATCTGATCCACCCAACGCATACAGAAATCCTTTGTGTTCAACAAGTGAGGCATCCTGTCGTGGCACACACATTGATGCAAGCTCAGTCCATTTGTATTCTCTTGGGTCAAAGATGTAGCATTTGCCTGTAACTTCATCAGCATCTTGAGTTCTAGCATAATTAAGGGCTCCTCCACAGGACATCAAAAAATCATTAACTGCAATGTATCCAGGCCGATGTATTTCTTCAAAATCAACTTTGTTAACATGATCAAT
Source organism: Sthenelais limicola (assembly GCA_942159475.1). Classification (NCBI taxonomy): domain Eukaryota; kingdom Metazoa; phylum Annelida; class Polychaeta; order Phyllodocida; family Sigalionidae; genus Sthenelais; species Sthenelais limicola. The sequence continues at coordinate 2,919,226 of OW804098.1, forward strand.
GTTATTATACCATTTGCGATCTTTAGCCTTAGTGAGTGCAAACCAACCTTCCCCTTTATCTGTGATTGTTAACATACAAGCCTTCATTCTAAGTCTGGTGTTATTATTTTGGCAAAGAACTCTCTGATGAACAGGTTTAGACAGATATTCCTGAGCTTGTTTAAGGTTTTTGTTCAACACAGGATTAAGCATCAGTTCAGGAAATATTTCAATGAAGGTGTCAACTTGTTTAGGTCCCATGAGGGGAAACCTGATTAGTTCCATTAGACAAGTATAGAACTGCATTCTATTCTCAAGGTCATGTTTAAACCATCGAACAACAGCATAGAAAAGCTCTTCTTCAGGTCCAAACATCAGCTCTTCTCTACATAGCAGAACCCTCAAACTTTCAAAACTTAACTTCAAAAAATGTCCAGATTGTATGAGTACACTTATGTTTTCAGCCACAAAATCTTCGATTTTGGAGGAGACATATGAAAAGAGTCTGGCCATATTAAATATTTCCACGCAGTTATGAAGTGTTATAGTCTTGTTCATGAAAGATAAACATGACTTAATAGCTGTAGTAATTTGAAGATGATCTGCAGCAGACAAAAGACCAATAACATTGTCCTCTGTGATATGTAGAATCCCTGTGTAAACATAATCAAGTAGGAGCTGTAGCATGCCTGCATTTATTGCCTTTAGTTCCACATGGTCTTCTTGTGTTTCTTTCATGCCATTTGTGAGCATGGCATAGAAATAATCACTGACAGATGCGAGTACAGCTCTGTGAACACGAAATGAGTGTCCTTCAGCAAGTAAAGTGTAATCAAAAAGATCCTGAGACTGCCATAATCTTGTAACACCATTAAGAATACACTGGCCCCATTCTGGATCCTGAGCTGCCACTGATGGATTCATAGTGTGTGGGAAGATTGGTTTACCGTGGCTGGAAGGACAGAAAAACGAGAAATTTACTTAATCTGCTCATGAATTGTACAATAGAAATCAGATATTATTTGACAGGAGGACAGTTAAGAGATCAACCCATATCCTTTTAAATCTGGTTAACAGTTGAACGATGTATTTTTTCATTAATTTTGCTTTAGACCTTTTGCCTCTTTCCCAGATTGTTTCATGACAGCTTCTGTCATACTATTTTGGGTAGTCTTCAGGCCAGACCCTTTGAGAATGTTGGCCAGGTCTATATTATAAATTATTTCACATTGATTTCACCCTGTTTAAATGCTTCATCATTTTACTCCCTGTTGGTGTACATATCACACACTCTTTGTATGGGAGGGCAGAGTGTGTTCGAAAAAGTATGTTGGTCGTTTCCTGTGATCACTCAGCTTTTACCAACCACATTTATAAAATCAAAACAGACTGACAGAGGAGATTTGGGTCTTTAACATCTGTAAGGCTCATAATTCTATGAAGATTAATTTAGTTGATCAAACACAGCCCAAAAACGTTGTCTGACCAGCCTGCTGAGAGCTGTTGATTTTGCAAGAATAATATCATATCATACACTAAAATATAGCAACATGGGTGTAAATATACACCCATGTATAGTATAGTTGTTATTGATATATAAAACAACTATACTACCTTTAATTGATTATGGTGATCTATTTTACCATAGCTGCGCACAGAGTTACCTGGATAGGTTACAATCACTCCAGAACTCGGCCTTTAAAATAGCACTTAAGTTGCCGAAGTACACCAGTACAAAAGAAATACATACAAGACAGCATGAAATCGGTTTTTTTACTAACATTCCTGAGAAGGGTCTACCGACCCAATTCGGGTCGACCATACAGCTACCGTCATGTCATTTTTATCAGCCTTTTCCTCTGTCCAGTTCATATTCCCCTCATATCAATTGGTGTCAGATGTATAAGTTTGACTGCGATATGATATCTATCAGATAGATAGATCAGATCTACTTATAAACAGTTGAACTTTCTGAATTAATTGAAGTATGGGCTTTCGATCGTTTTGGGGGCATAAGTAATAGTATTCAATCGTTGTGGCGTTATGGAGTTAAAACGGAGGAAAATGATAACTTAAAGCAATAGGTGAGAAGAGGGAAGGGGAGAAGAGGAGTAGGGGGAAGGATGAAGAAGGGGGAGGGTAGTCGTAAAAAAAGTTGAAAGTTGGTCGTAAAAAAGTTTTAAGTTGGTTGAAAAAAAAAGTTGAAAGTTGGTTGGAAAAAAAAGTTGAAAGTTGGTCGGAAAAAAAGTTGAAAGTTGGTCGGAAAAAAAGTTGAAAGTTGAAAGTTTTTTTTGAAAAAAAAGTTGAAAGTTGGTCGGAAAAAAAGTTGAAGGTTGGTCGGGAAAAAAAGTTGAAAGTTGGTCGATGGAACATATAGAAGAAATGGTAGAATAGATGAAATTAATTGCTCCAAGAAATGGTGAGCTACACAATCCATGGAATGTTTGTTGTGGTCTCAATGCCCTAGGTTCTCAGTGAGGCGCATCAAAACCTCCTATAGCCCTAGACACTATGTTAGGCCCATGCATATTTTGTTTCCAGAAATCACTGATATATTTCTATTTCTTTAAATATAGGTTCTATAAATATCTATATAATATCAGACCTTAGAATCATGTTTGGTTCTAAAGTGTTAAGTACCGCCACCATATTTAACTAGCAAAATCATGATTGAAGTATTGAAATCTTTTTCTAAATGACATGGGCCTTCTTTGATGTCCAGACCTATAGTATCATAGTGTCTCATATGCAAGGATTATTGTGTAAGGCCACTCATGCACTTCACACAAGAGGTGCCGAACCGAATTACGTCACACAAGAGGTGCCGAATTACGTCACACAAGTCGCCGACCTCCAATCTAAAGCGTACCGACTCCCAGAGCACCAGAACAAAGCTTACCGACCAAGCTGGGTTTGTCAACATTGCCACGTGCAAAGTAATACCGTCCCCTGGGTTTGAGATGTTCTTCCAGAATTCAGGGATTCCCCTTCCTATCATATCAACATACCTGACAGTAGAACGTGTCTCCCCGAATAATTAGAGTAAAAATGCCATCCTTATCAACGAGAAGAAACAGTCATTTACTTGAGTTAGCATATAGGAGATCTCTGGTCGATGAAAATGTCGATAACAGGAACATAAATCTAAGGAGTCTCAACGATGGGAAGAAACTGTTGGTTCCTTTCCCGAAAAATAAGAAGTTTAAGAGATCATATCTTTACAAAATTACAGGATTATGGAATAACCTGCACAAAATAAATAGGGACATTAAAACGAGAGAAGGTTTCAGGAGTTATCTGAAGAATAACTACCCCCAGGAACATGATGAATACTTGTCTGCAGAACTTGAATTTTCTGAAGTTGAGTAATATTGAATGCAACTATGTAATGTTGATTTGCTCATGTGTAAAACATTGAAATGTGAATTTTCAAAAATATGTATAGGGTATATATATGGGGGGAACTAAGCAGGCATATAGGTCCTGTGATTCTTAAGACCGACTTATATCGGTATTTGGGGAAAGGAAGGGAAATCAGACTGTTGCTGTTACTGTAAATTTACTGTACTGTACATTATGTTCTTATATTCAGACAGCTCTTTATCAGACCCTACAGTCTGGGAAAATATTATATTGTAAAATTCATCTGCATACTTAAAAGCATCATTAAATGCTATAATATAAAACGAGATTGGCACTAAAGTGCTAATATTCCTTGACAAACATTGACTCTCATACTACAACTGAACAGTAGATGAATGATGGACAAATACAAGGAAAAACGTTGAACAGTCACAGGAAAGATCATTAAAACTCTTAATTTCAGAGTTGGACTCAAAACTTTATTAACAAAATGATAACATAATAATGTAGTGGATATGAGGATCAGCGCAAGTCTAGTATAGCTTGCTGTTGTTTTAACTCTTATATAACCGGGTCGGCCTTCAAGGTCAAGGTTGGAGCTCCGCTCGCTCAGCCTTTCAAGCCTTTCGGATCTGTTCCGTTTTTACCTTGAATGAAATGTAAGCTTTACCCTAGTTACAGATTACCTTTCATCTTTCTGCATTGACCAGAATACGTACTGTATTGCATAACTGTGATGTATTGTGTATCTCCTGTATCACTTATTCCTGTACGAAGAACATCTTGCCATTTACTTGTACACACCTTGTTATTGTACGGATTGTATTTGTGACTATTCCGGAAATCCTTTCCGTCAGATGTCTTGGTTAGCCCGGCTGACCATGTACCTTGTGATTGCACTGTGGGGGAAATAAAGCTACGGAAACAGAGATCGTTGTCCATGTTTTACTTTCCCTTAGTCGAGAGGAGAATCGAACCTGGGTTGTCTAAGTAATAGCACGAAGGTTATCGCGGGCTGGATAACTAGTGTCACCATTTACTGATAAACTACCTGTAGGAGAGCCTACAGCCCCGGATTGGTAATCGAGATATCCGGGGGTTCACTACAATTGGTGCCGTGCCAGTTCTCGACCTCAGTGCTTTCAGTCCGTTGGTTGTCCCAAATTTCTTCCCGGAAGAAATTGAGACTGCGGTGGCAGTCCGTGACGTCTACGAAAGATGTCGTATTCTGATTCTGCGGTGCAGACGGAAGGAGGTCGTTATGGAACGAAATCGAGGAGACAAGATTTCGTGGGTAGAGACCCGGGGCCGGCAACCCCGAGAAGTCTCCCCGCGGATTTCGAGTCACCTTCCTCTGACCGTGGTGCCAAAGGCGGAGCGAGACCAAAATACTCCGGAGGGAATTTCACGCAGTGGAGAGACCCGCCGAACTACACGGAAGTTTCTGACCTTCGTGAGAAATTCCGGCAGTCGATCGCGGAAGAACTCCAAACCCAAGTCCGCGAGCTGATGGATGAGAATTTTGAGCTCCGTAAGAGAATAAATACGGAATCCGTGGACAATGGTCCGGACGGGCGTTTACTTGAAGATCATGTAAAGCCCTCCCTAGAGACGGGGACCCCGCAGAGACGTGAGATGACAGCTCTGGAGTCGGAGTTGCTTGAGATGATCCAGGGGATTGGGAAGCAGAATCCTACCAGAGGTCCCGTGACATCCACGTTTATGGACCAAAAACCGGCTAGTGAGCCTACTGCAAATGATCCGTCGATTGTGTCCGATCAGGGCGGAAGAGACCGAGATCACCGCGGTGTGACGTTCTCTCGGCATACGATGATGACATCATCTCCGAGGCGAACACGCAAAAGACATGATGACTCTCAGTGGAGAGAACCTGATCGCAAACGACAGGGAAATCATGGCAGAGAGCATGGCCGAGGGAATAGTCCTTCTCGTCATATAAGTCCTGCCGGAGGGCATGCGCGTTCGGCGTATGTTACCGCATCCCCGTTGTTTCCGCAGAGGCGTTCTCAGGGGGACTCGGACAGTTCTGACGAGGATCGACGACAGAGGTCGCCTTCCCATAGATCCCGTAGAACCAACCGGTCCCTAGTCCCTGGTCTTGAGTATGACGGACCAGAGGAATCTGATGAGGAGTTCACGTTTGTTCACCGTGAGGAAGTTGAGAATCACCCGCCGAAGGTCCCGCCGGTGAAGATGTGGGATGGCAAAACTGCGTGGCGGACCTACCTCATGGAGGTAAAGGTGATCGCTGAGTCGCACAATTGGACATCTGCTCAGTTGCTTCGACAATTGAGGTGCGGCACACGCAAACAGCTGGCAGAAATGGGTGACCTGCCAGTGGACGTAAATCTCCGGCAGTTCGTTGAGCACATGGATGCGAACTACGGAGAAAGGTCCAAGTTCCGGTTGCAGGCTGAGTTCTACAACTGTCGACAGACCCCAGGACAAGCCGTTCGCTTGTTCGCCAATGAGGTGGCACGGAAGGGCCGAAAGTCGTTCGGTCGCATGGACAACACATTGAGAGCTGTGTCCCTGCGCATTTTTTTGCAAGGGGTCACAAACGCTGAGATGTCCGCGTGGGTGCGTCTAAAGCAACCACGGGACTTGCAAAGCGCTGTAGATTGGGCGGAGGTATGGGAATCTTGTCAATTGGATTCTCGCTCAGTTACGACCATCAATGCAGCGGAGGCTGCCCTGGTTGTTCCGGAGATCCCTGCACCCAATAGCAGACCTTCGCGAAGAGCATCGCGGAGAGCGATTGTCCAGGCCACAAGCGCAGCGAGTGCTTCAGATTCGTCAGAAGATGGTCTGCAAGCCGCTGTGATCCAGGTCTTGCAAACTTGGAAGGGCGGACAGGGACGCAACGGGAGCGGAAGGACTTCCGGTAGTACTTCTCAGTGGAGAGGGAAATCGGAGAGGCCCCGCGGAAGGTGCTATGCTTGCGGACAGGAAGGGCATTACATCGCCAACTGTCCCAAGAAAGCAAAGAAGGGAGATTCCGAACTCAAGGCGATTACCGACGGGAAAACCTCTGAGTCGGAAAACTCCAACCGGACCGCATAGAGCGCGAAGTGCGATCCGGGGAGTCGATGGCGCCCCGCAGTACTACAATTCGTGTGGTATCTGCACAACACGCGGAAGATGGGAGTGAGGCTCTGACGCCCGTGTGTAGGGAAGCGGGTAGAGTAATACAAGATAGCTGCCCGTTACCGAAAACGGATACTAGTTGGTCGTCTGATGAGACTACTCATCCAGGGATCGGAGTTGATCCAGTGGATAGTTTTGCAGATAGCGATCCTGACGTGCTATGGGGTCGTGCAGAACTCCGAGCTGTTGTCGGTCAAGTGTTAGTCGTGGAGGAAGGTCCCGACAACCTTGCCGTCGTTCAGCAGGTTTCCGGTGATGAGCAGAGAACGCTGAAGATCCGTGATGCATGCATTGCGGAGAGATGGTACGCGACTGTATCTGTGAACGGAGATATCGGTGAATTTCTGTGGGACCAAGGTGCGACGACTAGCCTTGTGACAAAGAGATTCTACGATTCCCTGCATCAACAGCCGCCGATGGCTCCGTCCCGGCTGGCGTGCATGATGGGAGGTGGTTCGCAGATAACTGTTCACGGATGTGCCTTGATTCCCGTGACGTTAGGGAAACGGACGTATATGATTACGTGTCTGGTAGTAACGGGTCTTGCCGGCCCCGAATCCGGGATCCTAGCTCAGGATTTTGCTTTGTTGCACTCATGTAATATATACTGTTCAGGGAAGCTTGCGTTGAGCAATGGCGCTGATGCTGTGAAAATGCACCATTGGCGCGGATCTCGACCGTTGCGGATGAGTCCCTCTGTGAAAACGATTGAAGCTAAGGAGACTGAGGATGGGTATGAAGTAACACTCCGGGAAGCGGTGGTTATCCTTCCTCGATCAGTCACACTTGCTAAGATTGACGTTCGCAGGTGCTCTGACACATCAACAGGTTTGATGTTCGAGCCCGATCAGAGACTGCTGAAGGAATATTCACTGGGATGCCTTAACACTTATGTGACGGCGGATAAAAAAGCAGTGATAGCCTTCAGTAATCCGTCCGGAGAGTCCCTACGTCTAGAGACTGATGTGGTGGTCGGAAAAGTGAGTGAGGTGACGCTGCAATCGTCCCCTGCCACTTGTCCGGAGGGGGTAGATCCGGGGATTAGAAGAGCTATCATTAACTCGATACAGATGGTGGAGTTGCCGTCCGTAGTCGATGATGACCTGATTGCCCCTGACATTCCGGTGCCACCGAGTACGGAATGCCCGCTAGCGAAACTAGTGAGAGAGACGCACTTGACTGATCAGAGTGAAAAGTTGCAAGTTGCGGAGCTCCTGACTGAGTTCCGTGAGTGTTTCGCGTTACCTGGCGATGAGCCGGGCCACACTCACGTTGTCAGACATGTGATTGACACTGGTAATTCCAGACCTATAAAACTCTGCTATAGGCGGATTCCAGTGGCCAAGCGTGACCTAGCGGAGGCTGAGATCTGGCGAATGTACGAGCAGGGACGCATAGAGCATTCTAACAGTCCGTGGGGAGCACCCATCGTGATGGTTGGTAAAAAGGATGGCTCACAGCGTTTCTGTGTCGATTACCGCCAGTTAAATTCCGTGACTGTGAAGGATAGCTTCCCACTCCCTCGTATTGACGAATGCGTCGAGGCGTTAGGCGGAAACCAGTGGTTCTGCACCCTCGACCTGGAGTGTGGGTATTGGCAGATCGCGATGGACGAAGAGAGCAAGCAGAAAACTGCTTTCCTGTCTAGCGCAGGGCTGTTCCAATTCAAAGTAATGAGCTTTGGATTGTGCAACGCCCCTGCCACTTTTCAACGTATGATGGATCGTATGCTAGGCGATCTCCGTTGGAAAGCGTGTCTGGTATATCTGGACGATGTAGTAGTATTTGGGGAAGCCTTTGCGGAGTGCCTCCTAAATCTACGCCAAGTGCTCGAGAAGATCCGGGAGTTCGGATTGAAATTGAAACCCAAGAAATGCGAACTATTCCGCAGAGAAGTGGAATACTTGGGTCGGATTGTGTCACACAAAGGCATCTGTGCAGACCCAAAGAAAGTACAGAAAGTCCGCGAGTGGCCAATTCCGAAAAATGCTAAGGAGATTCGGCAGTTTTTGGGATTCGCATCCTACTACCGTGAGTTCCAGCCGAACTTTTCGATAGTTGCCGCTCCTTTGCAAGAAGTTGTGAACTCCGCCGGGAGGGAGAAGAGATATTCTAAGCCCATAGAATGGTCTCCGGAATGTGATGTGGCCTTCCAGGGCATAAAAGAGTTGCTAACCTCTGCTCCAGTGCTGGGATATCCCCAAAAGGAAGGGAAATTCATCCTAGACACGGATGCTAGCGGGTTCGGCATGGCGGGTGTGCTTTCGCAGATACAAGATGAGAAGGAGGTAGTCCTTGGGTATGCCAGCAACAGCTTGGATAAAGCCCAACGGAATTACTGCGCCACGAAGAGAGAGCTCTTAGCAGTACTAACCTACCTGAAGAAGTTCCGGCATTACTTGTTAGGAAACCGAAACTTCATTGTGCGAACTGACCACGCCTCCCTGCGTTGGCTATTGAACTTTAAAGATCCGACGGACATGCTTGCACGCTGGTTGACTCAGATGCAGGAGTTCGGTCTGGATCAGAGCATGATTCTCCATCGAGCCGGAAAGAAACATGTGAATGCTGACGCCCTTTCTAGAGTTCCGACTCGGAAGTGTGTCCGCGTTGACTGTGCAGACTGCGGAGCGCATGATGCAGTTGTCGCAACGGCAACAGTCAGTCTAGCGCCGCAGGAAGATGTGATCCAGAAAGCCCAGCAGAGCGACCCCACGATCCGGAGAGTTATCGATGTATTGGAAGGTACTAAACCGGTCCCGGACAAGCAGTCCCTGTCCGCGGAGTCCGATGAATACTGTACCTACATCCATAACAGGGGGAGTTTGGAGATGAGAAACGGTGTCTTGTGCTATGAATGGGTTCGGCCAAGCACTGGAAGAACGTACTTGCGGAAGATAATTCCTACTGCGCTCCGCTCAGAAGTGTTTCATGCTATGCATGGACCTAAGACTGCAGGGCACTTTGGGTTCCTCAAAACGAGCTGGGCCGCGAAGATGAAATACTTCTGGCCAGGTATGAGGGGAGACCTGAAGCGCTGGCTGAGAGCCTGCCCGGAATGCAGTGTGCGGAAGACGAGAGGTGGTGGCGGAATCACCCCCTTGAAAAAGGAATTACACGGAGAACGGTGGAGCCGAGTGTGTTTGGACATCATAGGACCATTTCGTCCATCCCCGCGTGGCAATAACTACGTGATGGTGGTGACGGATCACTTTTCAAAGTGGGCGGAGGCCTACCCTATGCCAGACCACACGGCCGAGAGGTGTGCGGAAGTGCTGTTCCGTGAGTGGATCCTGCGTTTTGGTTGTCCCGTGTCGTTACAAACGGACGGAGCGCCGGAATTCAGATCTGCCTTGTTGAGAAGCATGTTTGAAATGCTGGGCATCGAGAAGCTGTTGACCCTTCCGTATAGACCCCAGTCTAACGGACAAGCGGAACGCTTTAATCGAGTATTAGTCGAGCAGCTATCCTGTCTAACGGACTACAGTGCCACGGATTGGGATATGCTTGCCCCATGTGTTGCCCATGCATACCGTGGAAGTGTCCACGCGAGTACTTTATGTACACCTAACGCCGTGGTCTTTGGCGCTGAGCTGGTGACCCCAATGGATCTGATCTATGGAGTGGAACCAGGAGGCCTAGACTTTCCGTGCAGAGTAGCGTTCGTAGAGAACCTGAAGCATTGGTTGAGGTTGGGCCATCAGTTCGTTCGTGAGAATCTGGGCGTATCCGCTATACACCAGAAGAGAGACTACGATCGAAAGTCCAACCCAAAGCGCTTTGAAGTGGGTGCTGTTGTATATCGCTACAACCATCCGCAGGCCAGTAAGAAGATCGGTCCCAAGTGGGATGGGCCCTTCAAAGTGAAGAGATTCATAGGGGGCACAACCTATGAACTAGAAACAGCTCAAGGTATTGTGAGGTGTCACGTCGACTACCTTAAGCGAGCTTTCGATGAGAACGGACCCATCCAGGTGGTGAACTTGGATAGGGCACCAGAGTTCCGTGCATTGCAGGAAGCTGGTCGCGATATCTTGAGGCTGGAGAGAGGCAAAGTCTTGCCCGGGACGGAGTGTCCGACGCGGAGAGAGAAAGAAAAAGTTTCCATAGGCGTTAAGCCACGGGGAAGGCCGAGGAAGGAACGGAATAAGGAGTGCAATGCTACGGCAACCAAGGGAATGGTCCTTTCGGTAGCTCCGGATCCCCCGGATTCGCCCCAACCTGTAGCTGCGCCACGGAAAGTCGGTAGACCCCGGAAAGCTGTGGCGGAGGCCCCAGTCGTACCAGTTCCGTGTCCTCCGACTCGAAAGAGAGGGAGACCTCCGAAAACTGCAGCGAAAGCTAAAGCTCCTCGGACGCCACCTGCCGTCTACTCTACTGTCAAACGTAGAGGGAGGCCGAAGAAGGCTGAGGCTGCCGCTAAAGTCGGAAGAGGGTTGAGAAAGAGACGCGATGAGTCCCCGGCGGAAGTTGTAACAAGGACACGAGTGCGTCGTCCTCCAGATCGGTTACAACCGGGATCCTAGCCTTGTTGTGTGCAAACCGGGGGGATTTTGATCTGATCCCTCCACCCTAAAAACACAACGAGAAGTCGACTAAGGTTGCAAGACGGAGAAATGCACCTAAGTCCCATTCGGTGCATGAGGCTACCTCGTCTCATGTAGCCGGGAAAGAACCAACAACATCAATTTCGGAGATGAGTAACCCAGAAATATAGATGAGAGCTGTGAGTGGCTTGAAGTTAGACCTATGTTGAGGGAATGGTCCCACTCCGTAGTGCACTGGCTCTGAATCTTGGTTTGGATACCTTGAAATTGCTGCTAGTAACAGTGTCATTGTTGGGTGAATTCACTGGAATTCCCCTCCACCCTGTCTCAGTGGAGAAGTAGTCAGTTTACGTACAGTCAAAAACCTCAGTCACGGGGAGCGTAACTGATCTAAGCATGCAAAACCGGGTAACGTTATCCGTCAGGCAGTGGCGGGAGCATGGCGCTGTAGTAGCGTGGCGGTTAAGTGAACTAGCGTTGCATCAGGGTGCCGCTAGAGGTGGCTGCATCCGGGTTCACCAGTTCGCTCCGCCTCGTGGCTCACTTTGCTCCTGGACTCTGACCTGTAAGTACGCTTTCTACTGTGATCGTTCTATGAGTTGATTTGTCGCATGAAACTTGTATGAATTGATTCTGTATGATTGCTAGGAAGGAAGAGAGGTATTTTAACATGATACCGATGGTTGTCACAGAGGTGTGCGTCTAGTATAAGACGTAAGTTTCGGTGTTTCTAGTGTGGGGAGATAGAGCACCGAAGCTACGACCCAACCGCCATCTTGGATGTGGACATGAATCGGGCCACGCTACGATGATTTTTCGATTATCTAGCTTGTTTGGTACATTCTATGTTCTCAGGCTTGTGTATTTTATAACTAGAATACTCGGAGAGATCATACTAGTTGTATCCGTTGTCTTTTTGGGCAACTTTTTACCTAAGTTATGTGTAAATAGATGTTCCGGCTGCATCCGCTCCCGTGACTAGAACTTTAATGTTTATGTTATAGGATCGGAGAACTAAAAAGCTGCCAACTTAACCCCTGAGAGTGCCTGAGAGAATCCCGTGTGATTTCCGTGTGATTTCCGTGAGATTTCCGTATGACCCAAGATGAGCCGGACCGAGAGCCGACACGAAGACGATGAGAGTCTGAGCGGAGAGACCACCGAGGAAGAGATTCCGGTGGAAGTGGAGGCGAAACTCCTAGAGCAGGAGGGTGAAGATGAGGTCGCCCCCTTCCAGGCTTTGAGTGAGGCAGAGTTCGCTCAGGCCTTGTCAGACGCCGCTCAGGAAGACCCGGACTCCGTGAAGATTGAGCCCACGGAGAAGAGAACTTCCCCCCGCAAATCTCCGCGCAGAGGCCGGAGTAATGCCACCGAGAGGACTGCTGGACGTGGTCAGTCCAGGTCCCCCGGCAGAGGCCGGGTTGGCAGAGAGCGAGGGCGGAGTGCGGACAAGAAGCATGGGCTGCGCCCCTTGTCCGTGAACGTAGAGCGAATGGACATCGATTCGCCTGGTGTGGCCGGAGCCTCCGCAGTGACTAAGCCTAAGGGCGCGGAAGGCAAACCTGTGGCCAAAACCCCCAAGAAGAGAGTGATGAAAGTTCACCGAGAGAGACTGAGTGTGAGAAGCGCTCGGTTCCGTGATGTGGAGAAGGTAGCAGACCTCCGTACCCTGTATGAGGAAGGCACGGAGTTGTACCCTATTGATCCCTCCACAGACGTCCCCGGGAAGTTTGTCCCGATCGATGATGAGAGTGAGGATGAGTCTGCCGAGTTTACGGACAACCTCATGGAGAGGTATGAGACTCGGCTGTGGCCAAGCCTGTTCCGTAAAGAGCAAACGGACGCAGGCACGTACCAGAAGGTGGCTTATGCTGCGGAACTGTGGAAACCCGGTTTCCGTTGCCCCTTCGCGGTGTGTAGGTGTCCACGAATGAACACTTCTGGCGTCAAGACCTACGCCACTAGAGAGCGCCTGTTCCGCCACTTCTGTGAGGAACATGGTACCCGGAGAGAGGTGTGGACTTGCCCGTCCTCCTCCTGTTTGCAAAGACTAGACAGACGTATCGAGCTGGTACGACACCTTCAGTACGGTGAGAAGGTGTCTCACAAGTCTAGCCGTGACAAAGCCGTGGAGAAAGCCCAAACCGTCACGCCGACCAGGGAGGTGAATACGCTGTTCATGCGGACAACGTATCTTACGAATGCTGATTTGCATCTAGTCCGGCGGAAGGCAACGAAAGCTGCTTCCAAGGACACTGGATTTGCAAGGCCAGCTGCCAGTGCCGCTGCCGGAGCTCCGAGCTCTTCTAAAGCTCAGTCCGGCAAGAAAGGCAAGAAGAGAGATCGATCCCGATCTAATTCCAGAAGCAGTAGCTATGGAATTCCGCCTACCCCTAAGAGGATAGCGACGTGTGCTCAGCAAGCAGCTGAAGGGTTGGTAGCGCAACTACCCCCTCCTGTCCCGACTGCTGAGCTGTTGGCAACCGGAGAGACCGCGGTGAGGGAAGTTTTAGAGCAGGCCTCTGAAGCAGTCCTGACCGTTGAGACCAGAGTCAATGAGGTGCTCCATACGCTAGCGGAGCCCCTGCGTCAGCTGCAAACGGTCCGTGACCAAGTGCAGGAGCTTGCAACACTCAGAGAGGAGAACCGTTGCAACGCTCGTCTGATCCGAGACCAGCGACGTGGACTAAAAGAGAGAGACGACAAGATCCGCGTCCAAGAGGAGATTATTGGAAATCTCCGGGCAGAATTGGAAGACGCCGGGAGAGAACCCCGTCTCCAGCTTCAGTCCCAAGTGCCCCGAAGTGTCCCGAGTAGTACTGTGACTAGTGCCACTCAGAGTCAGCGACCTGACCTAGCGACGGAAGAAGTGCCTATGCCTTCTCCGTTCCCCGCAACCCCTGCTCCTATGCTAATGGACCAACATAGCATGCAGCGGTTTTTCATGTTTGGTCGCCTCATGAACGAGTTCATGGGTGCCCAACCCGTGAGCGGTGGTTTGGTGCCAAACCCCGCCATGCCCGTGTCATTCCAGATGATGCCACCAATGCCGGTGACCCCTGGAAGAGACAGGCCTACAACTCCTGCAGTGATTGATCCTGCCGATATTCCGGAGCACGGAATGGAGGACACTGAGCAGAAGGAGAAGTAGGTCCAGCTACTGTGTGCTGGGCGTGCAAACCGGGACGAAATGCCCACGGATGTGACTTACGGACTGAGATTTTGATGACGACGAATGGCCGGACGGACTTGATGATGACTTGATTCCTTGACGAACGGAAATGGGGACCCCTGATGTCACTGATGTAACCGACTCTTGATGAATACGGATGCCGGACTTGTCACGGATGCTCTGATGCCAACTGCTTACCGACCCCGGACCCCCCGGAAAGAATTTTTTTTTTCCGTGCGGAAAGTGAGAAGTTTTTCCAGCCTAAAGGTTATTACTTTATCTTGACATACTGTACATATAGCTGTAGCAGGTCTACTGAAGCTCCTTCTTGTCAAAGGCTGTTTGAGTATGTTGAATCCGAATGATTCTCATGCTGTAATTAGAGATGTAGCGATTATTGTATAACGTGCGCGGGTCACTATATTGCTCCTGCCTGTACTTTTGAATTCGCATTGTTAATTCTCTATTGGTGCTTTACTTCTTACTTATTTTATATCCACATTGCCTTATAATAATTTACATATTGTAGATTGTGTTACTCCGTTGGGTTAAAAATCTATAAATTATGGAGGGGGTATTGTAGTGGATATGAGGATCAGCGCAAGTCTAGTATAGCTTGCTGTTGTTTTAACTCTTATATAACCGGGTCGGCCTTCAAGGTCAAGGTTGGAGCTCCGCTCGCTCAGCCTTTCAAGCCTTTCGGATCTGTTCCGTTTTTACCTTGAATGAAATGTAAGCTTTACCCTAGTTACAGATTACCTTTCATCTTTCTGCATTGACCAGAATACGTACTGTATTGCATAACTGTGATGTATTGTGTATCTCCTGTATCACTTATTCCTGTACGAAGAACATCTTGCCATTTACTTGTACACACCTTGTTATTGTACGGATTGTATTTGTGACTATTCCGGAAATCCTTTCCGTCAGATGTCTTGGTTAGCCCGGCTGACCATGTACCTTGTGATTGCACTGTGGGGGAAATAAAGCTACGGAAACAGAGATCGTTGTCCATGTTTTACTTTCCCTTAGTCGAGAGGAGAATCGAACCTGGGTTGTCTAAGTAATAGCACGAAGGTTATCGCGGGCTGGATAACTAGTGTCACCATTTACTGATAAACTACCTGTAGGAGAGCCTACAGCCCCGGATTGGTAATCGAGATATCCGGGGGTTCACTACAATAATAATAATATTGGATCGTGCGGTAGATCTGCTAAGCAGAGTATTGTTTTCCAATTCAGTGTTCGATGAAATTGACAATCTATGTAAGCTGTAAACTGAATAAAAGTTGTTATATATATAATATAGAACCTAAACTCGAAAGTGATACCTGGCACACTATTGTAGTGTAGATACCTGGCACACTATTGATTTATTGTATAGCAATTGAAACTTCCTTAGGAAAGATTGGATTAGATATTATATTATCCCTGTAGACATATAGATATTATTATATTCTCTGTAGAAATATAAGACTGGTCCTTTGAAGGAACCCCACAGACCATTATTCAATGTCAATCCATGAAAATCAACAATTTTCAGTATGGCTTGATCATTTCCAAACTAATTATACTATTGATTTACAATACCTAACAGTTTGTTTAATAATATAGAGGTTGACAACATTGAATGCTTTTATCAGGTCCAGCCTGCTCTTAGACATAGTGAGTCATTTAGAGATGTGTACCCATTCTGCAAGTAATTTACCAATGCATGATTTATAAATCTTCCTGGTCTGATGCTGTACGGTGGTAAACCATATTGTTTCAACACAACTCGTGCTTTCCCAGTCACTGTAAACAGACCAAATAAAAGAGTATGCTATTCCTAATGATATAAACAATATAGAAATAAAATAGAACACAGCAATATGTTTTCTCAAATCTCATTATTCTAAAACACTTTATTCATATCTGTACACAATGATTCCCAGTTCAAATCACTCTTTAACACATAAACATACATTATTGTCTTCAGTACTTTCTCAACCTAACAAATAAGGAATTGGCGATTTTCATCTTCTTTACTATAGCATAATTGGAGCAATAACTTCTATTGGTCGCATGCAGGCAGAACTATAGTAGTATAAAGTGGTATTTTGATTTTGCTATTCCCAAATCAATCGAACTACTAAAATTATATCTACTACATGGAATATGCAAATCCAGTCTAGGCAAATTTGAATTAATCAGTTGATAATGTCCAATGAATCATTTTCAGTTTAAGTTGCCTTGATATAACCATATAGATCTACCTCTAGTCCCACCGCACTGGAAAACTGTCCTATGCGTCTCCCAAATGTAGTCTTCTGATTGGCAGATGAACATAATCCAGTATAGAGCAGACACTTAGATCAAGTCTCTCACTGATTTGTCTCACTTCCTGATGAATTGATGCCATGGAAGACACAGTTGAACAAAGGTTTTGGTATATTTCTTACCGCAGAAAGGGAAGACAGAAGTACATTTAGTATTTATGACAGATTTGTCCTTGATAACCACCTCACTACTACGCCAAAGTTCGTCTTCATACCCTGAATAACCATGCAAAAAATAAACCCTGTCCTTGTATGCAAAAATATTCTTAACATAGCGTGGGAGTTTTTTAGGATAGGACATTAATCCTACATCTCCAGTCTTAGGATCATACCAGCTTATAGTGAGAATGTCAGTTTCAAGTTCATCATCTTGTACAGCATAAACCAGATCTCCCTGGAACCACATGGGATAACCACCGTGTTCCTGTTCTATGGGTGCCATTTGCCAAGTCTTGGTAGGGATATCAAGAAATGCCATTTTGTTTGGAGCTTCTTCAGAATCAGAATCTAAATGCCATCCATCACAAGTATAGATTCTATCATTTATAACACAAGCTGCAGTCACACCAAAGTATGGTTTCCAGTCAGAGTACATGGTGGTGAATACTTCCCATTGATTGGTCTCAAAGCTGTAACGCTCAACTTCCTTGACAACATTCAATCCATCTGATCCACCCAATGCAAACAGAAACCCTTTGTGTTCAACAAGTGAGACGTCCTGTCGGGGCACACACATTGATGCCAGCTCAGTCCATTTGTATTCTCTTGGGTCAAAGATGTAGCACTTGCCTGTAACTTCATCAGCATCCTGAGTATTGATGTTCAGTGCCCCTCCACAGGTCACCAAGAAGTCATTAACTATTATGTATCCAGACTGATGTATATCTTCCAAATCAACTTTGTTAACTTTGTGCAATGTGGAATTCCAATCTATATCCATACTGAGTGCAAACCAACCTTCATCTGTGATTGTCAACAGATGTGGTTTCATTCTAACTCTTGTGTGACTATTTTGGCAAAGAACTCTCTGATGGACAGGTTTAGACAAATAGTCCTGAGCTTCTTTCATATGTTTGTGCAACTCAAGGGTACAATGTTCTTCAGGTAACAATTTAGTGACGGTGTCAACTAGCTCAGCCTTCATGAGGGGAAACCTGATCAGTTCCATTAGGTAAGGCTGGAACTGCATTCTTTTCTTAGGCTCATGCATAAACCATTGCATAACAGCATGGCAAAGCAGCTCTTCAGGTCCAACCATCAACTCTTCCCTACACAGCAGAACCTTCAAGCTTTCAAAGCTTAGCTTAATAAAATCCCCAGATTCAATGAGTGGACTTAAGTTTTCAGCTACAAAATCCTCAATTTCAGTGGAGACATATGAATAGGGTGTGGCTATATCAAACATCTCCACACAGTTATCCAGTGACATAGTGTCATACATATAGGACAAACATGACTTGATGGCAGTAGTAATTTGAAGGTGATCTGCAGCAGTCAAAAGGCCAATAAGATTCTCCTCTGTAATATGTAGATTCCCTGTGTAAAGATAATCAAGTAGCAGTTGTAGCATGTCTGCATTTACTGCCTTTAGTTCCACATAGTCTTGTTGAGTTTCTTTCATGCCACTTGTGAGCATGGCATAGAAATAATCACTGACAGATGCAAGTACAGCTTTATGAACTTGAAATGAGCGTCCTTCAGCTACTAAGGTGTAGTCAAAAAGAGCCTGTGACTGCCATAATCGTGCAAGACCCTTGGAGATGCACTGCCTCCACTGCTTCATAGGGAAGGCTGAAGATGTACCTTTCTTACACGACATCTTTGCACAGATTTATAAGGGGCTGGAAGGAAAGAAACACTATCTGAGAATCAAGCATTGGTGGAACATTCAACTAACATCATCTTGAGTGGGAGTCATTGCTAATAGTAAGCTCTTGTTTTGTCCCAAATCAGCAAGGTTATCTACTGGAAGTAACAGATATCCAAAATATACAATACTTGTTTTACAATACTGGTGATGAGATGGGAAGGGGGTGAAAGAAGTTTGCAGTGACTATGATTGAATTGGGGGAAACAGCAATACATATCAGTTCATATTTCTTCCATTAACAATCAGACATTTATGTTTAAATATCCTAAAACATACTATCCTGGATTTGGGGTATTATTTCTTACACAAATATATCTGAGTATCCCTCATACATAGAGGGGAGAGATCGTAAATAAAATTCATGTTTTGTATTCACTAGAGGCCTATATAATATACAATACAATCTCATGAAAATACATGCTATCTGTCACAGATGTTTGCAGGCATAGGGCGTGTATGTTCACCATGGCTGCCATCAGGGTTGTTCTGCACTTACTGCTTCTTCCGGGACAGGAAGTGACATTACTTGTATTGAAATAACATTGTGACGAAAAGTTTTCACTGTTTTTAGATTTTCTCAGAGATTTATTCTAAGTTCCGACCACTGGATAGCCATATATAGGGTCAAACTGTTCCAGCGTTCGAAATAACAGCTTGCCCGGGCCATTTGGCAAGTAAAAATCGCAGCGGGCAAGTTGCTTTGGCCAACAGCTTGCCCGCCCGGGCAAGCTGATATTACAGCAAGATTCAGGTGTATTTAATGACTAATTTTCATGATTTTTCACAACTTGTTTGAGACAAAGTGAAGGGATCTTACAATCGTTTTTAATGTGTTTCATATTTACTTTATACATAACCATTTCCTCAGAAAAAGATAGCCACTTCCATGCAAAGCTACCAACGATAATTCTGACAAATGGGAAATTGAGAAATACTCTTGGAACAAGTTGCCAACGGTAGCCCACCAACAATTAGATATTAAGCCTTTTAAATTTTTGGCCAGATCTGTCTATATGAGCAAATCCACCATTTGGATTTTAGGGTCTCAAAAATGAAGAAAAATCTAGGGAGGCCAAATAAAATGATGGAAATAAATCAAAATATTTAGTCAAACATAGTTTAAACTTATTTTACCATTGAGCCTTGACCCCAGCTACTCCATGATCTGTTTTTATTCGTTTACTATGGATCTTTGGTATAGTAAGAAATATGTTGGGAACTATAAATGTCAGCGTCACGTGTGGAATATAAAATCCTGGCCTGGAAAAAATCTAAGAAGCAGGGGTGAACAATTTATACTAATTTTGTTAATTCTACATGGACTTGAAATATTAAAAATAAATCTGTTCGGATATCTGTACATATTTTGGAATAATAGGTACAAAGGTAAGAGTTGGGCAGCTCTAATGTCAGCGTCACATGAGCATTATTACTCTACCACATTTAATAAATATTAGGAATTAATAATATCCATATAGCTGCGATTTCGTCTATAGTAGCAGCAATATGTATAGTTCATGTACGAAAAAAACTAAATCAATAGAAGCAATTTAAAAAAATTAAGAATGTTCAGCTCTGGATGGCCAAATGACGACCAATTGGTGGAATTGCACATATATGGAATGATGACTATTTTATATAACTGCATGACTTACTTTTATTATTGTCAGAAACAATACAACACCAGTTAATAATTTTGACGACCATATTGTAATTGTAAAACTTCAACTGCAAAACTTGTAGAGAGTTGACCTAAGTCTTTGTTCTCTACATAATAATATTGTAAATGAGTGTGAAGGGCTGAAAACCTCCCATTAACCGGAAAGACCCCCTTCCACAACATTCAATGAATGAATAGAAAATATTTCAAATTCAAGTGGTTATATACAGTCATATACAGGGTTCCTGAGGTCAGTAAAAAGTTTGTAAAAGTAATTATGATTTTGGGGTTTTAAGGACCTTAAAAATCGCCTGCTAACGATTTTAATTTGTTAGTAAAAAAGGCAGTATAAATTGGGATAATTAGTCAGTAATTTTGTAGTATTAATGACTATACTTATTATTTACTATTTTATACTTTACTCATTATGTTGGTGGGCAACCTGAAATTGTGGCGGGCAAGCTGATTTATCATGGAACTTGCCCGGAGGGGCAAGCTATTTTTTTTCCTTATTTCGACCACTGTATTCCATACATGGTGACAAGAAACTTCAAGACATTGCTGGAGAGATGGAGAGAGGATATTTATGTCTTTAATGCATTGTCTACTACAGGAATTTACTTTCTGTCCCAGAAGTGATACATAACGCCATTAAAAAATAAAAGCAGACGATGGTGGCCATGGCACTTACAGGCCTTATTGTAAAAGAAATCATTTAGTGAGTGAGTGAGTGAGATTGGTTGCTTTACGCCCTTATCAACACATTTAATATGGTTATATCAAGGGTGGGAGAGCTGAGAGGGAGTGAGTGAGTGAGATTGGTTGCTTTACGCCCTCATCAACACATTTAAGAGTGTTTTATCAAGGGCGGGAGAGCTGAGAGGGAGGCTGTTTATGATCATACCCAGGAAATAGAGATAGAGAAGATGGGAGAGAGAGACAGAGAAAAGAGACAGAAAGGCACTTTATGGTCATACCCAGGACCATAGAAATCAATTACTACCATGAAACTACATCAATCAATTACTACCATGAAATTATATCAAACGATATTACATCAATATGTTTCATTTTCTACAGAAAATTAAAATCAATTTTACCATTCCACATACACTTTTCATGTACCCATTACTAATTTTAATACTCTATAAAATTTTCCCTAGTACATCTGGTACTATGTTCAGCCTCATTACACAGCTTGTTTATTTCTTTGACCAGTTCATGTTTATGATCCCAATCATATATTCAATCTAGAAATATAGGTAAAAAATATATTTTCTGTGCTACATAAATTTTACAAGTCTTCATGTGTTTCAAACACTCCCTGACAAAGTCCATCACATCATGTTTCAGAACAATGACACATTGTATTAATGTCCCAAATGGAGAACTTACATTTAGGCTCCTCAACTATTCACCATCTCCCTCATTTCATTATATCTATCCCAACCACATGTCTTAAGCTTCCCAATAAAAGTACCTTTGTCTTGTTCCAGAACACTAAACCACCCCAACCCTTCTCCTCTATTCCCCACTGCTATGGGAAGCATTAATGTATGCCTTCTCTGCCTAATGGCAGAGAAGGCATACATTAAAAATTACCCATATCAGGCAGCTCTAAACCCACCTTACCCTCCCACACAAGCAAAAAGTGACATAAAAAACAGATTCCTCACACCCTTGATCCTAAAAAAATTGTTCTTATTCATCAATATGTACACCCACGGAATGCATATAGGCCTACAACAAGTGCTGAGATAACATTCTTGTTACTCCATAGTGGCCATATTGGATTTTGACCTTGAAAATGACCTTGGAACATAAAATGACCTTCAGAAATGAATTCCTCATACTTAAAAACATCAATAAAATGGTATTATAATTGAAGATCTACCAAATAGAAGCCAAGATATGCCATATTTACTGTTTTGGGCGGCCATCTTGTATTTTGCAGCTACTGGCCACCAGGGGTGTCTACCAACTTGTAGCTGGTGCTTTTCGAAAATTTCAGGCCTTATTTAACACCATGCCAAATTTCAAAAACGTGTCACAACATGCATAATGTAAACAATTAGGTCCCCAAATATTATGACTTGATCTGAAAAAATGCTTATTTCACCAAAATCTGACCGTTGCCATGGCAACAAAATTAAAAAAAAAAGATATTTTGTTGAAATATATATTTTTGGAATCTCCATACGTACTTGTTTACTATGGTACCCCAACCTGTACAGTATATTTTATATATGTTATATTCCATGCAAATAGCAATGGTAAATATTCTTAATGTTGGCAATAATGGCCTGAGCCAGGTGCTTTTTCCCATAGAGACCAATGCTATTTTGTGGAAAATGACGCAAAAACGTCAAAATCTCAAAAAGCACACAGTCCCCAGGTGGGGACTTTTCAGGGAATGATCCCCCATGTGTCCCGCATCATATATCCAAAAATCAGCTTTACATTATTTTATTCCGGGTTCCATGCTAAAATGCCTGTACTAATAATGGATTTTTTAAAAAAAATTTCAACCTCAGATGTCATTGCTTGACCACCACAAATGTAAATCGGCCCTTATCTCGAATTTTAGAATTTTCATTACACTTCACCTTTAAGGGTCTACTGACCCATACCAGCTGCAGTTATATCACTCTATCAGTATCAGTTTAGTAACAAGAACTAATACCAAGTGCAGTCCTATACGTTAATGGTGCATGATGCATGTTTAATCGTCATCTGGTGTAATCAGATACTTTAGAACTGTCTTCAAGACCTTTAAAAATTCCAAGTACAAAATATATTTTGAGTACAAAAATATGAGGATTCATGAGGGATGGAGAGATTTATATTAGTATAAAAAAAAGTTGGGTCATAAAAAATGTTGGTAAAAAAAAAGTTGGGTTGTTGGGTCATAAAAAAGTATGAGAAAAGAGTAGTGAGAAAAATTCATAATTTCAAATAGTTTGTACTTGTTTGTTTAAAAATTTAGATTTTTAACCTTTTAACCTTTTTGAAATAACTTTATTCGATTAGCCTGCCCTCTTTGCAGATTTACTTTGCACTCTTAGTTCTGCAGCTGTCATAGAACTTTTGACACAGGCACAGTGGTGGTTTATGGTTCCCAACACAACAGGGGGCAAATTCCAGGCCCGACAACATTCCATAGCCATACATCAAAGAGTACCGCCTGTAAACATTGTTACATGCAATATTGGACTGTCCGTAGAAGTGAGAGCATAATGAGGGTTTTGATACATTCTCTATCCATTCTAATCAGTCATTTACATCTAAGCATTCTCAACCCTCCTAATAATAGTGAAGAATTCAGGGTTATTCTCCGATGAATATTTAGGGTCAGTAAATCAGCCACAGGATAACAATGAACAAAAAAGATGAATACGAGGCCAGAGCGACCACTGTCAAACCTGACCAATCCCTTGTGTTGTGACCAGGTCATGTGGTTATCTCCCCACCCCTCTCTGGGTTCTCACCAGAAATATTTGACAGCGTAGCGGGGGCCACACCCCATCTAGGGGGTATAGTAAGTATACAGTAAACACATTTGCATCAACCATTACCAACATTTGCTATTCCCAAATTAGTATTGAATATATATATATACAAGACAACATACTACTGCCAATTGCTACAGTATCTTTCGATACTAGGAGGCTAGCCCAGCTGATTAGCGTAACTGTTATTTACTTTCTGCTTTCATTATTTAGTATAGAGTTCATTCCGTGTAATTCAGTTTTTTATTGATTAATTAGTTGAACAGTCGATTGCATAGATGAAACAGTTGAGATCATCGTAAAGTCGAGATAGCCCATCGTAAAGTCGAGATAGCCCATCGTAAAGTCGAGATAGCCCATCGTAAAGTCGAGATAGCCCATCGTAAAGTCGAGATAGCCCATCGTAAAGTCGAGATAGCCCATCGCAAAGTCGAGATAGCCCATCGCAAAGTCGAGATAGCCCATCGCAAAGTCGAGATAGCCCATCGCAAAGTCGAGATAGCCCATCGCAAAGTCGAGATAGCCCATCGCAAAGTCGAGATAGCCCATCGCAAAGTCGAGATAGCCCATCGCAAAGTCGAGATAGCCCATCGCAAAGTCGAGATAGCCCATCGCAAAGTCGAGATAGCCCATCGCAAAGTCGAGATAGCCCATCGCAAAGTCGAGATAGCCCATCGCAAAGTCGAGATAGCCCATCGCAAAGTCGAGATAGCCCATCGCAAAGTCGAGATAGCCCATCGCAAAGTCGAGATAGCCCATCGCAAAGTCGAGATAGCCCATCGCAAAGTCGAGATAGCCCATCGCAAAGTCGAGATAGCCCATCGCAAAGTCGAGATAGCCCATCGCAAAGTCGAGATAGCCCATCGCAAAGTCGAGATAGCCCATCGCAAAGTCGAGATAGCCCATCGCAAAGTCGAGATAGCCCATCGCAAAGTCGAGATAGCCCATCGCAAAGTCGAGATAGCCCATCGCAAAGTCGAGATAGCCCATCGCAAAGTCGAGATAGCCCATCGCAAAGTCGAGATAGCCCATCGCAAAGTCGAGATAGCCCATCGCAAAGTCGAGATAGCCCATCGCAAAGTCGAGATAGCCCATCGCAAAGTCGAGATAGCCCATCGCAAAGTCGAGATAGCCCATCGCAAAGTCGAGATAGCCCATCGCAAAGTCGAGATAGCCCATCGCAAAGTCGAGATAGCCCATCGCAAAGTCGAGATAGCCCATCGCAAAGTCGAGATAGCCCATCGCAAAGTCGAGATAGCCCATCGCAAAGTCGAGATAGCCCATCGCAAAGTCGAGATAGCCCATCGCAAAGTCGAGATAGCCCATCGCAAAGTCGAGATAGCCCATCGCAAAGTCGAGATAGCCCATCGCAAAGTCGAGATAGCCCATCGCAAAGTCGAGATAGCCCATCGCAAAGTCGAGATAGCCCATCGCAAAGTCGAGATAGCCCATCGCAAAGTCGAGATAGCCCATCGCAAAGTCGAGATAGCCCATCGCAAAGTCGAGATAGCCCATCGCAAAGTCGAGATAGCCCATCGCAAAGTCGAGATAGCCCATCGCAAAGTCGAGATAGCCCATCGCAAAGTCGAGATAGCCCATCGCAAAGTCGAGATAGCCCATCGCAAAGTCGAGATAGCCCATCGCAAAGTCGAGATAGCCCATCGCAAAGTCGAGATAGTTGGAGAAAAAAGTAGAGCGGGAGGGGTGGTCTAAGGGTGCACCAGCCATGTATACATGCAGACCTGTGCAAACATGCAGGCCCCCTCTCCCCCTCTCCAGGGTTACTCTCCCCCTAGCTCATAAGTATTTAAGATCAGGCCTCTTTCAGTTCCAAACTTGTTAACCTCATTTAAACCTAAATACCACCTGTGCTCCTACCTCTTTCCCATCCCACCCTACAATATGAAAGTATAAGAAGTATGTAACATTTACAGCTAGACTGTAAACTAAATCACAAAACTAAATCACTTTGCTCATCTCATCTCATCTCACTAACCCTCATTGCCGTGAATATGACTCCACATAGATGTCGTCATGGCAACCATCACTCACTTCCAAACCTGGCCTCCTCCACTCTGGGCCACAATCAGCAGGAGGCATTTCACAGTGATGTTACACTTCAGTTACATAACTTATCTGATGATCTCCTCAGATATTTCCTCTCACTGAAATCAGTTTACACAGATGTACAGATAACAGTCTACAGATCCAAAGATAAAGATCTTACAGGATGTAGCTTGTCAGATCACACTTGTTACATCCTTTTCTTCTTGTATATGGGTCATATTTCCAGAAAATGTACAATTTAACTTCACCAATCTTCTCAAATAACCCAAATTTCAGACGAAAATAAAGTTCAAAATACAGTTCAACACAACCAAACAGATTGCTAAACTCAATGCAATGCCAAATAAACTCGAATTTACTAAGTATTGACCAAATTGCAGCCTAATTTAACAGAATTTACTCAATGTGTACAGCTGCCAATTGTACATTTTCTGAAAATCTGCCAATTGTACATTTTCTGAAAATCTGACCCATATGGGTTATTCTCCCTAAAGCATAATAGGTACACATAATAGGCCTTGCCTAGTAGGAATGCCTAGTAGCCAACCCCCTGTCAATCACAGCCAACAGGCTTCACTCACTCAGTCTGTATACCTCCCTCCCTGTCACTCACAGCAAACAGGCCAAGCCAATACACTCCTCCACTTAACAGCACCAGCCCACACAATCAAAACAAACCCATGTGGCTGCTCTCAAGCCACCCCTCCTTTTTCTACTGCCCCAGGGGTGTGACAAACTCCTGAGTACACCTTTCCTATAGTGAGACTAAAAGGAGGCTGCGCCCATTCAATCGAAATACAAGTTAAAACAAATAAACACCTAGAGGCTAGCCTCCTAATAATATATAAGAAATAATGGCTAATAGTAAATACATAGGACCGATTTTCATGAAAAGTAGTCATTTTCACGAAATACAGTTGAAAAAACCTTAAAAATATAATTCATTACATATTACTTGGATACCCAGCTGTAATTCTCCGAATTTCGGCAGCTTAATATCTAATAAATAGCATTCATTGGCCTGGCAAAATTTTCCTCCTCTACCCTGCCATCATCGTACGTCACGCTGAATATTAAAATCTTTAAAGTATCATTTCATCCATGTGGTAGAATCGTTTAAATCATTTTTATTTTCTCCCTTAAAATAGCCTATTTCCCATAGGTTTCCCTTCTAGCTAACAGAAATATTGGACTTAAAACCATGAAAATGGCTAGAATATATCTTCATTCTAGTTGAATTCTATTGTCAGTTTATTCTTAATGTTGGGGCAAATTACTCCCGCTACTCTGGACGTCCTGTTCTTCAGGGACTTATAGCCAGTAATTTACCGATGCACCATTTAGAAATCCTCCTGGTCTCAAGCTGAACTGATGTTGGTTAACTATATTGTTTTAACACAACCAGTTGTGTTTTCCCAGTCCCTGTGTACCAACCAAATGCAATAGCACCATCCCTTATGAACAAAAACAATAAAACACAGCAATAGGTTTTTTAAAAATTCCATTGTTTTCAACTATTTTATTCATATCTGTACACAATGATTCCTAGTGCAAATCTCTATTTAACACATAAAGATTCAACATAGTCTTCAGTACTTCCCCACTTTCAAAATTTCAAAGCTAAACAAATAAGGAATTAGTAATTTTCAAACACTTTACTATAGCATAATTGAAGCAATAACTAGCTATAGCAATAACTTCTATTGGTCGCATGCAGGCAAACACTATAATAGTATGAAGTTTGCTAGTCCCAAATCAATTATTAAACACAAAAATGCTAGTCCCAAATCAATTATTGAACACTAAAATGATATATACTACATAGACTATACAGTCTAGACAAATTTGAATGAATATCAGTTGATAATGTCCAATGAATCATTTTCATATCTGTGGAGAGTTATAGTTGTGTGGTTATCAATCACCAGGGACAATAATATGGTGGGCCAATAAATGAGAGATTGATGTCTTAAATTGCCTTGATGTAATCTAAAGACCTATAGATCTGTTATCTTATCTCATCTCACCTGAAAGCTTCCTCCCAAAAGTTAGTCTTCTGATTGACAGATAAACAGAATCAAGTGTAGATCAGAACATGTAAACAGACTAGATAAAGTCTATCACTGATTTGTCTCACTCCCTGAATTGATTCCATGGAAGACTCAGTTGAACAAAGTATTTGGTATATTCCTCACCACTGAGAAGGAGTAAAGAAGTATCTTCTATATTTATGACAGACTTGTCCTTGATAACCACCTTAGTGAAAGACCAAAACTTATCTTCATACCCTGAAGCACCATGCAAAAAATAAACTTTTTCCTGATCTACAAAAATGTTCTTAACATAGCGTCGGAGTTTTTTAGGGCAGGACACCAAACCAGAGTCTCCAGTTTTAGGATCATACCAGTTGATAGCGAGAATGTCAGTTTTAAGTTCATCATCTTGTACAGCATAGACCAGATCTCCTTGGTACCACATGGTATAGCCACCTTTGTGTTCCTGCTTCATGGGTGCCATTTGCCAAGTCTTGGTAGGAATATCAAGAAATGCCATTTTGTTTGGAGCTTCTTCAGAATCAGGATCAAAATGTAAGCAATCACAAGTATAGATTCTATCATTTACAACACAAGCTGCAGTCACACCAAAGTATGGTTTCCAGTCAGAGTACATGGTGGTGAATACTTCCCATTGATTGGTCTCAAAGCTGTAACGCTCAATTTCTTTGACAACATTCAATCCATCTGATCCGCCCAATGCATACAAAAATCCTTTGTGTTCAACAAGTGAGACATCCTGACGGGGCAAACACATTGATGCCAGCTCAGTCCATTTGTATTCTCTTGGGTCAAAGATGTAGCATCTGCCTGAAACTTCATCAGCATCTTGAGTGTAACTTGTCCCTCCACAGGTCACCAAGAAGTCATTAACTATAATGTATCCAGGCTGATGTATATCTTCAAAATCAACTTTGTTCACTTTATGCAATGTGGAAATCCAGTCTATGTCCGTACTGTGTGCAAACCAATCTTTTCCTTCATCTGTGATTGATAACAGATGAGGTTTCACTCTGAGTCTTGTGTGACTACCTTGGCAAAGAACTCTTTGATAAATAGGTTTAGATAGATAGTCCTGAGCTTCTTTAAGATGGCTATTCAACACAAGATTTTGCCTGAGTTCAGGTAATGTTTCAATAAAGGTGTCAACTATGTTACCCGCAATGAGGGGAAACCTGATCAGTTCCATTAGCCAAGTAAGGAACTGCATCCTCTTCTCAGTGTCATTCATAAACCATCGGACAACAGCATAGAAAAGCTGCTCTTCAGGACCAAACTTCAACTCTTTCCTACACAGCAGAACCCTGAAGCTTTCAAAGCTTAGCTTGAGATAATTTCCAGATTCAATGAGTAGTTTTAAGTTTTTAGCTACAAAATCTTCAATTTTAGTGGAGACATATGAATAGGGTCTGGCTATATCAAACATCTGCACACAGTTATCCAGTGATATTTTGTCATACATATAGGACAAACATGACTCAATGGCTGTAGTAATTTGAAGATGATCTGCAGCAGTCAAAAGGCCAATAAGATTGTCCTTTGTAATATGTAGATTCCCTGTGTAAAGATAATCAAGTAGCAGTTGTAGCATGTCTGCATTTATTGCCTTTAGTTCCACATAGTCTTGTTGAGTTTCTTTCATACCACTTGTGAGCATGGCATAGAAATAATCACTGAATGATGCAAGTACAGCTCTGTGAACCTTGAACGAGCGTCCTTCAGCTACTAAGGTGTAGTCACAAAGAGCCTGTGACTGCCATAATCGTGCAAGACCCTTGGAAATAGACAGCCTCCACTGCCACTGTGTTTTATCTTTCTTAAACATCTTTGCAAAGATATATGAGGGGCTGGAAAGAAACAAACACAATCTAAGAATTCAGTGTTGAAAGTTTGGCTATCACCAAAAGTCTCAGTCATTACTAATAGTAAGGTCTAGTTTTGACCCAAATCGACAAGGTTTTCTATTTGTAGTAAGAAATATACATTTGTCTTTTTAGAATTGCATTTGCCTTTTTGCCAGATATTTCACTGCATTAACAATCAGACATATGTGTATTTCAATAGCCTTAACAATACTACTATCTTGGATTTGGGGTATTAATTCTTACACACAAAAAAATCTAATCATTCTTCATCTCACTATTCTCTCCCATTTGAACCTAAATGTATTGCTGTGTACTCATAGATACAAAGGAGAGATAGGAAATCATAACCATTATAACAAGTTTGAACCACACTTACTGTATATATATACTGATAATGATAAACGGTGAATGGTCCATATTTTTGGAAGAATTTGAAGGGACCCATACATGAAGGCTGCTACATTATAAATAATATTATTTGGTATTATTATGGTAGGATTTAAATTGATTCCCCCTTTGAGCTATTGAGCCCTCTACCTCTAATCATAGGCCTAGTCTGTCATGATAAAATTCAAACACTTTCTAGACCTGAGATACAGTTTTAAAGGTCCTAAGAATCACCAAACCCACTGTGTACAGTAATAGGCAAGAACCTTCCTGTCACATACTCACCTTTATTAGTAATTTCATATTCCAATCGGGGTAACAGCAGGAAGAAATGCATTGATATTTTCGATGCATAGGCATGTCGACCTATTTGTCTCTCTTTATTGTAAGCTTATCTTGGACAAATAAAAGATTTTCTATTCTATTCTATTCTATAACCGAAACGCTCTCTTTAGGTTGAGATAGCAACAGCTGCCACTGATTTCATACAGGCACCGGGGCTTATCTGAGGGTGGGTGGGGCACTGACCACAGCTGTAGGTACACAAATGCTCACATACAGTGCGGGCACATGCTTCATGCACTCAACCTGCACCTACACACAACATTTGTTTGTTATTTGTTTTCCATAATTATCAAAGGAACATTAAGCAAGATGAAGATAGGGCATGGTGTTGTCTCATATATCCTAAAGTTTGGTGGCAATATTAGATGTGTTTCTGTCTCTAAAATTACATTTAATGAAGGGAAGTCTAAGCGTCATATTTCTTTAAATAGAATCTGTATAATTTACGGGAAGAGAGGTTTCTTTGTCTCACATGTTCTCATAATTTGTTGTTTTACCAACTGTTTTACTGATCTTCAGTTCCGTCCGCCCCCTCCGGAGGACGTCGTATATGGTTTGAGAAGGTATCTTGGGTGGAAATGTGATTTTGAAGTCCTTTTTAGTATTTTAGTTGTGATCTATACAACTAATTTTAGCCAGGGAAACTTGGGGAAGCCTGTCAGGAGAGCCTTTTGTATGGACAAAGGACTGATCACATGACTGCCTCTTGAAAGTAAACGTCTCCCCTCGCTGCTATGATGCAAAACACTACTCTCATCTAGGGAAATCTCACCTTGGTATTTAAATTGCATATCAAATACCGAAAAATGGCCGATATTCCGACTATTCAGATATACATTTGGGTGTATACAGTATATACCTGTGTATAAGCCAGACCCTGTGTATAAGCCCACCCCGTTTATAAGCCAGGGTTTCAGCACGTCATAACGTTAATATAAGCCAGGCCCTGTTTATAAGCTGTACAACCACAGACCTATAATAGTGCTAATTAATGTAAGATGCTGAAGAGATCGGCCAGAACGAGCTTTTAGTGGGCCATGAATGATAGTTTAAATATAAAACTCAGTTGTCGTTGGTTGATTGTGAATTCACAACAATTCTGGTAGAGTTTTTTTGTTAAATTTGAGTTTAAAACACGAAAACCAGAGTAATGAATGAAGATAGATAATGAATGAGAATATAAGCCCACCCCGAATATAAGCCGGGTCAGTTCACCATTTTGAAATTAATCTAAGCCGGGGCTTATACACAGGTATATACAGAATTTTCCGTACAAATCCAATCGTGAGAGAACCCTTAAAATTGGAAATCCAGAAGACAACATTAAGTTATTCGCCAGCTAGAATGACCCTGATGGCCGGCTAGAATTGCCCCAAATTTCAACTTATAAATAGCCACAAACATAGACTTACAGATATATCATTTCCAGCTGAATTTTGGTCTCATTCCTCGTCCTTTCGAACAACCATTTTACAGCTACTACAAGTGTTTTCAGGGGTCAAAATAAGCCTTGAGTCAGAACCCTGCCACCCACCAACCTTCTTCTCCATGTTAACAAAATTTCACAACAGTGAATGTTGATTTAGTGGTGTAACTAGGATTGTAAATTAATGGATTGGAAGTAATTCATTATAAAGGAATGACTGACATAACAAACTGATATTAAAATGCCAAGTTTCACCCAGGTTCAGACATTGTGTTTTTAATGGAGAATAAATATCCTATTTAGTGGACAGGGGGACATTTCTAAAAGTGAAATGGAATACATTTTTTATGGAATATTGGGAGAGTGGAGGAAATGATGTATGATTGGTTCAACCATATATACAGCAGGTATATTGAGGCCAAGTAGGCAAATTTGAAGATTTATTTTGTAGGAATTTCTGAAATTTTTTTTGCTATTTCTGTTCATTCCCAGGGACCATGTGGTGTCCTTTATTCCGTTGTTCGCTATGTGAATAGAAATCATGCTATTGCTTTAATTCTTGTATCATTACGAAGAAAACAAATTCCTCTTTCAGGAAATGTATACTTGTCCATACTTATCTCCCTAATTTGTGGTCCCAGTGTGCGTAAAATGTACGCACAAATGTACGCATTGCCACGTGGGATGACGGCATCAGATTAAATAAGGCTGCATTATATTTTTTCCAACAAAAAAATAATAACTAATAGTATATTCAAAACACATATGTCCCTGATATATTTTTCTAAAATATTGATGCTCAAATGCAATTTGTTGCAAACTGTTAAAATGCGTTTCGGGATGACGCTCCTTCTACACAAAATTCACTAATCCAACTCTGTTCACCCACAAAATAACGAATGAAATAGAAATTTGTTCACATTTCCTTAATTTTCAACATCAAAATACATACTGATTTATATCATAATTAATTTTTACCCCTACTATAACTCACATTTCTATTATGTACCCACAAAGACAGATTTCTTGAATGATATGGTTTGAAAAATAAACACTATCATTTACCATTATTCATTGAAAATGTCTCCTAAAAATTCAGATTTCCCAGCATTTCAGGCCAAATAAAAATAAATTCTCTCTGTTTTTGCTTACATTCCGTGCCCATATACATATAGCATTGAGCAAAACTGGATAACAAGCTATTTTTTTTCTAAAAGACTCGTTATCATGAAATACTGGTCTAGGAACTCTGTCAACGTTTCATAAGAAGTGCCCATATTCTCTTGGTGTTGTTTGGTTCCTAGCAATATCAATATACAAAAAATTTGCAAAATACATAAAACTATAGAATACCAAAATGTTCAGAAATATAGTGCCCCTTCCCTGATACCAAAAATTATTACTTTGTGAATGAAACATAAAATTATATAAGATTTTTATTCTGATACTGTTTTATACATACAATATAACAGGGCCTGTAAGTGTCATGGCCGCTGTCACTCGCATTTTTTTTAAAGCTGCGTTATGAGCTGTGGAAGATCCTGAAGTGTAATGACTATCCTGGCAGGCAGGCAGGGTATTGGGGAAAGTTTGGAAATATACACAAGTAACAAACAGAGTGGTTCGGAATTCCACAAATCGTCATATGGTGCGCCCTCATTTCCAAATTATGATGTATGCTAACAAGGGGGAAATCCCTGTGAAATCTCTGGTTGAGAGTTGATCCAATGCATGTCCATTTGGTGCACACCGATTGAATAATGCACCACTTCTTTTATTTACATGCTTTTAATGGGTTCGGAATTCTTAAATATTCAGGGACATGTTTATTTATTGTATACTTGGTGTATGTGGCAAAATGAAAAAACGTGCAGTACCAAGCCATATTGCTTGACTTATCGTCCGGTTTCTTCCTTGAATACATCTTGCTGAGGCAGATACCGGCTGCAAACTTATTAGGAGGACCAAATTTCAGATTGCCAGCCAACACCTGATCCACTACATGGTGGTCATATAGGATACAACCCAGTGTAGAGAAGCTAGACAACTGGATTGTGTCGACCAACATATGGTAACTGTCGGCAGAAATGGAATTAACTTTTCATACAGACATGTAGACCCTTTTGTCCTATTCATTCACTGTAATATCGAGCAAATTGACAAATAAAAGATTTTCTTATCTTATATTGCATATGGGCGAGGTAGCCTTTACAGTCACCATTCATGGAAAGTACATGATCAAACACACCCAACATGCCATACATTAGCTCAGATGCAGTCAATTTAGTAATGTCCAACTGCTTCATTGGCCATTGATAAGACTTAAACTGAACGTAATACTCTGGTCACCATTCCAAACCTTTTTTGGGGTGGTAATCTGTCATTGACATTTAGTGACAGCTGATTGATTGAGCTGACCAACTCCACCATTGGGGCCGACTCGGCCGGCGTACGTTTAGGAGGAGAGCCCCAGTTCTTTATTTTCTTGAGTCTTGCCAGGATAGATTCTGAGGAATCAGACTTTTGTGAGGATTTGAACTCTTTGAATGGGACTCTAGGAGCTCTCGATAGGCTGGATCAGCACTATCTGTATAGACGCCCAAGGCCATGTTGCCGACGGTAGGAAACTCAGCACCAGTAGAAGGTAAATTCCTTGTCTTCTTATTTGTTGCAGACTTGCCCGATTTTTTATCCAACTTGAATTTATGACAACAAACGTCCAGTGTACACCAAAGGGTGGTGCATGAATGAATTTGCACCTGGAGGCATAACAAGAGCAAAATTTTCAGTGTGGTGTAGCTATCATGGCGACAGGCTTGGTAGTGCTGTGCGCGCGAAAGCCAAGGTCAGATGACCTGCGGCTGACTTCCGGTCCAGATATATTCCCATATAATAAATTAAATAGGTTAACATCCATAGCTGACAGTGCATTTTTAAAAAATCACGTTATGTATCACTTCCAGGACAGGAAGTGAATTCCTGCCATAGACTTAGTGTTGGAGAAATAAATATCCTTTCTCTCCATCACCCCAGTAATGTGCCGGAGTTTCTTGTCACCCTATAAATCAACTGGAGCCCCCACTCCTTTTCTTTTTTTTGGTTCCAACTCAACAAAACATGAGAAAAAAAAACTAACAGAAAGTCACTGCTACAAGGATTTTCAACGTTTGTCTGCTAGTTCGTTCTGGTCCGCTCTGATCAGTTCTAGTGTCAGGATTTTCCACCTGCCTGCAGGCGAGCAGGGGGCAGTGAAGCACAACACCGACAGACACACCAGGGTCGCCCAAAAGAGGGGTGTGAGCCTTTCCTCTACTGCAGAGGAAACAGTCAAGGATTATTCCCAATTCTCGCGGTTCCTGATAGGCTGTATAGGGCGCGAATTTAACACCAGGGGCATGTTTGACAAGCCTCAGGCTTGCTGCGCTAAGACGGGAGCTTCCGGTGCGGCTGAAGTGTATGCTTACAAACAACAATAACAACAAACATAGCGAACTTTTCAGGGTCAGAAAACATGAAATAAAATAATCATCTGGTTATACACAGAACCAGAATGAGAAATCTGGTCAATCCTTGACAGAATCTTTAATTTGATTATCATTACTTGATCTAGAATCCTGTGATTTTTAGAAGTTTGACCTCTTGTTTTGGTCGATTATGTGCAGAGAGCGGATGTTATAGTCTCCGCTGGATGACGTAATATTTGAAACACTAGGTGGCGTGACGCTCTAATTAGCCTAACTGGGGTAACGAGAATTGATACATGCATTCTCCTGGCTATCCAGTGGTCAGGTGTGGCGTTGCTTGGCAACCACGATTGTGTTTGATTGTGTTAGATTGTGTTAGTTTTGAATGCTTCAAAAGTCATAAGTTCTTGTTACTCCAATAGATGTACCAATGTTGTAGTTTGGAGTTTTTTCTTCCTCTTCCTGGTGTTTCCACTAACTGTTGCGTTTTGCTAGTTTTGTACAGTAGTTTATTCATTTTAGTATTTTTAGTAATTTATTTAGTAGTACCGTATTTATTTTTAAATATCCCCTGAAGTCTTCCCTTGTAGGGAATAATCATGGTATTAGGGGTTATTTATATAATTTCATTACCCCAAATGGCACAATGGAGGGTTCAAACTGATTAAGACCCATCAGAAACGAACCGGGACGAACCCTGATGGGGTGAGTTCCTGTTTTCTGATGGTGTTGAGATCAGTTTGAACCCAAACAGAGTGCCATTTGCTATTTTGTACACACTGTATTTGGATGTTGAAAAATAAATTCAACTTGTTAACCTAAGTTTGGCTTGAGGAAACTTGATTCACCGCAAATTGTAGGCGTAAGTTACACGGCCGGGAAAACGTCATTTATAATGGTTTGTAGATGCACAAACAAGATTGTATTGTTTAGTAACATGTAACCATTGAAGCCCAAACTGATTGTGTGAACTGTGTGTAATGATGTATTTTAATTCACATTTATATATATGTAGTGGGCCGCCATATCTTACTATCCACGTTTTTACTTTTTGTCTCCACAGACAGACTTTCCTACTGTCTAAAAAGACTAAGTTGTCACTAGTTCTTTAGCGTAAGAAATCCCTTCGCAAAATAGGTTTCTCTTGCCTTGTTTGTAAGGCTGGGATTTTAAGTTCAGAATATGTTACTTTTGTGCTCTCTAATATTTTGGTAAGTGTGAAATCATTTTTGCAATTTCTTTAGCTTCTGTAAATATATTTGAATTGCGGAACTATAAAAAATAATAAAATAGAATAATCAATTCGGTATTTGCTTTCTCTGAAATGACTTCAGTGGAAATGAGAAAAATAATTTCGGGTATTGATGCCACAAAGAATTCGGGGATTGAATATCTCCCAGCCAATATCTTAAAGTCGTGTCTCTTAGCGCTGACTGACCAGATGACTCACATTGTAAATATCTCCCTCTTACTAGGGAGAGTGCCTGATGCCTTCAAGATTGCTCGAGTTACCCCTTTACATAAAGCAGGTAGTAAGCTTGATACCAATAACTACAGGCCGATCTCCTGCATCTCCATGCCGGCGAAAATCCTCGAAAAAGCGGTTCAGCAACAGCTAACAAATTATTTTGAATCACATAATCTCTTCTCTAACCAACAATACGGATTTAGGACCAACCATTCCATACAACAAGCCCAGATTGACTTTCTTAAAAATATTTACACGAACCTGAATAATAATCTATTAAATAAAACAGTATATCTTGACTTTAAAAAGGCGTTCGACACGGTCCATCATCCCACGCTTTTAGAAAAATTAAAACATTATGGTATCAATGGTATGGAGCTCCTTTGGTTTTCGAACTATCTCTCAGGCAGAAGGCAATTTGTTACTGTCAATGGTTTGAAGTCAGATGAGGGGGTGGTCACCTACGGGGTACCACAAGGGACTATCTTAGGCCCAATCCTGTTCACTATTTACATCAATGATTTACACTCTGTTATAAAACATGCCAATGTTCAGCACTACGCTGATGATACGGTAATATTCCATCACAGCGATAGTGCTGAGACACTAAATCACGATCTCCAGCAAGATCTCGATAGTATTTCTTCCTGGTGCATCGAGAATAAAATCTCACTTAATGTTGCTAAGTGCAAATCAATGTCATTTTCTCTTAGCAGCTACTCAAAATCAAAATCTCAATCCTCCCCCACCCCCACCCTAACTCTTGGGACGTCACAGCTTGAGGAAGTACATGAATATAAATACCTTGGTTTCCTATTCGACAACACCCTGACATTCAAACCCCATGTTAATACCACTTTAAGTACTGTTACCTCAAAGGTTAGGCTCCTCTACAGAGCTAGGGACTCCTTAACTCAGAAGGCGAAACATGATTTATATAAGATGGCCATTTTGCCAAACCTTGATTTTTGTGATTTTATTTATGACTCGGCCCCTAAAACTCTCCTGAATCGATTGCAATCCCAGCAAAATTTAGCTTTATGTATTATATTCAACAAATCAAGATATGACAATGTCGATCTAGAGCATAAAATGCTCAACGTTTGGCCATTACAATTGAGAAGAGATAAGCACATTTTAGACATGGCGTATTATATGGCTCAGGACCAAACTTCACTTGATTTGAGGAAGCTTCCAACACGTAGCCACGCTGAAGGGAAGAGAAACCTCAATGTTCTCTCCTCCAAATCCAATAAAATTCTCAATTCAGTAATATTTAAATGCCAAACGAGATGGAACGACCTTAAGCCAGTTGCCCATAAAATAGATAATAAAGTGACTTTTAGAAAATACACTGAGTGCCTTCTAGCCCCTGGGTGAGCACCCTCATTAGTATCAGCCTATTGCTCTCTTGCATGTACCAAGTACTACTATATACTTTCTCTCATTATTGTACCAAGCTACAACTTGGATAATCCTCTCTGGTCAGTCAGCTGCTCTTACACTTTTCTCTGATCTCCATAAATTTGTGTCCTGGTTATATTTGTACCTACTGCTTACTGATACTCTACTGTATTTCTAGTCTCCCTATGTGATATCGGAGTCTGTTGCGTAGCTATATTTGTATATACAAATATATATATTTATAGTTACCAAACATGTGAATCAACTAGTTAATATGCTAGTAAACCTTTGAATTCTTGTAAAAAATTCAAGTTACTTGAAATGTATGTCCACTGCCATATCACGACTACTACTACTGTATACATGTATCTGTAATAGTATTAATATACTTTATTATCATCATTAATTTTAATCTGAGTATACTGTCGTCCGTGATTCTTTCAACTTGTAAACACTTGTACATATGTGTAATATCAATTCTCGTTTTAAATCAACACTACCGCGATTCCGTCCGGTAACTTTACCTAATATGCATAATACATGTTAATTAGCTCACAAAGCTGAGTATTGTTCCTCATCATGAGATGAGTTCATTAATGTTACTACTCGTGTTACTTTACTTTACTTGCTCAACTGTTTTTTCTTTATCATTGTCCCTGAAACGAAATAATGTAACGGCACCCATAGGAAGAACTGGCACGCCAGAATTGGATAACCAATATTGTTCTGTACCAAAAAAGACAATAAAGAATGTTTGAAATTGAAATTGAAATTGATTAAAGAAATAATGGTAGCTGAGGACCACGGATGCACAGGGTGGAAATACATGATCTTTAAACTTAAAGCTTGGCTCGCCGATTCTGGGGTTTCGCTGCAAGACACAATTTGTCTTGTTGACCAGTTTGTTCCTAAGAATACCGGTACCGGTACATGAGAATACAGGTGAGGTGGTTCGCGCCACTATAGGCATAGACCGTTCCGAATAATTAAGGCCGTTAGTAAGATAGCATGATAGCATTTAATCTGCCTCAAGAGTGAGTGAGATTGGTTGCTTTAGGGCTACGTCCTTATGAACACATTCAATATGGTTATATCAAGGGCGGGAGAGCTGAGAGGGAGTGAGTGAGTGAGATTGGTTGCTTTACATGAATGCGGGACAATCTGGACAAAAATTGCTGGGTCGATCGGGACAATTTTGTTGCGTGAATACCCACTGTTTTGGTATATTTCGACAGCTTTTACCCAGTCTTTCTAACACCTTTCACCAGTGCCTCACATGTGAGAGGGACAGTAACTTTACTTGCCAAAGCCCAAACATAAAATACCCGAATAATAACATTTCTGAGTAGGTTTACCTAGAAAACATGTATACGTAATATTTACCTCTGAAAGGATCCATCTTTCTCCTTCATTTAATTCAATTAATTGTTTCCCACAAACAGTGGGTCTATCAGGGAAAACACAAGGTACGGTACTGGGGATATAGCTGTCAAGACATTTGATTTGGTATCCACTACAAGTCAAATGAATGATTTCCTGTTATAATATTGCAACTTATAGGGGAATTATGTTATTTGTGACATAGTCAGGTACTTGTAAATAAAACTTGGGTTAATTATTAGGTTTTGTCCCGATCAACCCCCTTTTTGTCCCGATCGTCCCAGCAATTTTTGTCCCGTTTGGTTTTTGTCCTGATCGTCCCGACACCCTTTACGCCCTTATCAACGGTGGGTGACAATCTACGGATCTCAAAGAAACTACGGATCTCAAAGAAACTACGGATCTACGGATCTGCTCATTTGAAGTAATATGACATGTAATGAAGTCATCCAATATCAAATTTAGTAGAATAACATCTAAAAATGTTAAATCAATGGATCTGTGAAGTATTTGGTTGTGTTTAATACCTGCGATAGCTCTAAACTCTGTTCTAACGCTACAGATTCTCAAAAAAAAAACTACAGGTCCGCCATCTTGGATTTTTTAGTTACGGATCTATGACGTCACATGTGTTGATGTCAACAGAATGACAGAAGAAGTGTGGGTTTGCACATGTAGCCTAAAATGATTTCCACAGTTTCACAGTGATAAAGTTTAAGAAATTCACATTTGTTGATTCACTACGGATATATAGGCCTAGGCTAGGCCTATATATTCAATTTGTATTCATACAAAATTTACAGAATAGGCTAAGCTAGTCTAGGACGACGACTTCAAGGTCTTCCCAGGAATTCGTATTGATAGGCCCTACCTCCGAAATTTGTGTAAATTAATTTATTACGGATGAAATCATGATCACTACGGATCTACATCTTTAACAGATCCAATTATCATTACATTAGGTTACAGCAGGTTGTCACAATTAATAATAATATCCTAACTACGGACACTCGAACGACTACGGATCCTAGTGGCGAAACATAGAACTATCACTACGGATAAATCAAACTGTTGAATGCTTATTAGATGTCAAATAACCAGTATAACATGGTTTTAGTAGCTACAGAGCTCAGGAACTAGGGATCTACGGATGATCCGTAGATTGTCAACCAGCCTTATCAACATATTTAATATGGTTATTTCAAGGGCGGGAGAGCTGAAACGGAGGCAGTTTATGATCATACCCAGGAAATAAGAGATAGAGAAGAAGGGAGAGAGAGAGAGACAGAGAAAAGAGACAGAAAGGCACTTTATGGTCATACCCAGGAGGGTGCGGGGATGATACCCTTCTCTGTCTGCCTCTCGGTATATTACACCTCCCTCTGACTTTCTCTTAACCTATCTCTCCTTCCTTAACTTCGACCGAGCGACTGAAACACAGCCACCCAAAATCTCCTCTAACCCAAGTAGCGAGATGCATGAGCGATAATAGAGAATCTCAGTTATTCTAATATTGGGAGAGATGAATACAAGAGGAGGAAACGATATCAATAAACAAAGCCCACTTACATCAGTTTCTGTAGATATGGACGGAGATTACAGCTTGATAGATGGTTTACATCACAAATTGTCCACAGTAAGATCCGAGTAAGATCGCAGTTCGATCAGTGCTTTTGAGCGGAACGTGCGGTTAGGGACAGGCGCGCGCTCCACCCAATGACGCCTATTGGAGGACTCAACATAGCAGTTCCATGCTGTCAGTCAGTGTGTAGTATGTAGTAGGTGAGGGGTTGGGAGATGTTTTTTTTCTGGATGAATAATCATGGTATCGGGAGTTGATAACTTTGAGTAGTACCTATTTTGTATTTATATAATTTCATATATTTTACTTCACATTTATATTATACTTTATAGTATCCATGTAGAAGATTTAATGAATTTCCGTCTATACCTAAAAATGTCATATATGAAAAGAAACGAAAATGCGTAAATAGAGTGTTATATAATAATAACTCTTTGAATACTAAATTTATTGCATATGCAGCAATAAATCTTGCTATTAAATTAGTTTTTAAAACAGAATTCAAGCGAGTAAGACTTGTACAGTAGACAAATAATAAAGAGGATTGTATGACTGTTGTATAGAGGGTAACAAATGAGAAATGTATTAAAACATTGTAGGCCTATAGAGGAGAGGTGATCTTAAAAAATATTTATTAATTCATTTGTTTTGTATAAATATGATAACAGATGAATGTTGTGATGTAAATATTGTTCATTCATTTTATCAAATAAATTAATTCTTAGAAGAACTGTGAGGTCACAGAAAGTCGTAGCCTATTTCTGATTTTGTAACTATTCTTCCATAGAATATATGCCCATCTAAATGCTTCATTAACGCAAATTAACTCCAAACTATTCACCAAAATCAGGGACCCACAGACCACGCACAAATCAAAATATTCAGTAAAATGGCAATGATTCTATCTAAATCAATTTAAACAATAAAAATAAATATACAAATATACTCTAAACTTCACAGAAGTGAACAGGAACAAACAGGCTCATCAATCATAAGCACCTTTGGTTTGGCAAAAAAAAAAAACGAAAAAAACCAATTAATTTAATATTAATTAATTATTTAAATAATAATTGTGGTGAAGGTTCATATCAATATCAAATAATATGCAGATCGATCAGGAACAATAAGAACAATATAAGAAGTCTCACTATCTCACTCTCTCTAGCCGCTGAAAATCCAATCCTATAACACATGGCAGTGAACATGGCTCTGTTGGCCAAACCTAGTTTTCAAATATACATTTCAAATTAATATATCTGGTAATATCAAGGAGAGTTTGGTAGAGTCCGGAGATCAATGCTTTGCTAATATATATGTAGAAATATGACCAGAAATGTCCATACAGTAATAAATCAAAAGTTTGGTGGTCCCTAGGGGACCGACCGTCTGATGGTGACCATGTGGGCTCTTTTTGACGTGCAAGTAAATACTGGGGACGTCAACAGCAACGGTCAAAGATGGCCATCGGTGGTTGCTATGAATAGGTTATACCTCACATCATTACATTGCTTATTTAAAGTATACTACTGTATGTGTATAGTAACCCCACCCACAGTGTGTGACTGGCCGTGTCCCAACTATTATGCTGAATAAACCTCATGTAGAACAAAGTCCTTGCGTTGACCAGATGTTCTTTTTCCACGAACTCCCTATAATATAACATCTGGTGGAGAACCCGGGCAATTCATTTTTTAGTACACTTTTTATTCAAAATGTACAATGAT
The DNA here is from genome assembly GCA_942159475.1 of Sthenelais limicola. NCBI lineage: Eukaryota > Metazoa > Annelida > Polychaeta > Phyllodocida > Sigalionidae > Sthenelais > Sthenelais limicola. The sequence goes on from OW804098.1 coordinate 2,961,978, forward strand.
ACCAAAATGATCCAATAGAATTAGCAACCCTAACTATAAAGGAGTGACTGATTATCAAACAACTTGCGATCCACTAAAAGGACGCCTGTATGAAGGAATATTACACCGCACCACTCCTCAGATTCAGAAGTGGAACCCCATTCAGACACGGATATTACATCTCCTATATTTAATCAAACCCTCATCAACAGACGAGGCAAACGACTCATGGATGAGGGGGAGATCACAAAGGAGATATATGACCAGCTGATCATGGAGAAGGTAAGAACTCCAGAATTCTATCTCCTACCAAAAATCCACAAAAACAAATCGCCCTGTCCAGGCAGGCTGATAGTTTCAGGAAACGGGGGTCCCACAGAGAAGATTTCAGGTTTTATCGACCTGATTCTGTGCCCTTACGTCCCTAGAATCAAGTATTATATAAAAGACACCTCACATTTTCTGAACATAATTAGGGCACTTAGCCCTAATCCAAGTGGATCTACCTTGGTGACACTAGATGTCACAGCTCTATACACAAATATCCCCAACTTTGAGGGTAAACAAGCGATCAGGGATTTTTTAGAACTTCATAGACCGGGGGGAGCCCCACTATGAAACGAATCCCTAATAGACCTATTGACTCTGGTTTGGGAGAAAAACAATTTCAGATTCAATGGGGAGCATTACCTCCAAGTGGGTGGCACAGCTATGGGCACTCGAGTAGCCCCCCCCCACCATATGCCAACATCTTCATGGATTGGTTCGAGCGAAAATACATCCACGATGTTGTATGGCAGATACATAGATGACATTTTCATGATCTAGAATCACAGCTCGGATGAACTCAATGAGTTCATCACTTCTCTGAACCAATCACATGGCTCAATAAAATTCAGTTCTGAGATCAGCACCACACAGGGCAGGCCAACTGCAGAAAAATAGGCATTATTGCAAATACTTGGATGCTTTTTGGTAATATCGATTTTGTAGAAACACAGAAGTTCTGAGCCAGAATCTATAATGTTTGAAAACTAATTTTCGTCATATTCTGCATATCATGAACAGGTCTTTCGGGTAATTATTTAAAGATTGTTAATACCACATGAAGTTCATCACAGCCGATCTTAGATTAGAACTTATTATTATGCTCCGATCTGCAACAGCAGAAGGGGAAAGTTTAACATGGTCTACTCATCTAGATCATGTTTTGGTCCTAAATTTCTCCAAAATCATAGTTTGGGCCATACAGATTTGTAGCATTGTATTTTGAAGCTGAAATCAGTTACTATGGCAAAATAGTAGTTACTGGCAGCACTGAATGGTTAAATGTTAATGGAGATGGATATAGTTGCTTTGGAATTTCATTTTCTACACAATCTACAAATTCTGTAAGTTACCAAGGCATCCTATATTAATCTTCATAGCCCGAAATATATTGCTTCAACGGAACTTAAATTCACCCAGTTACTGTGAACCAGAAGTAAACCATTCCTAATGAAATACACACTATAGAAATAAAATAGAACAGAGCATAAGTGTTTCTGAAATTCCATTATTTCGAAATATATAAATCAAAGCTTTAGAATAGATTCTGAGTAACAATTTTATTGGTAAACTAACAAACAGGATTTAATACATACAGATGCATAATTGTCTTCAACACTTGTATTGGCTTCTTTGGACTGTAAATCACCTGATCCCTATATACCTCCTCACTATAAACAACACCATGTGAGCTGTTCCTCAGATTTGTATACCTTATATCCCCAATAGTAACATCAAAGAGTCAGTATGATAAAGATAGTCATGTTGGAACAATTAAGTAATTAATAACTGGAACAACATCTTAATCCAACTAAAAAGTATCATTTAGGTCATGTGTTACCATGACAATCTAAATAGCACATGTATGCAATTATGAAAACATGAAAGCACCCCAAATGGGACTGGTAATGTAACAATTAATTAATAACTAATTACTGGATACCACCTTTAAATGTGATGTCTAACTCTGCATGATTTAGATCACCCATAATGCTACAAAACATTTTTTAAAAAAAATGTTCCCTTGAAACCTACAAGTCACTTCAACACAAGTTGTTTATTCCCAGTCCCTGTGAACAGACCAAAAGCAAGAGTAAGCCATCCGCAGTGACATAAACAATATAGAAATAGAACACAGCAATAGGTATTTCTTAAATTCCCCTTTTTGAAATATTTTACTTATTTTCTTTAGATAACTATTCAAGTCAAAATTATTATTTAATACATAACAAACAATAGGCAATTGTCTTTAATACGTGCCAGCACTCAGATTGGCGTCTTTGGTCTGTCAATCACCTGATCTCTATAGACCTCCTCACTATAAACAACACCTGTCCCCCCAAACATTTTTACCTTATCTCCCCATGGTTGCATCCCATGGAAGACGCAGCTGAACGAAGTATTTGGTGCGTTGGTTAACAGCATCCATCCTAGTACTACGTTCTGTATTTATGACAGATTTGCCCTGGATAACCAACTCAGTAGTATCCCACAACCCGTTGGGTAGCCCCAAATGATCATGCAAAAAATATACCCTTTCTTTGCCGACAAAAACGTTCTTAATGTAGGGGTCAAGTATTTCTTGACAGGACACCAAACCTGCTTCTCCAGTCTTAGGATCATACCAGCTGATTTCCACAACGCGAACTTCAGGATTATTTTGTACAGCATACAGCAAATCTCCCTGGAACCACATGGGATAGCCATATATTTGTTTCTTTTTCATGGGGGCCATTTGCCAAGTCTTGGTAGGAATATCAAGACATGCCATTTTGTTTTGATCTTCAATACCTGACTGCCATCCATCACAAGTATAGATACTATCATTTACAACACAAGCTGCAGTCATACCAAAGGATGGTTTCAATTCAGAGTACATGGTAGTGAATACTTCCCATTGATTTGTCTCAAAGCTGTAACGCTCAATTTCCTTGGGAACACTTAATCCATTTGATCCACCCAATGCATACAAAAGTTCTTTGTGTTGAACAAGTTCAACATCTTGTCGGGGCATACACATTGATGCCAGCTCAGTCCATTTGTATTCTCTTGGGTCAAAGATGTAGCATTTGCCTGTAACGTCAGTATCATACTCCATACTAGAGGAATTAAGTACCCCTCCACAGGTCACCAAAAAATCATTTACTGCAATGTATCCAGGACGATGTGCGTCTGCAAAATCAACTTTGTGAACAAGATCACAATTATTATACCATTTGCAATTGTTTTCCTTGGTGAGTGCAAACCAACCATCCCTGTCTTTTGTGATTATGAACATAGAAGGTTTCATTCTAAGTCTTGTGTGGCTATTTTGGCAAAGAACTCTCTGATGAACAGGTTTAGACCGATATTCCTGAGCCTCCTTAAGGATTTCGTTCAATGCAGGATTTGGAATCAGTTCAGGAAAGTCCTCAATGACAGTGTCAATTTCAGTAGCAGTCATGAGGGGAAACCTGATTAGTTCCATTAGGGACATATGGAACTGCATTCTACTCTCTTGGTCATCGTCAAGCCATAACATAACAGCAAAGAAAAGCTCTGCTTCAGGTCCAAACATCAAGTCTTCCCTACTTAGCAGAACCCTCAAACTTTCAAAACTTAGCTTCAAGAAACTCCCAGATTCAATGAGTTCACTTATGTTTTCTGCCACATAATCTTCAATTTTGGTGCAGTCATATGAATAGAGTCTGGACATATTAAATATTTCGACACAGTTACGAAGTGTAATAGTGTTGTACATGAAGGAAAAACATGCCTTGGTAGCAACAGAAATTTGAAGATGGTCTGCAACAGTCAGAAGACCAGCAACATTATCATCAGTGATATGTAGAATCCCTGTGTAAAGATAATCAAGTAGTAGTCGCAGCATGTCTGCATTTATTGCCTTTAGTTCTACATAGTCTTGTTGAGTTTCTTTCATGCCATTTGTGAGCATGGCATAGAAATAGTCACTGACTGATGCAAGTACAGCTCTGTGAACCCTAAATGATTGTCCTTCAGCTATTAAAGTGTAGTCAAAGAGATCTTGTGACTGCCATAATCGTGTGAGACCAGTGAGAATACATGGGCTCAATTCAGGATCTGGTGCTGTCACTGGTGAGTTTGGCGTACCGGGGAAGAATGGTGCATTACCTTGGCTGATCGACATCTTTGCACACATTGAACTGGAAAGACAGAAAAATGAGAAATTTACATCATCTGCTCATGAATTGTACAATATAAATTGGATATAATTTACACAAGCATCAGCTGGACAGATAAGAGATCAATCCCAAGTCCTTTTGACTCTTTCTAAAATTGCTTTCTGACCGCGTCCACCATACTTTTTAGGGTAGTGACTAGTCTGTAGGCCGGAATCTTTTGGAATATTGGTCAAATCTACTGGTATTGGAATGAAAAAATCCAATTCTGGGGTGATAATATGGTTGTCTCAGGGACCCTGGCACCCAATTTGGCAGACCCTGACTTTTCCCTCATGGATTTTATCATCTGCTCCATCATGAAAATATACATAATCATTGTCATCAGATGGTCAAGGTTTTCAGTTATTTTCAATGAAGCATTGTGTTAATTTGCCCCTTGTACTTGGGGACAAGTGCACCAGTAATAGAACTTGTCAACAGCAAAATGTACTCATTATTTACAAGTACAATGCCCTTACCTTACTAAGATCCCTGCCTTGTGTATTAGTTAGTATAGATTAACCATCAACAGCCAAATGTAGAATATGGAGATTGTATTATGCCAAGATTTAACTGGATATTGTGAATGATTGTTTGAATGGTAATACATATATGTGACAAATCCCAAACCAACATGACAGCAACACCCAAGTTTCATCAATTATTTCTGGAACAGCTATGACTTACTGATGGATTTACATTCTACCTGGAAATGTACCAATAGGATTTTGAGCATTGATTTAGGTAAGGTTCCAAATTTATTTAGTTATCATTTACTATGGAGAACAGGAGGAGGACTCGGTTCGATTCTCTTGGTCTGCCTGTTCTTACTTTTTCCGAACAGTTTTGAGAATACAAGGAAAAATTAACAGCTTCATTATATTTTAGCGAAAATTATGCTGAGAGAGATTATTGCTGCTATATGGTCTGGCTGATAAAATCTACATTAGTTGAAAGTCTTGATATTTAGCATCCCTGTATCCTTTAACAAGAAGACATTGGACAGTACAATGCAGCATCAGCCACATAGCATTGCTTTAGTGTTTTGGCAATAAGAAGTAGGAGGAGGATGAGTAGGAGTAGGAGGTGGTGGCCTGCAGAAGGTGGTGTGACAAGAGTGCTTTGGTGGTCGGGCACTGATACTGGCAGTGTGGTGGCCGTGGTTTGGTGGTCAGTCACTGATACTGGCAGTGTGGCTGGCTGGCTGTGGTCGTGGTGGAGGCAGCTGGCCCTGGCTGGCTGGACCAACTAGGAGATATCACCCCTGTTTGGTATGATGTGAAATATGCATGTCTTAATAGATAGGTACATATTGATAGTCGATTTAGTATTTGGATATTTGCCCAAGATGTTATTTGACCAAAGTTTCAGAGTTCTTTACTCTTTCTTCAGGACTTATTGATAGTGTCCAAAATTAATAGGTGTCTTTCTGCATTATTAGCCCAAAATTGAATTGAATTGAAAAAATCCTTTATTTGCCTTTGGTTATACATAAGTTGGACTTTGTAAAATGGAAGTACTGACATTTCTTCCTCCTATTACCAATTGTAATTGTTAGAGGCAAAGTGAAGATATAGACGAAAAGGATGTTTGTGTGTGGGGTGTTACGCGAATAAACCAACATCCTCTGTAAAGAGAGACCTAAGGAACACTTTCAAGTCTTTAAATCAAAGAAAGAAACCAAGCTAAATCACTAATAAGAAAGAAACAATAATAAAATAATCTTGGGCTAACCTACATCTTTATTAGTTCTCATCAAGTACTACTAACTAAAGATTATTGTACCAAATGGCACGATGGAGGTTTGGATTGAGACAAGCTGGGAAAAGTCTGACCTTTAGGTAACCAAAGTGTATCATTTAGGTCATGAGTTAACATGTGAATCTAGATAGCACAAACCGAAATGGGACTGGTAATGTAACAATTAATTAATAACTAATTACTGGATACCACCTTTATATGTGATGTCTCATTAATAACTAATAACTGGATGCCACCTTTATATGTGATGTCTAACTCTACATGATTTAGATCACCCATAATGCTACAAACTACTACAAAATACTTTTTTTTATAAACATTCCCTTCTGACTTACAAGTCACTTCAACACAAGTTGTTTACTCCCAGTGCCTGTGAACAGACCAAATACAAGAGTAAGTCATCCCGAGGGACATAAACAATAAAGAAAGAGAACACAGCAGTAGGTATTTCTTAAATTTCCCTATTTAAATTTTTGTCATTATCATCAAAAAGTCAGTATGATAAAGATAGTCTTGTCCGATTTGTTTCACTCCCTTAGGAATTCCTCCCAGGGAAGACGCAGCTGAACAAAGTATTTGGTGCGTTCCTTACCACAGATCATCCTAGAATTACATTCTGTACTTATGACAGATTTGTCCCGGATAACCAACTCAGTAGTATCCCAGAACACATTTGGATAGCCAAAATGATCATGCAAAATATAAACCCTTTCCTTGCCTACAAAAACATTCTTAATGTAGGGGTCAAGTTTCCTTTGACAGGACACCACATCTTCATCTCCAGTGTTAGGATCATACCATCTGATAGTGGCAATGCGAGTTTCAGGATCATCTTGTACAGTATAGAGCAGTTCTTCCTGAAACCACATGGGATAGCCACCTTTGGGTTCCTCTTTCATGGGTGCCATTTGCCAAGTTTTGGTAATTATGTCAAGAAATGCCATTTGGTTTGGAGTTTCCCCAGCATCAGAATGTAATCCATCACAAGTATAGATTCTATCATTTACAACACAAGCTGCAGTCACACCAAAGTATGGTTTCCAGTCAGAGTACATGGTGGTGAATACTTCCCATTCATTTGTCTCAAAGCTGTAACGTTCAATTTCCTTGACAACATTCAATCCATCTGATCCGCCCAATGCATACAAAAATCCTTTGTGTTCAACAAGTGAGACGTCCTGTCGGGGCACACACATTGATGCAAGCTCAGTCCATTTGTATTCTCTTGGGTCAAAGATGTAGCACTTGCCTGTAACTTCATCAGCATCTTGAGTTCTAGTGTGATTAAGTGCCCCTCCACAGGACACCAAGAAGTCATTAACTGCAATGTATCCAGGCCGATGTATTTCGTCAAAATCAACTTTGTTAACATGATCAACATTATTATACCATTTTCGATCTTTGGCCTTGGTGAGCGCAAACCAACCTTCACCTTCATCTGTGATTATCAACATAGCCGGTTTCACTCTAAGTTTTGTGTGACTATTTTGGCAAAGAACTCGCTGATGGACAGGTTTAGACAAGATATTCCTGTGCATCCTTAAGGATTTCGTTCAATGCGGGATCAGACATCACTTCAGGCAACATTTCAATGAAGAAGTCAACTTGTTTAGGTGTCATAACGGGAAACCTGATTAGTTCAATTATAGAAATATAGAACTGGATTCTATTTTCAAGATCATCTCTGAGCCAATGCAAAACAGCACTGGAAAGCTGCACTTCTGGACCAAACATCAAGTCTTCCCTACACAGAACCCTTAGGCTTTCAAAACTTAACTTTGAAAAATGTCCACATTCAATGAGTACATTCATGTTTTCTGCCACAAAATCCTCAATGTTGGTGGAGACATATGAATAGAGCCTGGCTATATCCAACATCTTCACACAGTTATCCAGCGAGACATTGTTGTTCATGAAGGACAAACATGCTTTGAATGCAGTAGCAATTTGAAGATGATCTGCAGTAGTTAAAAGACCAGCAACATTATCCTCCGTGATATGTAGAATCCCTGTGTAAACATAATCAAGTAGGAGCTGTAGCATGCCTGCATTTATTGCCTTTAGTTCCACATAGTCTTGTTGAGTTTCTTTCATGCCATTTGTGAGCATGGCATAGAAATAATCACTGACAGATGCAAGTACAGCTTTGTGAACCCTAAATGATTGTCCTTCAGCAATTAAAGTGTAGTCAAAAAGATCCTGTGACTGCCATAACCTTGTGAGACCACTGAGAATACATGGGCTCAATTCTGGATCTGGTGCTGTCACTGGTGAGTTTGGAGTACCGGGGAAGGATGGTGCATTACCTTGGTTGATCGACATCTTTGCACACATTGATATGGAACTGGAAGGACAGAAAAATTGAGTAATTTAGTAATCTGCCATTGAAATAGTCAGAATGATTAAATTCATGCACCTCATGATTGTTAATGGCAAGAATCTTTGTCAAATGTTGATGTAGGTGAGTTTCAAAGAGGCACCAACTGGAAGACCTGATTATGGTCAGATTGATGTTTGCAATTTATTTGTAAGTACAACTTGGAGGAATAGGGCATGCAAAGTTGTGTTGTGGTATATTTGTTCCACATCATGTAGGATTACAATAGTGTTAAGCATCATGCTCTATGGCCTCTTTGCTTACTGTACCAACCAATGTTCAATCTGTAGTTGAAACTAGTCATCTAATACTCGGCTATCAGTGCTGTTACCATGTGATGTTTGTAATGATAAGTGAAGTATCGTTCTAGGTATGTGAGATAGGTATACAGAGCCACACCAGATGGAGGCACCTCCCGACAGCTGGTCAAGTATCCGGGCATGCCCACATGCTCCCTTACACGTTGACATAGTTGTATACCATTGGTTGACATAATTTCATGATTGAGGTATGATATATGAGTGGAGAGGTTAATTGAATAGAGAAGATGTTTTCTATAGTTTCAATCTGTCAACCGGCTTGGTTATCTCTGCCAGACGTAACTTCAGGCGGTTATGTTACAATAGGCAGGGTTCGCCAAATCACTGCTTTTGCTGCCCGGGAGAACCAAAACGTCAGTCCAGGCAACTAAGAAAACACATGAGAAGCAAGGTTGATCAAAATAGGCTCTACAGTTTCTAATAGGCAATCAAGTGATCTGGCCAAGCAATCCAAGTGGGACCACCTCTCTCTCAACCACCACTAACACCACCCCAACACCTTCTACCAACAAGCTATTCACTCTGACCTGGCCTACCAAACATGACCAGCACCACTGCCACCACTACCACTGAGCTCCCACTCAGACAAAAGTGGTGCTCAGGACGACGAAACTCATCCAATAAGAATAATTCCAATGGAATAATTATACTTAAACGCAATTAAAAATGATAGTTGCAAAATGCACAAGCTCATGACCCTTTGTCTGTGAGTTTGATGCGTTGCCACCATGCATCCAGGTGTTCAGGACAGTGCAGCTTGGTACATTAGCTCAGGTACGTTTATGCTAGTGAATCAGGGGTCAATGTCAGGAGAAGTGGCGAAAACTTTTGAGGTTTTACCGGACATTCAGACTGAGAAGTTGTTCTTTCACCACAATTTCACTGGTCCAAACAAGTTTTCACTGGACCAAACTCAAAAACTAACACGTTTTATTGTTATGTTTAGTTATTTTTATATTTTAAAACATAAATATCAAATAAAAAGTTCAGAGCCTGGAAAATGGGCATTTTGTATCCTGCTTGTATTTATTGAATGGCCTGGAAATATTTAAACACTTTTAGGTCCTTACTGTACACTTTCCCCTGAAATGCCCATTAGCATCTCACACAATACATGACAATAACAAATAATCTCTTTATTAATAAAATAAGGGCTTGGAGCCTTAAACGGCTATCTTCTCTGAAACCGCTGGCCAGATCTCCATTATATTTCACATGCACATTGCCAAAAATGGTGCCGAACCACTCCACTATGTTTCATTAACAAATTAGGGTTGGAAACGGGTAAGGAATGGGTTTACATTGAGCACCCCCATCCAGGGCCCCCAGCTCTGCCTGAAAACGAACCTATCAGTGCCCCTACACCAGGTTTCTAAGTCACCCAAAGCATGGCATCATGGACAGGTACCACGGCACATTGCTTCACTACAGGATGGGAATTGATATATTTCACCAATTTCCACCAAAAGGAACTTAAGAAACATTTAACAGGGTTCCATTTGAGGTATATGGGGTGGGAGGAGGGGGGCGGGGGAGGGGAGGCGGGAGGGAAGGGGGGGGGGGGAGAGGGGTTGGGAGGGGTAGGGGGCAGAGAATGGGAGGCAACATTTGAGGTATGAATGTTAATTACAGAGACAACTTGAAAGAGAAAGATGGTTGGAGAGGGAACAAAGAGAGTGGGAAGATGTGGGCCCCACTGTCCCACTAGCAAATCCCGTGCGAAGCACGGGTATTTTAAACAGTCAAAATCCAACATTTTCTATACTGACTGAACCTCACCTGTCACCGTCTTGAACGTTTGTAACTGGAGTTACAGACATAGGTGCAACACCAGTGAGAGCTAGCTTCAATGAGTCTGGCCACTAGCTTCAATGGGTCTGGCCAGCTTGCCACTCTATTATTGGTTGTGTTCGGAATTGTGTGAATTGTCTATTGGTTTCACTGAGGTAAAATACTTAGAGTGATGTAATTTTAATCATGGTTACTTTGCTGGCAACATCAGTTCGTTAGTATTGATTTAGATGTCACTATTTAGTTCTTGAATATTTCAAGGCCCTTGGAAATATTGTGGAACAAAATAGTGACATGTCTGATGATTCTGAACATAGCCAATTATGGTGATACTGCCGCTCATCAGACAGGGGGACTGATGAAATTCAAGGTTTCATCAATCTCAGACTGCGGACCGGCAAATTTTGCCATGTCTGTCTTCCCACCTCAATCCTTCTTAAAACACTCCTCTTATTCAATCACATACAAAGTGATGACCTTTTCACTCCATTGTCTTTCTTCATTATCTACACCATCTCCTTTACTCCCTATATCAACTCCTCTGCCTCAGGATTTTCCCTCTATGCCTGCCTGTCTACCCAGACCCAACCCCCTCCACCCTCCTACTTCACCTCCTCCTCTTGCTCCATTTCTGTTACACAATTTCTTTTTATCTCAGTGTGAAATTTTAGGTAGACAGATTCTGAAAAATTTTGAAATCGTAAAAGAATAAGGTTTTTGTGGCAATCAAATCTCTCCCATTTCATGACTACTTGAGGAAAAGTAAATTTATCTCTGCATGCTGGGGTAACTCGTATCTGTTGATCTATCACATTTGTGATGCCAACTGTGTGCCACAAGGAATAAAGTCGAGGGTTAAAATGGTAAATAGAAATGGCCATTTCTGCATGGTTTTAGTAAACATAGGGGATGAGCAAACATATTGTCTATAATCAGACTGATGGATCACCCAGATTATTTTATATTAGATTGTAGATATTGAATGAAAAACAAATCTAACATAAAACTCAATTGGAATACTTGCTAAATATGTCCAATGACATTACCGAATAGTGGAGCATAATTATGCTTAGTTGGTTGCCATGGTTATATCAGTATTTTCAATTTAAAAAAAAAACAAGTTAAATCTCAAGTTTGGCTCTCAAATCATAAGTAAACCAAATTATAAGCTACACGACACATAATGAAAGAACTGCATTAAATTTCTCAAGGACATCTTTGGAAGAGATATAATTAGTCATCACAAAATGCCAAGGAATGTATTGTGGTGTCTTCTTAGTCTGTCTGTTTCAAAATAAGAAACACATGTTGCACATGTTTGAAAATTGACACATTTTTCCAAAAGGATCAAATACACAACAACAAGCACAAACAAGATACTGACAAATATATACAAGAACAGGATTTTATTTCAAACAATATTTACACATTTTCCAAACAATAACATATGAAGACAAAGATGGCACATCAAACTTTTCCCCATACAAAGTTGATGAACTAAATGGAATATGCAAAAGATGTAACTTGGGAAAGATCAGTAAATCGCATTAAAAGACAACAGCCACCTCGAAGGCTGAGCAGATCTCAATGTGCAGCATGAAGTATGAACGAAACATTAAATGTTAACAAAAGAAATGTCTGTTGATTGTCAATCTGCCTATTTGTACATCCTTCAGTAAATTACTGACATTGCAAAAATATTGATATTCATTTACTTGTCTTCCTCATTTAAAATGAATTGATGACCAGGAAGACGTAGTTGAACACAATAAAATGTATACATTTCCTCTTCCGGTAAAGGGTCAAGATTGTTGATAGCTTGGATGGATTTCTCCTTGATAACAACCTCCCTACATAAGTTGATTCCAGGAGCGTTATTAGACTCACAGAAATTACCATCCAAAAAATAAACGCTTTCATTGTCTGTAACAATTCTAACTTCATTGAGGAGTTGCTCAGGGCAGAAGACTGAACCAGTGTCCCCAGTTCTAGGATCATGCCAGTGGATGATGGGACTGCTAAGACAAGTATCTGTAGCATATAGCAGATGTCCCTGGACCCACATAGAAGACCCATATATTTGTCTCCCTTTCATAGGTGCCATTTGCCATTCATTAGCACAAATGTCAAGAAATGCCAGTGGGTTTGAGGGCATAAAATCCATGTCTTCAGAATCTCCATCACCAGTATAGATTCTATCACCTAGAACACATGCACTCAACCAAGGTGATGGTACCCATTCAGGGTACATTTCAGTGAATACCTCCCAGTGATTAGACACAAAGCTGTAGCGCTCAATTGTCCTTGTATAACTGTCATCATTAACATTTTGTCCAGCTAATGCATACAAGAAACCTTTGTGCTCAACTAGTGCGTAATCCTGTCGGGGCACACACATTGATGCCAACTCAGTCCATTTGTATTCTCGTGGGTCAAAGATGTAGCATTTAGCTGAAGTCTCCCTGCGCTGAACCCACCCACCACACATCAATAAAAAGTCATTGACTACAATGCACCTGCCTCTACAGATATCTTGGAAATCAACACTCTTAACATTTAACCATTTCCCTGTATTGAGTGCAAACCAACTATTTTCTTCCCTTATCGCCAACAGACTAGGTTTCATTCTAAGTCTTGTGTGACAATTTTGGCAAAGAACTCTCTGATGAACAGGTTTAGACAGATATTCCTGAGCTTGCTTAAAGTTTTCATTCAACACAGGATTGAGCATCAGTTCAGGATGTGTTTCAATGATGGTGTCAACTTCGCTGGTGGTCATGAGGGGAAACCTGATGTGTTTCATTAGGCCAATATGGAACTGCATTCTATTCTCAGGTTCATGTTCAAGCCATTGCACAACAGCCTGGTACAGCTTCTCTTCAGGTCCAAACACCAAGTCTTCCCTACACAAAAGACCATTCATGCTATTAAAACTCAACTTCAAATAATTTCCAGATTCAATGAGTATACTTAAGTTTTCAGCCACAAAATCTTCAACTTTGTGGGAGAAATCTTGGTCATATGAATGAAGCCTGGCTATATCCAATATCTCCACACAGTTATCCACTGATATATTAGCATTCATGAAGGACAAACATGACTTGATGGCAGTAGAAATTTGAAGATGAGCTGCAGCAGTCAGAAGGTCAATGACATTGTCCTTTGTGATATGTAGAATCCCTGTGTAAACATAATCAAGTACCAGTTGTAGCATGTTAGCATTTATAGCCTTTAGTTCCACATGGTCTTGTTGTGTTTCTTTCATGCCACTTGTGAGCATGGCATAGAAATAATCACTAACTGATGCAAGTACAACTCGGTGAACCGGAAATGATCGTCCTTCAGCAATTAAAGTGTAGTCAAAAAGATCTTGTGATTGCCATAATCGTCCAAGACCATTGGAAATACACAGTCTCCATTCTGGATCTTGTATTTCTAACGATGGATTTGGAGCAAAGAAGGATCGTTCTTTACCATTGTAAATCGACATCTTAAATTGGACTGGAAAGAGAGAAATCATACACTTAGTTTGGCCAGGTCACTACTACCAATTCCCCTTCCAAATTAGTCACTGACTGAGGGCATACAGGGATGCCAGTTGGGGTCAGAAAAATTAATGGAACTCTGTGATAGTAGGGTCCAAGGCCCATGCGGGGGGTTTGTGGTCCCACCAAGAAAATATACGGGAGACCGGCTCTACTTGGGTTACCTCCCGGCTGTGGAGAGGGGTGCGCCGAGGGATTCTCAGTGGAAAACCAGCGGTCTAATCTTCCATTAAAGAATACACATGGAACATAGCTCGGGGAGGACCCCAGCCTTTAATGGAACAAGGCCTGCCGCCTATACCCCACTACTGACGGGCACAGGGTGTCTAAAATCGTCGGCATGTTTCTGGCCTTACTTGGGCTGGGTAGATATTCAACAATGCTAAAATACATATGTATTATGATATAAAAATGAAAATATGGGATTTAATGGAGAAGAAAACTGATTAATGTTATGGAAATTATGAATATTTTTGGAAGTATGGATATTATGGAAATTCATTAATTCATGGAAGACTGGCATCCCTGGGGCATATGCGCCCACGTGCAGCAGAACACAACGTAACAACCACCTTGGTGAAAATAGAATTGAAAGTAAAAGTTTCTGGTCCTGACCAACCCCCAAAACTGGTCGCATATTCAAGCATTTTGAAGGCATTGAAAGATAGTCCTACCAACTAGAACAAGTAGTAGTAATCTTCTCTTGAAAGATTATTCTGGGATTGATAATTATAGGGGAAATGTTAGTTTTATGGTGTATAGTATTCCCGAATAATGTGGGTATAAATTACCAGTGGGAGACATTAAAAGTCAGAAGCTGTGTGGTGGCACCTGGTGCAAGAATATGGAAATGGTTAACCAAGTGCACAGTATGATATTGTATTGGAGGATGAAGGAGCAAGGAAGGTCCAAAATGTCAGTCATACATAATAGATGATGTCAAGTGGTATTTGGTTAAGATGGATTTATTAATCCATTTTAAGCAAATATTACTTGATATCATCTTTCTTACTCTTTGTCAGGGGCATTATGAAATAAATCTGAATAAACTAATTAAATCCCTGTTTGAGTAGTACTAACATACTATGTACTATACTATGTACTATGGTCTTTTATGTTGGTAAATAGTGATTGTACTGATTAGTTCCTGCACAATTATATCTAGAGAAGCGTGCACACCTAGACAGTCCTGCATACTATAGAAATAGATTGCAGATGCAAGATAACATTTTATGATAATTTGAATCATTCAATCACCTGCGGTTTACACAGGGAACTTCATAGATGATGGGCGATTAAAGTAAACTTTAAATGCGATGAATCAAGGGGTATGCCTAGTGTTTATATGCATGTGTAGTGGATTTGAGGTTTGACTGTCTAGTATGACTTTTTGTTGTTTTAACTGTTATATTACTATTTCTCTTACACAAGTGTAAACACATTTGGTAAGATATGTCCCCAGAACACACTAACAGATATAAAGGTAAAACTATATCGTAGCGACTATACTACTTGTATATACTTTTCTCCGTATAGTAAAAAAAATGATAGTAGAAGTTGGTTTCATCCATCTCACCTCGTTTATTAAGAATTGTATATAATATAGACAGGTACCTTATCTTTTCACTACATTATTTCTATTTTCATATTTCATTTTCCTCATAATCTTTCCAATCATGTATGTTTCTTGTTTTCTTCTTTGAGTGATCTTAATTTGGCTTTATAGAAAAACTAGAATACACAGTAGGTTGTACAGAAAAAAAGATATATTTTATGTATAATGGGTAGAACACCTCGATGTACCAGAGCAAGTAGCTGGGTGCTACGAAAATCACCCCTAGGGTGAGCGTGTTAAAATTGTAATTATAAGCCTGAATAAAATTATGTTCCAAAAAAAATATATAATTGGGTCGTCCTTTAATTTAAGGTCAAGGTTGCAGCAATGCTCGCTCAACCTTTCAGATCTGTTCCGTTTTTATCCTGAATGAAATGTCAAGCTTTACCCTATTTACAGGTTGCCTATCAACTAATTGTCCAGTGTGCGACATAACCCATAGACCGACGGGCCCAGTCTATGAAAAATGGCAGTCGGGCCATGAAGTTTTCAAAAGCACTGGTCCGACTGGCCATGAGAAAATTGGGAGAACTAATTTCATCAGCTATCCGTTATATTTTTATCAACACATCTTTTTATCAACAAACCTTAACTGTACCGTCATTGTATGCTATTGGATATAAAGAAAATGGCTTGGTGAATGAAACTTGTCGAAATCTGTCCTGGGAACAGATTCTAACAGATCACCAATGACGTTCATATTGTGCCCCCCCACCCAGACAATATAATGTAGGCAGTTAATGAGCCATTAATTTATATTCACAATATAGTTGTGCCATGAAAAATCGTAGTCGGGTCAAAATGTCATGGCCCGACTGTCTATGGCAACCCAACCCACTATGTCGCACACTGATTGTCTACACAAGAATGTGTGCTATTTTGCCTATTTTTGATGTATTGCATATGTCCTGTATCACTTATTCATGTACAATGTGTATACATGTTGATCGTATACATGTACACACCTTGTTACTGCCTGAATTCAGGACTACTCTGGAATACCTTTCCGTCATTGTCTTGGTTAGCCCGGCTGACCTTGTACCTTGGGTGTAAGCACTGTGGGGGAAATAAAGCTATGGAAACAAAGACCGTTGTCCAGGTTTACTTTCCCTTAGTTGAGAGGAATATCGAACCTGGATTGTCTAGTAATAGCACGACGGTTATCGCGGGTCAGATAACTAGTGTCACCATTTACTGATATTTAACTGTAGAAGAGCCTACCGCTGAGGTTCACTACCCATGTACTCTATAGTCTATAGTCAAACTCTATAGTCAAATGGTTAGGCTGTCACACTTCGAAACTGGACATTGTGAGGTCGAGTCCCAGAGTAGCCAGCCATTTAACATTTGTCTCAAATCTGAGTCTGAAACTACCTACATGAAAAACTGAAGGATAATCACAAGTCTGACAAAAGAATGAATAGACATTGACTAATTGTTGTTATTTATCTTAATTTCATTTGTTTAGGGTCATCAGGAAAAACTACTTACAGAAGATGCTTTACCGTTTTGATACAATTATATGAATGACAATGTAACGTCTGCTTCATATGTATGAAAGAAATTGGAATAAAAGTTGACTATGAGCTATTGGATCATATGTAAACTTTTAATGCTTAGGCGGTTGCTCTCAAAGTTAGCAAACACACTAAAACAACTCATTATGCTAAAAAGAATTCCTGGGGCCCCCACACGCCCCAAGATGGATGTTTGGCCTTGGTACTGTCATAATTCTGGTAAGAATGCTGGGTAGTAAATGAGGATAAAATGTAGTCATTTCTGTTGTTCAATGGAGCCCAAAGGTTCCTTTATTACACAAAAAACATGTTCATAAATGAGTTACATTTTTTGTCCCAGGCTCCTTTTTTTGTTGTTTCAAAGAGTATAATATAAAGATACGAAAATATTAGAATATCTAACATGCTATATAAGAACTACCAAAGAAGCCTCATGACTTAACTATATACATTGAGTAGTACCCTCTGGACCAGGTTACCTGCATATCATAATCAAGAACGTATAGTCAAGGTATTTCACATTTTTGTTCAACTCTGTATTTGTTCCTACACTAATCTATGCTATGCTATATAACTTTCTACCTGGTTTCAGCTCTGACTTAGGTAAATGAATTTACTACTTGGCTTATACAACTACTGTGCTTTTTCATCATAAAGCTGATATCAGTTGGGTTCAATACTCCTTGTGCTTCCTGTACATGTAACATGCTGCCAGGCACCTTTTCATCCCTTACAGGGAGTAAAAAATCTGGATGCTGTGCAGCAAATGATTCCCTTTTATAGATAAGAATCTGCAACAGATGAACTTTTCAAATATCAGTCTCAGTAGAAGACAGCACAACACCTCCGAGGGAGAGCTGATCCAATGTGCAACCAACATGACATCCAAAACCATGTTACTGCATAAACGAGAAACATTAGTTAACACAAGAAATGTGATTGGGGGTTGTTTATCTGCCTTTTGGCCTTCCTTCAGAGAATTACACCAACCCACATCATCATGGAGCATCGTTGTTACTCAATTATTCATCTTGGTCTTTGAAAATGAATTAATGTGTAGGAACACGAATTTGAACACAGTGTAGTGTATATTGATCATTGTTTGGTAATGAGGCAAGATGGTTGATGTCTTGGACAGATTTGCCCTTGATAACAACCTCCTTACATGACTTTCTTGCAGCAGCCATACTCAAACGACCATCTATAAAGTAAACGCTTTCATTGTCAATAACAAATTTAGTCTCATTAAGGAGTGGCTCAGGGCAGGACACCAAACCTGTATGTCCAGTTTTAGGATCATACCAGTGGATTGAAGTTGCAATACTCGATTGCAAAAGGATCTCCATCACGAGTATAGATCCTATTGTTTAGAACACATGCACTCATAAATGTTGTTGGTTTCCATTCACCGTACATTTCAGTAAATAGTTCCCATTGATTTGTCGCAAAGCTGTAGCGCTCAACTGTCTTAGTCATTTACTGTGAAACCACTCTTAACAGAAGTGACTCCACCCAATGCGTACAAAAACCCTTTGTGTTCAACAACTGCTAATTCTCACCGAGGCACACGCATTGATGCCAGCTCAGTCCATTTGTATTCCCGCGGGTCAAAGCATTCAGCTGTGATTTGCCAATCCCTACTTGGAAGCATCCCACCACAAATCAATAGAAAGTCATTGACTACAATACATCCAGGTCGTGAAGTATATCGGAAATCAAAACTCTTAACCTTATGCCATTTTCCTTTGTCAGTACTGAGTGCAAACCAATTATTTTTCTCCCTGATCGCCAACAGACAAGGTTTCATTCTAAGTCTTGTGTGACTGTTCTGGCAAAAAACTCGCTTGTGAACAGGTTTAGACAGATATTCCTTAGCTTCCTTAAGGTTTTTGTCCAACACAGGATTCTGCATAAGTTCAGGATGTGTTTCAATGATGGTGTCAACTTGGCTGGCAGTCATGAGGGGAAACCTGATGTGTTCCATTAGGCCAATATGGAACTGCATTCTATTCTCAGGGTCATGTTCAAGCCATTGCACAACAGCCTGGTAAAGCTTCTCTTCAAGTCCAAACATCAACTCTTCCCTACACAGCAGACCCTTCAAGCTATCAAAACTCAGCTTCAGATAATCTCCAGCTTCAACGAGTAAACTTAAGTTATCCGCAACAAAATCTTCAACTTTGTCTCAGTGGAATCAAAAAGGATCATCGAAGCTGATCACCGAAGATCCAATTATAAATAACAATACAAGAATTTTCGGTACCCTAACAAATTTGAGGCCATGCCCACTAACAAGAAACTTGGAAGGTGGTTTACCTACCTGGGCATGTCCATCAGATACAACAATGAAAAGCACTATCTATACATAGATTTCACTGACGTCACGGCCCTGGCCATGTTTGGGGTCAAATTAGATGCCTATGTATGCTGCGATACTTGAATATACTGTTTTCTGTCTGTTTTAACCTTTATCAGTTTTAATCTGCCTCAGCAATACCTTCATGATAGGTTAGATAATCTGCCTTTAGTGTAGTATTACCCAAGTATCTACTCTTGTGAGGTTTATCAACTTTGTTTTGATACCCCCGCCATAGACGCAAGCGTAATGCTGACCCGAGACATGGCGGCCACTGTGATACCCCAGCCTACTGGGTGATGTCATGTGAAATCTATGTATTGTATTTTATGCTCAAGCCTGAGATAACCGCAGGCGGTTGGTAGCCCTTGCTGCCAACTGTTGACAAAGAGCAATGAGGGTGTGCAGAAAGTTTATGACCTGTAAACAAGGAGGACAGCTCCCGCGGGCGTAGCAATTTTGTAAGGGTGCATAGGACCCGCTGAAATCGGGTAGCCCAAGGGAGATAATCACCTCTGACACGGCCAGAAGTCTATTTTGTATTTATTATACTTCTCCCAACAGAACATGATTAGGGCACTTAGTCCTAATCCAAGTGGATCTACCTTGGTGACACTAGATGTCACAGCTCTATACACAAATATACCCAACTTTGAGGGTAAACAAGTGGTCAGGGATTTCTTAGAACTTCATAGACCGGGGGGAGCCCCACTATGAAACAAATCCCTAATAGACCTATTGACTCTGGTTTTGGAGAAAAACAATTTCAGATTCAATGGGGAGTATTACCTCCAAGTGGGTGGCACAGCTATGGGCACTCAAGTAGCCCCCCCCATATGCCAACATCTTCATGGATTGGTTCGAGCGAAAATACATCAATGACAAACCCATACAACCTACGTTGTATGGCAGATAAATAGATGATATTTTCATGATCTGGAATCACAGCTCGGATGAACTCAATGATCAATGAACCAATCACATGGCTCAATAAAATTCAGTTCTGAGATCAGCACCACACAGGGCAGGCCAACTGCAGAAAAATAGGCATTATTGCAAATACTTGGATGCTTTTCACAAATCAAATTATTTGGTAATACCAATATTGTAGAAACACAGAAGTTCTGACCCAGAATCCTAAATAATGTTTGAAAACTAATTTTCGTCATATTCTGCATATCATGAACAGGTCTTTCGGGTGATTTTTTAAAGATTGTTAATACCACATGAAGTTCATCACAGCTGATCTTAGAATAGAACTTATTATTATGCTCCCATCTGCAGCTGCAGAAGGGGAAAGTTTAACATGGTCTACTCATCTAGATCATGTTTTGGTCCTAAATTTGCCCAAAATCATAGTTTGGGCCATACAAATTTGTAGCATTGTAGTTACTGGCAGCACTGAATGGTTAAATGTTAATGGAGATGGAGATAGTCATTTTGGAATTTCATTTTCTACATAATCTACAAATTCTGTAAGTTACCAAGGCATCATATATTAATCTTCATAGCCCGAAATATATTGCTTCAACGGAACTTAATTTCACCCAGTTACTGTGAACCAGAAGTAAACCATTCCTAATGAAATACACACTATAGAAATAAAATAGAACAGAGCATAAGTGTTTCTGAAATTCCATTATTTCGAAATATATAAATCAAAGCTTTAGATTCAATTCTGAGTAACAATTTTATTGGTAAACTAAGAAACAGGATTTAATACATACAGATACATAATTGTCTTCAACACTTGTATTGGCTTCTTTGGACTGTAAATCACCTGCAGGGTTTTCCACAGGTTTTGGGAGGTCTCCGGTGGTATGAGATGAAATTCAGGGGTTTAGCGGCAGAGCCGCTACCCCGGGCCGCTTCTGCGGCCGTCATAACGTCTCCGGCGGTGCGCCGGAGACTTCCCTATGCGCACACCCATTCTGCTTCACAGCTTTTTAGCCCTCTGTAAAGTGTATGCCCCAGTGCGACCTGCACATAAAAAGCAGTCCACTCACTGGTCAAGCATCAAGCTTTCCTAGAGTGGCATAGTGCGAGACTGTGTACTGCACACACTGTCAATCACCATGTATTTAAATTTGATAAGTAAAGCTATATAAAGGCATATATGGCCCATGTACCAACGTATTTTGGATATTCATGCAATAAGGACTTTTAATACCTGTAAATTACTATCTTCATAATAATATCTTGTCAATTGTTTGGTTCCCAAGATATTATATTTAGCATGATATAAGTTCCCAGTGCTTCCTTAAAAGTGCGTGAAAATGCACCAAGAAACTACCCTCAAGCATCTAGGCTACTTAACCATACTACAGCCGTGAAAAGCCACAATACATGACACCTCACTCCCCTATAGCTGGCATTTCACACTCACCTGTCGCTCATTACACCCACCTCTCCCTCCCTGTGTTTAGGAAACCCCTCTAAGCTAAACCAATCTGTATACATTGTGCAGTTAAAACACAGAGGGCGCCAGAAGCAAGGCGGTCGTTATTTTTAATTTTTCTATCTTCAAAGTACTACCCATGTAATATTGTGACATTAATGCTGTATTAGAATTGACCATCATGTGTCTTGAATTGTTTTCGGTGATATTCTTCTATATTTTGTCTGTGTAATTATCTGTGTGATATTGTAGAGGGCGTGTAATCATAACACCCCTAATCATTTACATCTGTATATGTACTGTACCCCCTGTGGGTCTGCTAACTGACCAACCCACAACCTACATCGCACAGGGGGAGAATGATAGACACCCACACTCATGTGGACACTGTAGGCCAAATGATGAATAAGTGGATGTCCTTTTAAGGATACCAGTGGTTATTGTTAGTACTGGGTTTCCTCAGCAACTCTAACTGGATGATCATTTAATCTGAATGTTCATTAAAAATAATCATAACTAATTGAAAATTTACCTTAAAATAAGCTGAATATTTAATACATGATCATAAATGTGCATTTTGATGCACTAATAATATCCTGTATTGATCAAGACTATTATATATATATAGCTTCATGATGCACATATTACTTATTAGTACTGCGTTTTGATGTGCTACACTGTAGTGCCTCCTGACCCACTACACTGCTGCCTGTGAAACAGCGCGACAAGTTGTATTCAAAACAACTTGTGAAGGTGTGCATTTTGACGCACAACATGTTGTGCATTAAAATGTGGTGTGCCAGTGCGAATGTGCGCAACAGGTTGTCTATGTAGGGAAAACCCTGACCTGATCCCTATATACCTCCTCACTATAAACAACACCATGTGAGCTGTTCCTCAGATTTGTATACCTTATATCCCCAATAGTAACATCAAAGAGTCAGTATGATAAAGATAGTCATGTTGGAACAATTAAGTAATAACTAATAAAAAATGTTCCCTTGAAACCTACAAGTCACTTCAACACAAGTTGTTTATTCCCAGTCCCTGTGAACAGACCAAAAGCAAGAGTAAGCCATTCCCAGTGACATAAACAATATCGAAATCCCCCGAGCAGTAGGTATTTCTTAAATTCCCCTTTTTGAAATATTTTACTTATTTTCTTTAGATAACTATTCAAGTCAAAATTATTATTTAATACATAACAATAGGCAATTGTCTTTAATACTTGCCAGCACTCAGATTGGCGTCTTTGGGCTGTCAATCACCTGATCACTATAGACCTCACTATAAACAACACCTGTTCCGCCAGACATCTTTACCTTATCTCCCCATGGTTGTTGCATCCCATGGAAGACGCAGCTGAACGAAGTATTTGGTGTGTTGGTTAACAGCATCCATCCTAGTACTATGTTCTGTATTTATGACAGATTTGCCCTGGATAACCAACTCAGTAGTATCCCACAACCCATTGGGTAGCCCCAAATGATCATGCAAAAAATATACCCTTTCTTTGCCGACAAAAACGTTCTTAATGTAGGGGTCAAGTATTTCTTGACAGGACACCAAACCTGCTTCTCCAGTATTAGGATCATACCAGCTGATTTCCACAACGCGAACTTCAGGATTATTTTGTACAGTATACAGCAAATCTCCCTGGAACCACATGGGATGGCCATATATTTGTTTCTTTTTCATGGGGGCCATTTGCCAAGTCTTGGTAGGAATATCAAGACATGCCATTTTGTTTTGATCTTTAATACATGATTGCCATCCATCACAAGTATAGATTCTATCATTTACAACACAAGCTGCGGTCATACCAAAGGATGGTTTCCAGTCAGAGTACATGATTGTGAATACTTCCCATTGATTGGTCTCAAAGCTGAAACGCTCAATTTCCTTAGGAACACTTAATCCATTTGATCCACCCAATGCATACAAAAGTTCTTTGTGTTGAACAAGTTCAACATCTTGTCGGGGCATACACATTGATGCCAGCTCAGTCCATTTGTATTCTCTGGGGTCAAAGATGTAGCATTTGCCTGTAACTTCAGTATCATACTGCATACTAGTGTAATTAAGTACCCCTCCACAGGTCACCATAAAAGTCATTCACTGCAATGTATCCAGGCCGATGTGCATCTGTAAAATCAACTTTGTGAACAATATCACAATTATTATACCATTTGCAATCGTTTTCCTTGGTGAGTGCAAACCAACCATCCCTGTCTTTTGTGATTATGAACATAGAAGGTTTCATTCTAAGTCTTGTGTGGCTATTTTGGCAAAGAACTCTCTGATGAACAGGTTTAGACCGATATTCCTGAGCCTCCTTAAGGATTTTGTTCAATGCAGGGTTGGGCATCAGTTCAGGAAAGGCCTCAATGACAGTGTCAATTTGAGTAGCAGTCATGAGGGGAAACCTGATTAGTTCCATTAGGGACATATGGAACTGCATTCTACTCTCATGGTCATCGTCAAGCCATGACATAACAGTAAAGAAAAGCTCTTCTTCAGGTCCAAACATCAACTCTTCCCTACACAGCAGACCCTTCAAGCTATCAAAACTCAGCTTCAAATAATCTCCAGATTCAATGAGTAAACTCAAGTTATCAGCAACAAAATTTTCAACTTTGTTGAAGAAATCTTTGTCAGATGAACGGCGCCTGGCTATGTCCAACATCTCCACACAGAGATCTAGCGATAAATTGGCATTCATGAGGGGGATGGATGCTGTTTTTCCTTTCTTAATCGACATCTTTGCTCACTGAAAGATCTGATATGGAACTGGAAGAAAGAAATGCTAAATTTAGTTTTGAGTGAGTAAGATTGGTTGCTTTACGCCATTATCAACACATTGAGGATTATAGCAAGGGTGGGAGAGTTGAGAGGGAGGCAGTTTATGAGTCACATTATCAACACATTGAGGGTTATAGCAAGGGCGGGAGAGTTGAGAGGGAGGCAGTTTATGATCATACCCAGGAAATAGAGATAGAGAAGAAGGGAGAGAGAGACAGAGAAGAAGGGACAGCAAGGCACTTCATGCTTGGTCAGTACTAACAATTCCCCTCCCCCAACTTGTGTCACTTACTAAAAGTGAAAGACCAGTCAGTGAGTCCAGGTCTAAGGACTTGTTACTTGTTACTGGCATTTGGCATCGCCTGACTGTCTATAGTGAAAGAATGAGTGATACATGATCTACAAATCTTATTGCAATGAAATTTAGCTTCAGGATGTGGATTATGCTATACCATCTTAATTACAAAACCATTTAATTAATTTCCTTAAAGCTTTTATGCAAATATACCCCTAAAATGCGATTTATTTTCGTAAAGGAATTACCCTACTAAACTAAATAGCAGTGACATGGAGACTCTTAATAGCTTAGATAGAAATCAAATCTTGCATTTTGGTTCATGGGGTCACGTTTATAGGAAACACATTTGAGTGAATTAAGGTAAAACATGTGGTAAATTGCTGTAACTCATGTCTATTTAAGAGTGTAGGGTGAAATAGGTTGTATTTATGAGTCATGCATTCAATTATCTAGTTCATTAGGAAGTTTTGAGGCTAGACGAGTCCTTCTTGGAGGCTATGTTTTAATGATACAAACTGAGCAAATCAAGCTAAAATATATGAAGGTAATGTACTTCTGTAAGTATCTATACCTCAATATGGCCGTAAATCATCTTCAGCTTTAGAAGTGAGTCTGCAAAATTGCTTTTGTAAAAGTTCACATTAAAAAAAGTATTCCTTCCAAGAAATAGGAAAACTAGAAATTCTGAATGGGTGATACCCTCATCCTTAGAATTCATCAACCCAAAACAGATAAAGAAACAAGAGCTTTTATACATAGAGGATCAAGTTCACAAATGTAACTGTTTACATATAGGAAAAACTGAAACCGCTGCCAACTGTTTTCTCAACTCTGTTGTCCCAACTCTCATCTCTCACTCCCCTTCTGCCTAACATTTTATGTTTGTCTTGATTCTAATCTATTTATTCTATGGATAGCAATGGTTGCCATATATGATGTGGATTCCTTTTAGAAAAATAATCCTACATCTAGGCTAACTTTATGAAGCACTGGCATGCACAGACATACAAATATCTGTCTTTGTGGGGATGATCCTGTTGTGGATCAACACCATGCCACCTGCCAATGTAATGGATCAACACCATGCCACCTGCCAATGTAATGGATCAACACCATGCCACCCACTAATGTAATGGATCAACACCATGCCACCCACCAATGTAATGGATCAACACCATGCCAACCACCAATGTAATGGATCAACACCATACCACCCACCAATGTAATGGATCAACACTATACCACCCACCAATGTAATGGATCAACACTATACCACCCACCAATGTAATGGATCAACACTATACCACCCACCAATGTAATGGATCAACACCATACCACCCACCAATGTAATGGATCATGCCATCCACCAATGTAATGGTTCAACACTATACCACCCACCAATGTAATGGTTCAACACCATACCATCCACCAATGTAATGGATCAACACTACACCACCCACCAATGTAATGGATCAACACTATACCACCCACCAATGTAATGGATCAACACCATACCACCCACCAATGTAATGGATCATGCCATCCACCAATGTAATGGTTCAACACTATACCACCCACCAATGTAATGGTTCAACACCATACCATCCACCAATGTAATGGATCAACACCATACCATGAGAGAGAGAGGAGAGAGAGGAGAGGAGAGAGAGGAGAGAGAGGGAAGAGAGGGAGAGGAGAGAGAGAGAAGAAAGGTAAGAGTAGAGAAAGGAAAGGAAAGAAAGGAAGAAGATAGAGATGCACTCAAGATACAACCCTTCCCCCCCAACCCCTCCCCCTCCCACTCCCCCTCCAACCACTGTAGCCCGTAGCTTTGAAGGCAAGTGTTTGATGGGAGGGGCAACAGACAGCGGGGTGGGTTGCTGGGGGTAAATATTTGTCTAACTGGTGGCCCGGGGGTGGGTACAGTTGGTGGCCTATACACGGGGCAGACGGAGGAAATAGGCAAAGTACTGAGAAGTAGATGGAGCTATGAGGAGAAGTGAGGGCAGAAAGTGGGCTGGACTTACTGATAATATACTGATGATACTAGCATAAGTATTATTGTGGCACAATCAAAGATTTGTTTTAATAAAGATATGTCTTGGGATTTTATGTCAGTTCAATGTAGGTTTTCCTATAGTACAATTTGTTTCTGATAACTTTAGACCGCAGACCAGTGGTGATAATTCATAGCTGATCGTTAATAATGATGTATACAAACATGTATTACTATCATGGAGAGAGGAAAGGAGAGAGTGTGACAGAGGAGAGAGGAGAGATAGAGGGGAAAGAGAGGAGAGAGGGAGAGAGTGAGAGGAGAGAGAGAGGAGAGAGGAGAGAGAGGGGAGAGAGTGAGAGGAGAGATAGGAGAGAGTGAGAGGAGAGAGAGGAGAGAGAGAGAGAGAGGAAAGGAGAGAGGGAGGGAGAGATAGAGGGGAAAGAGAGGAGAGAGGGAGAGAGTGAGAGGAAGAGACAGTGAGAGCGAGATGTAAAAAATAGAGGGACAAGGACCAGGAGAAAAATGATATCAGTTTACAAAAAAGTAAAAAGAAACAAATATACTAGAAACCTTCGGCAGGGAGTGTATGTTAGCTCTAGTATGTCTGGGTACACAATGGATAATACATTGTAAAGAAGACTAAGGGTTTTTAGCCCATAGGTTCAGTAAGATGAAGAAGTGAGACAAGAAGTCCGAGGTTGTAGTTCGTCTGGATTCGGCCTAGGCGGTGGTGACTCAGCGAGTAACAGAGTACCTAGGTCCGAATGGTCACTTTATTTTATACTCCACAATCATGAATTATTCATACAATCAAACCCAGGAAATATTCCACTGGCTCTTCCCCTTCCCTCTAATTGGTTGAGGGAGAGAGAATCTTCCTTGCCCACACGCCGACCTCTGCTCCCCAGGCAGAGACCATAAAAGGAGTGCATGCAGGTCGGATCCCTCTCCTCAGCCTTCCCCCTCCCACCCCTTACTCATAGATCCCATGGCTCGTGCCAGCCCCCCCTCCCTCTTAGCCCTTCCCCCCTCTTGATACCCCAGAGCAGTGTATAAGTAATTAGGTCGGGCTGGGGGAGGTGGGGTGAGCCCTGAGTGGCTCATCTCCCCCTCCCTCCTGGCCAGGCCACGCGTGGCGTGCGTGCCCTGACCATGATCAGGGCTAAATAGGTCGGGTCTGGGATCCAAAGATGCCAATTCTTTACATTCGTCCCATATTTTATTTTTGTTGAAAGCTTTCTTTCGAACAAAATATTTAGCCACTGATCAACCCAGTCCAACCAGACAAGAGAAATAGAAATAAGGTTACATAATTTACACACACAAAATCATAGAAAAGGGTAAAGTAAAAGTATTATAAATTATTATATCTGTAGACCTAACGGGTCAAGATAGAAAGTTTCCAAAGGGAGTGGCTCTATTAAAAGGAGTGTTCATTTATATCAGAGGCCATCACCCTGCACTAAAAAGTCTTTTAGTCGAATATTATGTAAGAGAAGTCTCTGTGTTTTTAAGTGTGCTCCTGAACACTGTCAAATGTCTTCCTTTGTACTGAGCTAGTACTCACAAAGTTCTCCAATACGGTCGTCACCGCCGTCTCCTCTGCCCGGCCGGTCAGCCGAGGCCCCCGCTGGACCTCGTCGCTGACCGACAGGACGCCCGTCTCTTTCTCTCTCCTCCTTTGGCCATGGAGAGTGAGAGCGGTTGGGTAGTCAACACTACAATATTTCCATTTTTAACCTCAAACGCTACAGAACACATGTCGACTTTACTGTAGCATCACGTATAAACTCTTATTATTTGGAAAAATACCTCTTCAAAGCAGAATGGTCGGAGACAAGGTGAGGGCTTCGATTCCATGGTGCTTCCTCTCAGGCTCCTCTGTCTCGACCGATTCTGTTTGTGTAAAAACAACTTCTCACAATGAGAGTTGAAATAAAAATACCTATTTGGGCTGGATCCTTGTTCACGGATTCCACCATTTCCTCCCGAGAGAGAAAATGGATTTCACCCAGGTATACTACTCTGTGTTCTGTGATCTCCCTCGCACCCGAGAAGAGGACAGAACAAAAATTAATAGTAAATATTAAACAAGAGTAAGTTACAGACAAGTTCAAAAAGTGTTTGTTACCCCAGAGAAACCCAATAAACATTGGTAGACTAATTATTTCATCCTGGTCAGTCCGAAATTGGCAGCGTAATATGGTGAGGCGGGGGAGGGGGCAGGGATATGCTCGAGGGAACGAGAGCCAGTCCTAGCGCCTGGAGTGGCCTCTCCCTCCTCTCGATCTAGGTCTTGGAGGGCTAGGGCTACAGGGTGGTGGGTTGGGGGTCCTATTGGGATATTCTCTCGGGGCTTAAGGTTTCTCAGACAACACAAAAGGTTGACTTTGCCTCTTGGGGCGAGCCCCTTTCGGCGGAGGTAGATTATTCCCAGGGTCATGACTCCTAGGAGAGTGGGGATGAGAGTGGCTATACCCCAGATAGAACTTTCGGACCAAGGGGTGGAGGAAATCAGGGGGGAAATGGGTTTAGGAAAATCTGTCAGGGCTAGTAAGGGTATTTCAGCTCTTGGCAGGAAAGTCAATTGCTGATCTAAATGGGGGTAAAGGGATAATTTGCCATAAGTCAGATTAAACCCGGGGAGGGGCATAATCTTGGGGATGGGGAGGGTTATATGGGACTCATGGCGTTGGATGCTACTCACACGCCAATCCTTTCCGACCAGGAGACAACCGCCTTCTAAAATCACCCTGGCATGCCGATGATACGTTTGTATCACTGGTTTTTGCCCAGGGCACCTCAAGATTGTTTCCAGAGGTTCATAAATAGCCAGAATTACAGAAGAAATGGACTCTCCCTCTCTAAACACTTGGTTTGTTAAGTTATTTCTTTTTACAATCTGCGCCTTACAAAGGTCTGGCTTTTTACCTAAAATAATATTTGTTTCGCAGGTCGGGGTTAGATGCTCTATTGCAGCTGAGCAAATCTGGGGTTCAAACCCGATACAATGCTGAGGAAGAAATGACGCGCTGGATATGCTATCTAGGGCCACCTCCTCTTCTCCCACCAACTTTCTCAGGTGGTCAGCACCATATGGGACCGGAAAATACTTTAATCTATAGTGTAAAAATTGAGTGCCTGAAACTGCCGGAATTACTGTCTGGTATATTAGCTCCTGTTCGCCGTCTAATAATAGTCGAACGTTCAGGTGTCTATAATACCAGCGGTT
This sequence comes from Sthenelais limicola, assembly GCA_942159475.1. Lineage (NCBI taxonomy): Eukaryota > Metazoa > Annelida > Polychaeta > Phyllodocida > Sigalionidae > Sthenelais > Sthenelais limicola. Next base: position 2,992,197 of record OW804098.1, read on the forward strand.
ATCTTGTGGGGTGTAATGTTTCCCTTCTTGTAATTTAGACAATATTTCTGATAAGTAGGCCAGTGGTAAAATCTGGTCTGTTAAGAATCCCCTTTCCAGCTGAATGCGCTGGCGATAAAATAATTCGTTTTGACGGTGGTAATTTTCCACCGCCCTACTCACTCGCTGCAATAGAATATCCACTTCCCTTTTCATATGAATTCTATGAATATCTTTACTGAAACCATTTAACTGTGTTAGAATGTCTGTCACTTGGCGGGAGATGTTACTTGCTGCAGCTTGGAGCTGCGCGATGTCCAAGCGGTTCTCTGTCATGTAGAGCCTTGTCTGATTCAACACCGACACCATTTCTTCCTGACAATGGGCCAATGCGCTCTCGCTAGCCTGAGCTTCTTGTACTGCAGACCTTAATTCGTTCACCTGTCCTACAGTAGCGGTGCCAAACAAGGCACGGCTTAGCGAGCCCACAAAATTGAATAGGCCTCTCTTCCTTCGGGTGTCTTGTGCCTGGAGGAAACCCATGTGCTCCTCCCAGGCACTGACATCTCCGTCTCCCACAACCTCCGCCTGTCTGAGTTCTCCAATTCGCCTTCTTAGGACGGAGACCCAAGCACTGACAGGAGGGGGCGTGGGGGGGTGTAGAACGATCACTGTTGTCCAAGTCGCGGTCAGGGCTCTGACCTCCCCTTCCTCATACACCAACACCCCTTCCTCCTCAAACAAATCGCCATTAGCCATCATAGCCAGGGTGATTATGAGGAGGGACTGGAAGGTGTAGGTTGAGAGAAGTCCGTCACTGGTGGTGCCCCTGGGTCGAACTCCCATGGTTGGGGCTGTGGTGGGGGTGACGGTGGGGGTGGGGGTGTAGGTGGTGGTGATGGTGGTGGTGATGGTGGTGGCGATGGTGGTGGCGATGGTGGGGGTATACAGGGCAGCTTCCTCGGCCTCTGCACGGGTGAAGTGGGCGTGGCTGGGTTTGGTGAGGAGTCAGGCCTTTCCCTCTTAGTAGAGCCTAGAGGGTGGAACACTTTGATCCTCTTTTCAGTGCATTCAGAGGTGGTGGTCAAAGCCTTGGGTTTAGGGCACTTGGTTGGGGTCTCTATCCTCCCTCTTTTTGCCCTTGACCTTGTAACAGGACCTGGTGGTGGTGTGCGCGGGGGAGCAGTCTCCACAGCAACGGCTGGTGGCAGGGGTCGGCGCAATGTAACTGGCTTAGGTGAAGCTAGTACTAGCACCTTCTCCCTCGGCGGTCGCTGCTGGGGTGGGCGTGGCACTTGTTGTGGTTGAGGTGGGCGTGGCACTTGGTCCTCGTCCTCCACATGCATGTGCTCGTCCTCTGGTTGCTCTGCTCTCGCTTGGTCTTCCTGTTCTATCTGAATTGGAGGAGGCATGTTTGGTATGGGTAAATAAACAGTGTCGGGCACTGCCCTAGGCTGGGGTGGGGGAGGTGGTGGAACATGAACTTGTTGAGCTTTTTGGGCTTGTCTCCGAGCCTTATTTCTCTTTCCTTGACCCGCCCTCGGTTGCCTAGTTCTCAGTATATCCCATTCTATTTCCCCAGATACCATTTTTACCCTATCCCTATTTATACGCCTGCGTTCACCCTGGGGTCCCCTCATAGTTAGGGTGGTACCCCTTATCCCCGTTATTACATAACCATGATCCCACTTGGGATCTAATGGAGCGCTGGTGCCTGATAGCACCACCACATGATCCCCTATTTTTAGATCCTTTGCATTTGCTCTGGCCCTTAATCTCTCATAATTAGCCACTCTACTGGCCTCAGTGCGCTCAGCAGCTTCTCTGAACGCATCTGTTAAGGCCTGTAGGCGCTCACTGAGTACGGCATCTTCTGTTCCCTCTGGAGTGGGGAATATTTTAGAAAAAGGATATCTTGGATTGGTGCCAAAAGTTAAAAAATATGGTGTAAAACCAGTTACACAAGAAGTGGAGACTCTATGTGCCCAGAGAGTTGGACCTAAATGGCTCTCCCACTCTGCTGGTCTTGCATTGATGAATTTTCTTAGTATATTTTTAAAAGTTTTGTTAAATCTTTCGATTTTACCGTTTGTCTGGGGGTGAAAAGCTGTAGAATGCCTTACTTCAGTGCCTATGGATTTAAGGTACCCTTCCACTTGCTGGTTCATAAATTCAAGTCCCCGGTCGGTGATGAGCACCTCTGGGGGGCCATACCTAGGGACATATTCATTAGCCAGATAATCAGCAATGTTTTTAGCTGCTTTGGAGGGTATGGGTTTGACTTCTACCCAGCCAGTTGCGTGATCTATTACAGTCAAGATGTATCTATTACCTTTATCAGAGACTGGGAAGGGACCACAGAGATCCATTCCCAGTATCTGACCAGGATATTTTGCTATTGGCATCGCAGTAGGAGGTACACGCGCCCTACCCACTCTGTTTACAGCACACCTAGCGCATCGGATTAAGACATTATAGGTATCTCTTCTCATGGTGGGCCATTTATAAGCCTCTTGGATCCTATCTAGGGTCTTCCTCATGCCCTGGTGGCCTACTTCAGTGTGGGCGCGCCTCACTACTCTATGCCTAGCTGAGGGTGGCAGGACCAGGCGGGGGTAGGCTGGCTTGCCTGGGGGAGGGGTGAGAGTAAACAGCATGCCATCAATTATGGTGTAATCCCCCTCATCCTCCATCCCCTGTTGAAATTGTTCCAACTCCCTCTGTTCTAAACGTATTTTGTCTTTCTCGAGTTTATCAAATTCCCAAGGAATTTCATCTATCTCCTCCAAGGCACAGACTTCAAGAGAACTGAGAGTCGGCCCTTCCTTCTTGGGGTTTGTTTTTATTCGAGAAAGCATGTCTGCCCGGATATTGTTTGCCCCTTTTCTATATTCAATGGGAGCTCCAAACTCTGCTATTAATACCGCCCATCTTTGAATTTTGGTGTTTTTAACTTCTCCCACAAACAGAGACTTTAAAGGCTTGTGGTCAGTGTAAATTTTGAATTCGCTACCCTGTAGATAAGGTCTGAGCTTGTTTAAGGCATACACGATTGCATAAGCTTCCTTTTCAATCGTAGCCCAATTGAGTTGTGGCCCAGAGAGTTGTTTAGAGATATACTGAACTGGCCTCTCTATGCCTTCACTATCAGACTGGACCAATATGGCCCCTATTGCGTAATCACACGCATCGCTATAGAGACGATAAGGCTTATCCAACTGGGGGTGCGCCATTACTCTGTCTGAAGTTAGTAATTCCTTCAGAGTTTCAAATGAGCTTTGCTGCTCTTCCAACCATTCGAACCTGGCATACTTTTTGGTAAGTTTGACCAAGGGATGAGCTACCTTAGCATAATCTGGGATACATTGACGGTAATACCCAGTCATTCCTAGGAAGGAGCGAATCCCGCTCACATCCTCTGGAGGTAGCATATCCCTGATAGCACTACATTTATCTGGGTGGGAATTAATTCCATCTTTTGAAACTTGGTAGCCGAGGAGATCTACCTTCTCTTGTTTGAAAATACATTTACTCTTTTTGACTGTAATTCCGTATTCTTCTAATTTATCAAACACCAGAGCCAAATGGTGATCATGCTCCTCTTCAGATTTGGAATAGATTACAATATCATCTATGAAAGTCATGCAAAATTTGCCAATAAATTCCGAAAACATTTTGTTCATGGCCCGTTGAAAGACGGCTGGTGCGTTAGTGAGTCCAAAAGGCATCCTACGGAATTGAAATAGGCCCCTATGACACACAAACGCTGTCTTTTCCATGCTATCCGGGTCCATCTCTACTTGCCAGTAGCCGCTTTTTAGGTCGATGGTGGAAAAGACAGTTGATCCTGCTAAACTGTCAAAAATATCTTGAATATTTGGAAGTGGATGAGCATCCTTTTTGCTTACAGAGTTTAGTTTTCTGAAATCGACACAAGGTCTATTGCTCCCATCTTTCTTTGGGACCAACAATATCGGGCTTCCCCATGCTGAGCTGCTGGGTTCTATTACTCCCAGCTCCAGCATTTCATCTAATTCTTTATCTACAAGTTTTCTCTTGGCCAGGGGCAAACGATAGGGGCGTTGATTAATTGGGCGTGCATTTCCAGTATCTATGTGCATTTTCACATCTTTAAAGGTACCTAATTTTCCCTGCTTTCCTATGCCAAAAACAGCGGGGTATTTTTCTTCCCATGCTTCTGCCTCTGTGTGGATAGAGGCGAATTCTTGATCTGCACTACCCACTTGTTGCCTTCTGTAACTTTTTCCTTCCAAAATTACCTTTCTTTTTCTGAAGCTAATTTGGGCATCTAATATAAATAAGGCATCATCCCCCAGAAGCAGTTCATGGTGAAGTTTTCTTACAATATAAACTGGAAATGAGCTACCCCCCAAGTTAACTATCGCCTGCCCTTCAGTTTTAAGATCATGACCAGAGAGTGATTTAAGAGATTCCCCCTTTGTCAATACGAGAGGCCGATGATGGGTTTTGCAAAAGGCTCTCCATACATCCTCCCGCATTAGACTCCTTGATGCGCCGGTATCAATGAGGGCACGCATCTCCATCCCCGCCACTGAGATGGAGAGGCAGAACCTCTCATCCGGCGTTTCTATTCCCCCTGGTTAACATATTTGGCTGGCTTTTGAGTGGTAGAGGCCATCTGCATGGCCGCCACCACTGCAGCCTGTACATGTGCATAGCGGTGGGAACATTCTCTTGCGAAGTGTCCCTCCTCCCCACACTCATAACAGACATTTTTACCCCTAAACCTCTTCCCTCCTCCCTGCTTATTTTTTTCCGGTCCTGGATTATCATTTCCCTTCCCCTTCCCTTTCCCTGGGTGATTTACTACCTGAGAACTGGCGATCGGGGGTGGGGGATAGGACGTGTTGAAATATGGGGGATACATAGGCAACATGGGTGTCTGAAAGGGGTACTGGGGTGCTGCACCTGATTGGGGAACGATCACTGTGGGGTTGGATGGTTTCCCCGTCTCCATCCTCTCTACTAATTTCGTAAGGTAATTCACCTTAGACTCCAAGTCAGCTATCAGCTTCCAATCTGAAGCATCTTCTGGATTTGGCCCAGAGGGGGCCATTTTCTTAGGGAGGATAGCCCCAATTTCCATTGGTTCATCCTTCCTATCCCCTCTGGTAGGTTGTCCTGCCAGAGCGAATGTGTGAGCCGCAGCTGAGGCTTGTCTTATTGCCTCAGCCAGGGTATCAGGGCGAGCAGCAAATACGTCATGACGTATTTGCTCATCCCTGAGTCCCAACACAAAATTCCTGACCAACGTCTCTTGGACTATCTCGTGGTCCAGGTTATCCACGCTGTAAGCCCTCTGAGACGCTAGTTGGAACTTGCGTCCGTATTGTTTTGCATCCTCATATGGGAGCTGATAGAGATCGGTGAGCCTTGCTCGCAGCTGCTGTTCCTCCTCTTCATTCATGAAGAGGCGGAAAATCTCAGCCCTCGCCAGATCCCATGTCCTATTGGCCGGTACCTGTAGGAATCCTGCCACGCACCTCGCTAGAGGCCCGCTGGCAAGAGTTCCCAAAAGCTCTAGAGTGAGCGTATCATTCGCTACACAGTAGGCTTTTGCCCTGCTTATTCCATCTAGCCACTCTCTCAAAGTGTCCTTATTGGACCCATCATTTACTCCTAGCATGGCGCCATGGCGTTCCATGCGCCTTCTGACCTCCTTAATAGCTGCAAACCTGGCCCTCCTTTGACCCTCGTCAAGCATGGCCAAGTCCGCGGCATTGAGATCCCAATTGATGTCCGCCATGTTTTACACTTTGTTGAGAGAGTGAGAGTAAAGAAAAAAAGAAAACTAGATGGCACAAGGTACAGAGTTATAACCAACAGAACCCAGAACCTAGCAAAGTTTTTGCCCCGAACATTGCTCACCCACTCTCCTTGTATTATGAGTGTTTGAGTGTGATCATTCTCCCAACCCTATACAGTGGCCCAGATCCACCCTCCATACATCCCATAAATACAATTTATAAGCTCAATCAGAGTTTCTAGAGTTCCACTCACCTACTCTTCCAGCTCATCCTGCCTCTCCTAGGCTATGTCTCACTTCCAGTCAGAAGATTGGGTTGTTGCTCAACTTAGCAACAAGTCCCAGAAGTGGTTCGCCAGTGTAAAGAAGACTAAGGGTTTTTAGCCCATAGGTTCAGTAAGATGAAGAAGTGAGACAAGAAGTCCGAGGTTGTAGTTCGTCTGGATTCGGCCTAGGCGGTGGTGACTCAGCGAGTAACAGAGTACCTAGGTCCGAATGGTCACTTTATTTTATACTCCACAATCATGAATTATTCATACAATCAAACCCAGGAAATATTCCACTGGCTCTTCCCCTTCCCTCTAATTGGTTGAGGGAGAGAGAATCTTCCTTGCCCACACGCCGACCTCTGCTCCCCAGGCAGAGACCATAAAAGGAGTGCATGCAGGTCGGATCCCTCTCCTCAGCCTTCCCCCTCCCACCCCTTACTCATAGATCCCATGGCTCGTGCCAGCCCCCCCTCCCTCTTAGCCCTTCCCCCCTCTTGATACCCCAGAGCAGTGTATAAGTAATTAGGTCGGGCTGGGGGAGGTGGGGTGAGCCCTGAGTGGCTCATCTCCCCCTCCCTCCTGGCCAGGCCACGCGTGGCGTGCGTGCCCTGACCATGATCAGGGCTAAATAGGTCGGGTCTGGGATCCAAAGATGCCAATTCTTTACAACATAGTTGGCCATTTTGAAAGGTTAGGTAATTAATGTGACTTTTAAGGTATTATACTGGAAGATTTAGATATTGATGCAATTGAGGTCATGGGGGCGGGGGGGCTTTAACTATTTATACAGTACCTTTAAGCTAGTTTAGAGGGGAACTCTATTTTTCTATTTTAAAACATTTGGTTATGAATATTGAATTTGGGTGGGGGGGGGGGGGGGGGGGGGGGGGGGGGGGATTTGAACTGGTGGGATCTTTTCAAAAACACTGATTTCAGAAGAGACAATTACACTGTATCACTATATCTAATTCGGACTCGAACAAAATATACTAAATTGATAGAAGCAGAAACAACATACTGTGCTTATATAACAGGATTTAATGCCAACATATCATGCTAGACAAGAAACGATTCTCAAGACAATGAAATGAGAAGGCAAAGAGGCGCATTCAACTTGTATTTTTGCCAATCTGATAAGCTATGCTCAGTGTGTACTAGATGAATTTTGAAAAGCTTGGTGACCTGGGTGAGCATATTTCAATGAGCTTTGAGTCCATTCAGTCAACTTAACAACAGACATGTCCCAACACACACAAAAAACATTCTCCAGCGAATTACATGAACCCGCAAACATTGAAATATCAATACAAATACCATTTAATCATTGATACTTTGTTCCAAGTCCTCCTCATTGAAAATTAGTTCATGCCAGGGAAGGCGTAGTGGAAGACAATACACGGTAAGTATCTCGTCATCATCTGGAGTTGGCGGGAGATGCTTGATAGCTAGGACAGATTTGTCCTTGATGACAACCTCCCTACATGCCTTGAGTCCATGTGTTTGAGGCTCACGGGATGTACCATCTATAAAATAAAGCTTTTTATTGTGTGTGACAATTCTTCCATTGCTGATTAGTGGCTCAGGACAAAAGACCAAACCAGTATCTCCAGTTTTAGGATCATACCAGTGGATGGTGGGAGAAGAGTCGAGATGATCAACAGCATAGATCAGATCTCCTTGGAACCACATGTAAGAGCCATGTAGTTGTTCCTGTCCAAAAGGCGCAATTTCCCAAGTCTTAGTACCAATATCAAGAGATGCCAGTCGGTTTAAGATTTCCCAATACTCATAATCATCTCCATTATGTCCTTGACCTGTATAGATTCTGTTGTAAACAACACATGCACTAAACCGAGGCATTGGGTCCCATTCAAGGTACATTCGAGCAAATAGTTCCCATTGATTTGTTTCAAAGCTGTAGCGCTCCAATGTGTCAGCAAAATCTTCATCAGAATTATAACCACCCAATGCATACGCAAATCCTTTGTGTTCAACAAGTCCAAAACACCGTCGTGGCACACACATCGGTGCCAGCTCAGTCCATTTGTATTCTCTTGGGTCAAAGATGTAGCATGTGTTTCTAGTTTCCTCGCCATTATTACCCCCACCACACATCAACATGAAATCATTGACTACGACACAACTGGCACGAAAAAGATCTTCGAAATCCAAAGACCTAACATTATACCATTTCCCTTTATCAGTACTGAATGCACACTGATCATTTCCCTCCCTAATTGCAAATAGACAAGGCTTCATTCTAAGTCTTGTGTGACTATTTTGGCATAAGACCCGCTGATGAACAGGTTTAGATAGATATTCCTGAGCTTGCTTAATGTTTGTGTGCAACACAGGATTCTGCATTAGTTCTGAACGCGTTTCAATGATGGTGTCAATTTCGCTAACTGTCATGAGGGGAAACCTGATGTGTTCCATTAGACAAATATGGAACTGCATTCTATTCTCAGGGTCATGTTCAAGCCATTGCACAACAGCCTGGTAAAGCTTCTCTTCAGGTCCAAACATCAACTCTTCTCTACACAGCAGTCCATTCATGCTTTCAAAACTTAGCTTCAAATAATTTCCGGATTCAATGAGTGAACCTAAGTTTTCAGCCACAAAATCTTCAAATTTGTTGGAGTAATCTCTGTCAGCCAAATGGAGCCTGGCTATGTCCAATATCTCCACACAGTTATCCACTGATATATTGTCGTTGATGAAGGACAAACAAGCCTTGATTGCAGTTGAAATTTGAAGATGGGCTGCAGAATTCAGAAGGTCAATAACATTGTCAGCGGTGATATGTAGAATCCCTGTGTAAGCATAATCAAGTAGTAGTTTTAGCATGCCTGCATTGATTGCCTTTAATTCCACATGGTCTTGTTGAGTTTCTTTCATGCCACTTGTCAGCATGGCATAGAAATAATCACTGACAGATGCAAGTACAACTCTGTGAACATGAAATGAGTGCCCTTCAGCTACTAAGGTGTAGTCACAAAGATCTTGTGACTGCCATAATCGTGTAAGACCATTGGCAATACACTGCCTCCATTCGGGATCTTGTGCTTCCAATGATGGATTTGAAGCCAAGGTGAAGAATGGTGATTTACCATTAATAACCGCCATCTTTGCAGACATTTATATGGAACTGCAAGAGAGAAATGATACACTTAGTTTGGCCTGGTCCGTACTAACACTTTGCTCCTTCCAATTTGTATCAGTCACATACCAGTGAGAAGTCAACAAGGTATGACCTAGTTTTAGGCTAGAAGTGCAGTGGCAAGGCATATCACTACCAACACATGTTCTCCGATTGTAAACACACCATTCAATCAACTTCACCAGTCAAAAGCAGCTATTTATACCAATCAGCTCAATTCGCTCTACCCAGAATGTCTGAGGTGCCGCCTAGTATGAGAAGAAATCCAGATAACTCAAAGATATTTCTTAGGGATACAGCACCCCCTGCACCCTCTTGTGTCAGAAAATGACACGATCTAGGAAGAGTGAATTGGGTCTCAATGACACACATCTATCTTTAAGTTAACCCTTATTACCCATCCATTAATTACAAATGTACCCTATTTTTACTGACAAAACAAGTCATTAGCAGAGAAAGAACATTTAAGATATTTCAAATTTTGCCGGTAACATAAAGAATTTTAATTGCCTGAATAGGTCAGGGATGTCAAAAATTAAGAAAAGATGTTAAAATTCAGTATCTTGGCTGAGACTGACCATTTAGATTTAGAATAATTGTCCTTGTGCTTTAGGCCATTTGGCATAAAGTAGTGAGAGACATCGATATAGAAATTATAAGTATTAAGTCATCTAAGTATTAAGTCATCATATATCCAGATGATTACAAGAATACCTATAATATATAGTAATTTATAGGACAAACCATTATATTGCCCATTATAGGGGTTGTCCAGAGATGCGATGCTAGGTTGGCTATTTCTCAAATATTTTTATAGGATAGCATATCATAAATCGCATTATAATATGACCCAACAGTGTTCCCGAAAACTTTTTTGTGACGCAGGCCAATGTGGCCGACGTCAACAAGCCTGACGCCGGCCATTTGTCACAGACGTAGGCCATTTGTACCTATGATTAATAACTTCTTAAATGGTACAGTGTCCCAAAACTAACAAACTAACAGTAACATTTATAAAGTACTTTGAAAGCACTATTTTGCTGCCCCCCCCTACACATACACTTTTAGAATTACTGAATTTATAGAATATATGGAATAGTTATCATTATCCATAAATGAATATTACCAGTTTGTAAACATGTTCTTATGTTTACTGTGTCTCAACCCATCAGGCGTGGGGTGTGGGGCCCGCCTAGAGCCCCAGAAGCTAAGAGTTTTTGCTTGCTCTCAGGTGCATTTTAAGTATTTTGAGTGTTAAATGTTATCTCAAAAGGAACAGAATTTTCCTTGTTCGATTCCCATAATAGATACTATTTGCAAACATTTGGATGAACTGTGTGTAAATTAAAAGTCATATCTACAATATAATAAATATGCAGCTTAAAAAAATATGGAGAATGACTTGTGACTCATTTTCGTGTGACACATTACATTTAAAGGTTGATATTTGGGGCAATGCTGGCGGGCAATCAGGGTCATTCTAGCCTAATGATATCCCTGTCACTTGCTTTAACTTAAATTATCACTTTGCCTATATTTCTTATTTAAATTGATACACAAATCCACTAAATTTACAAAATAAATTAAGTTCATGTTATATAGTGTATCTGCGTTAATTGTTGATATCCTTTGCTTGCACTTCACTAAACTAGTAAAGGAAACACTAAACAGGTTACTACATCTGAGTAGATTATTTCTTTCTTGACGTCGGCCAAAGTGGCCGACGTGAAAGGAGCAGACGTCGGCCACTGAAATTTTACGTTGGCTTTTGCCAACGTCTTTTCGGGAACACTGCCCAATTTTACTTGCCCGGAGCCATTTTTTACTTGCCCCGGGCAAGTAAACATAGGTTTTTTCGAGCCCTGTGGGGGCTTCTCATTGCAGTATTAGGGATGAAAGTGGGAGGCTGATAAAAAGTCGGAAAAGGTCCCTGACAAAATATGGGCCCTAAAGTACAATGCTAAATGATCCTTAATGTACTTCTTTAATAATAAGTCAACCAGTGAGTTTGACCAAGCATCTACAGCATTCAAAATAAGAGCTTGCCTGGGCCATATGAACTTGCCCGCCTGGGCAAGCTTTTAACACACACAGCAAAGATTCTGGTGGTATAGGGGTGTATACAGTGGTACGGCCAGGCAGCCTATTTTTATCCCTTATTTCGACCACTGATCTAAAATTAGACGTGGACGTGATAGTTTATTGTGAGACACCATATTGTGAGCCACTCATGGCACCAATGAGATGCATGAGTCCATAGGTTCATAGGTCAAGTAGGCGACACAGACTCTAGTTGTTTACTAGACATGCATAGGGCCCAGTATCTATCATTTCCGGATGAATTGAAACTGTTCTCGGGCCATAAATCGCATTATAATATGACCCATAAAAATGATAAATGTAAATCACAATTAAGGAATCGGAAATAGGCATACCCCAATTTGATTTATTGTCTTGTGTACAATTAATACAAAAATTATCAAGGGGACCTTCAAATGTTACTTTTCCAGATTTCTGCCGAGAATGTTCCTCTGCAAGCTAATTAGAAATGTATGGGAGCCTTCACCACCAATAGTCGGAAACCAACAACTACCTAGTAGGGGTGTATACTGTGAGTAGGATAGGCCGTTATAAGTCCTACTCTATGGGTAGTGTGGAGCTGGAGAAATCTACACTCAGAGAACATAGCACGGTGCTTCAGAATAGAACCAAAATAAAGGTTCAAAAGGAAGAAAACATAAGTTGTGATGCATTGTATTGGTAAAAAAGGAATAAAACAGATGAAAAAATGTCTATGGTAATATGAATAGGAAATCCGCCAATAATAGGAAGACTTTCATCCCTGCACATTAACGGTTTCATTTAATGTTATCAAAGAAGTTCATGTCAATAAATGAGAATTCAAAATTTGTTTGGCCAAGATCTTTATTACTGACAAGGATGTATACAAATCATTCATAAACCGGCACCTGTTTAAAAAGCCTATCTTGAATATACCGTAGTGGCCCGTTTATAAGCCGGGACCTGTTTACAAGCCTATCTCGAATGCAGGCCGGGGGTATGAGGGTCATGAAAAAATAAAATCCTCTAAAATTTAATTCTCAATTAAAAGCCTATCTCAATTGCAAGCCGGGGCTAAAGGGGGGTCGAAACAAATACAAGACAGCATGAAATCGGTTTTTTTTACTAACATTCCTGAGAAGGGTCTATCGACCATACAGCTGCCCTCATGTCATTTTTATCAGCATTTTCCTCTGTCCAGTTCATATTCCCCTCATATCAATTGGTGTCAGATGTATAAGTTTGACTGCGTGGTACATGATACTAGTGGCATTTTTTAATATGATATCTATCAGATAGATCAGATCTATTTATAAACAGTTGAACTTTCTGAATTAATTGAAGTATGGGCTTTCAATCGTTTTTGGGGCATAAGTAATAGTATTCAATCATTGTGGCGTTATGGAGTTAAAACGGAGGAAAATGATAACTTAAAGCAAGAGGTGAGAAGAGGGAAGGGGAGAAGAGGAGTAGGGGGAAGGATGAAGAAGGGGGAGGGTAGTCGTAAAAAAAGTTGAAAGTTGGTAAAAAAAAAGTTGAAAGTTTTTTTGAAAAAGTTGAAAGTTGGTCGGAAAAAAAGTTGAAAGTTGAAAGTTTTTTTTAAAAAAAAAGTTGAAAGTTGGTCGGAAAAAAAGTTGAAAGTTGGTTGAAAAAAAAGTTGAAAGTTGGTCGAAAAAAAAAGTTGAAAGTTGGGTCGAAAAAAAAAGTTGAAAGTTGGTCAGAAAAAAAGTTGAAAGTTGGTCGAAAAAAAAAAGTTGAAAGTTGGTCAAAAAAAAAAGTTGGTCGTAAAAGTCAGTCGAAAGTGTTGTAAAAACAAAAAAGTAGTAAGCTAGGCTAGGATAAATAGTTTGTAACTTTCTTGGGTCTGGGATAGCTTCCTAGGCGCCCATAAGGGGGATTAACAATGCCTAGGGATTAATACCCTATGAAAGCGTCATGGTTTAATCCAGCTTGTTCTTAAACAACTTTAATAATCATAAAATTCCCTAAATTGAATCATTTATATTTGCTAATAAACATCTAAATATTTAAAACATGATTTATCACATTACTTTTACTTTCAACCATTTCTATAACATGCAGAAACACCCAAAAAAGTTCCGTTCCGTTTCCTTCATTCAGATTCCATTCGAGATTATATTTAACACAGAGGTCCAGGTCCAAAGCCCTAAACTTCTAAGGCAGAATGTATACCTTATCGGGTATAATTTATCTAACCACAAGGCCCACATCAGAGTCCTCCAGTGCCACACAGCATGAAACCACAGGCCAGGCGGCAATCCTTTAGTCCCGAGCTTGTTTTCAGCCCTAAACTCTATTTTCTGAAACTCCCATAAAAGCCCCTGACCCACATAAACTTACAAGAAAACAGGGTTACTTTGGGCCCAGGTTGTGGCCAGGTTGCTTATGATATCTATATGGTAAGCATTTGGTGTGAATCCCCTTGTCTTTAGCTTTTAGATGATATGTTCCCCATCTCAAAGGACCAATATGGCCCAGATCTATTGACCTGAGTATTAAGGTTTCAAATTCTCATTAATATTTGTAATTTAAATAATGTTCCGATCTGGTGAAAGTATATTCATTACTTGGACATGTGTATAATAGCTTAAATAAGGTGTTCAAACTTATCCCTTTATTTTCACCAGATCGGAAGGTATCAAAATAGCAAAATTATTGGCCCAAAGTAGGGAAAACATGCATGAGCCAATAGCAGCTGTAGATGGGAGACATGAACCCTCACTGAAGTGACCACATCTCCCGACTTCCAAGAAAACCACACACCACTATCTAGCATTAGTACTTAATGAGTGATAAAAATCGAAAACAAGCTCGACCCCAGTGTCCCCATATAGGCCCCTTCAGTCAGACCTCTGTCTTAAATATAATCTCGTTGCTTTTACATGACCTGTTTAAAAACCTATCTCTAATACAGACCGGGGGTGTGGGGGTCATGAAAAATAAAATCCTCTAAAATTTAATTCTCGATTAAAATCTCAATTGCATGCTGGGGCTAAATGAGGGTCAAAACAAATACAAGCCTGGGCTTATATATATGAACGGGCCACTACGATATATCCTAAATTCAGGAAATTTTTAGAGTAATATACAACTGGAAACATGAAGAATAGGGGGTCCCCTGTTAAAATTAAAACAAATATATATGAAATCGGTACAAGGCCAGGAATTCAAAAGCCTCCTAGAAGATGGGTCATCCACGGAGAAGGACGAGTCAAACCAATGTTTCATTTGAGTATGGATGAAAAATATTTGATCTAATGCTGTGACGGCAGCACGCTTGTCTATGTAGGGAAAACCCTGGATATAATTAAACTATACCAATGACTATGACCCCCATATTTACATTAGTTTCATTTCTAAAACATGATTTGATAACAACTTCACATTATCTAGACTGTAAATATTTATTATTATAACAACCAATTTCGAATGGCTGATGTGTTGGTAACTACATTGTGTGACTATATGAAAAGGGCCTTTCTCAGATGTTTGGCTCTGGAACCAAGGGCTTTGAATATCAACAATGTACTACCAATACTTAAACACGATTCTAAGAGTCAGGGTTTAGTATTATCTCTGTAATATACCTCAAAGACAGGATTTGTGGAATTTAGAACAAATTGTGCATTTCTGGGCGACCTGACCCATATGTATATAAAACAAAACAGTTTATGTTGGTCAATATTTATTTCAATGAGGACAAAGACCTTTTCCTCATATTTTGAAACGAGATTGGCACCAGAGGGAGGACAACAGAAGGAATCGTTCATTTAAATTACCCATAGAGTGTATAGTACTAATAGCTCTCTGATTCACCTTACTGTTATACCTTATTGTGTCATAAGTATACATCCCTAAAATTTTAGTTCATTTTACCTGTACCTCCTTCCCCCATGGCAGTCACATTGAGACTGACCACCTGGGCGTCACCCATTGGCCGACGCCCACATGGCCAATCAGAGCTGGGGCTAATGAACCATTGTTCATTAACCCAGATATAAGGGACTGCCTGGGGCCCTATCCAGTTAGTTACCTGCCGGATTCCAACTAGGTTATACCATCACATTGTATACCTGTACCAGGAATAAATACTTCTTCAAACTTCAATACTTCGTTACCTTTTGTGTTACACTAGTTGTAACATATTGGTAGAGAACCCTTAAGATTCTAGTACCTCAACACACAGATTCTAAGGAGAAAACATCCTGGACTTTTCTCATCATACATTAAGAACTTATAAGGAAACTACAGAAGACTGCATGATAATTGATTGGTAACTATGGATTTGCGGTCATCCACGCAATCCTACATGCAGCTAGGTGTAGCAGCTAACATCACACAGTTGAAGGACCAACTGGCATTATTACAGCCAGATTTAGCTGCCTTCATAAGGTTCAAGTGGAATCAACTTGCTACCATGATAGACAAGGCAGCCATGGGACTATCACACAATGCAAATCAGCATCAGCTCCAGGAATTAAAGAACCTTTTCCACAATTCTATGGCTGATATGAATAATCAAATCCTCGCACAAGACCGCCTTCTGAGAGAAGAAACAGCAAAGGCAAACACACAGCAGCACCTAGAGGCCCCCCAAGAAACTGTCGCCGACCCGGCGACATCCACCACGCACCCAAGCCAAGATCGCGTCCAAATGCAGCCAATGCAACCTGAAGCGTCCACTGCTCCTCCTACCACCCAGGCCGCCGCGCCGCCGGCGACGTTCACGGGACCAACTGCACCAGTGTCCGTCACCACAACACCTCCGTGTACGGCCAGCGCTCTCCTCAATGGATTGGACTTCCCTAAGGATGATATCTGTCACCCAAAGACGCCCCAGCAAAATTCCCTGACCCACGCCGAAATCTATCAAGAGAGGCAGCAACAAGATTCCAGCCAATTCCCGTCGCCAGCCGCTCAAATGCCGTCGCCTCCTACCTTGCAGGTAGCATCCAACACAACAGCCCATTACTCACGATCACAGACCTCTGGCTATCCAGGAATTGGAGATACACCTGTAATGGCCCGACCTCATACCAAGAAACCACAAAGATCCTTCAATAGACCAGTTATTCTGCCTTCAAATTACGTCAACGTCCAAGCAGGGAAATGGGTGAGATCACATTTGTATTTGCTACGATTGAGAGAGCCTGTGCACATGTCATTACTTGTATAAATGTATGTACTTGTATTTTCGTTATCTATCCATTTATCAAAGGATAGGAAACACGGATATATTTACTGACCAGGAAACGTCTCCAGATTTGCATTATATCATTCATATTTCCATTGCACACGACCTAGCAATAATTAATACCTTTTAATCTCGCAAATAGACACTAGCCAAGGGTATAAAGATTAGTTGTGTGTGTCTAAAAGCCTGCGTTGTAGAATATTTTTCATTTATCTTTTGAATCATATCCAATGGTATATGTACCTACGCATTATTTTACTGTCAAAGTATAGGCCTTCTCAGGTATTAATCTACCAACAAACTAGACGTTTGTTTAAACTTTTTTCATTCACATTGTAAACTTTTAAACATGCTGCGGCCGATGCACCAACGCATTATTTTCTACAACCATTATTAGCTTTTCAAGCCTTTTCAGGCTTTTATTATGCCAACGACCTAGACACTTTCATTCCTAGCATCTTATAACTTTACCTTCACTCATTTAACATTTCTATCATTCGAACCAAGGCCATATGTCCCCAAATGCGTTTCCTTGGACGTTGGCGTCCACTTAATTGCAGTTCTTAGAACTTCCATGTTTTGTTTTCACATTTTTCATACAAAAGCCTAGGCATTTATGCGTCACTGCTCTGTTTGTTAATACTCCAGCTTTCAAGAGAGTCTGGCCGATGCGCCGACCTCCTGATTAACCTAACAGACGGTTTTTATTTATTAGAGCAAAGCTTGGCATTTATTTCCGTCATTACCCTATTCATAACTTTACCATCAAATAACATTGCTGTTATTTGAACCAAGGACATAGGCGCCGACGCCGCCCCGTTAATTACACTTAATAGAACTTTCATCTTTTGTTTCAAATGTATCATAACACCTGCGTTGCTGCTCTGTTACTAATACTCCAGCCTTCAAAAGAGTCTGGCAGATGCGGCGACTTCCTTATTTACCCTACAGACGGTCATGCCTTTGTTTAAAGCTGTATCAAACCTTTATCTAATTACTTGTATAAACAAGTGGTCTCGCATCAGATGCTGGCCCGCTATCGTTTTATATTAACGTTTATCTTAGTTTAATCCTATTGCGACTTGGCCACAACGCTATGTATGCCATATATATTTTGTCTTGGACGTTGCCTTTCTACGCCCTCCAGCTAATTACTTTTATTACAAACTAGCATTTATTTTGTCTTCACATTTCTCACACAAAGACCTAGCCATTTGCGTTGCCAACCCTCTGATAATATTTACATTTGTTTTTTGTTTTTTTGTATTATTAATTCGATTTTATTTCAGCGTTCAAGTATCGACCATACCTACAGTTTGCTCCATAGAAACGACCAAGCTTGATGCTTCAAATATCTAATTACCTTTTATATTAAGCCCTAAGCATTTTTCCCCATTTAACTCCCCCCCTTTTATAATTCTTATTTACTATTTAATACCGTCCTCATTTAAATCTCAGGCCTAACATTCGCCAGACGGTTATATTAAGTTAAAACAAAAGCTTGGCATTTTATATCCCTAGATTCCCTTCTGTTTTAATTATGCTAGTTGATGCCAAGCTTTGCAATCAAATTATATTACTTTCAATACTCAAGGCGCAGCTCTGTTTATCCAGGTTTCATGTTTTCAATACAAGCTGTATAATTCCTACTAAATATCTGTCATCTACACCAGCCTTGGTATTTCACAGCTTCAAAGTTTTATCTAATTAGCTGGAACAAATAACCGGTCGCGCCTCGGTATAACAGCCGGTAGGCTATGGGTGAAGGCCTAGCGCCGCCCGTCTCCGGTCTTATCGTTGCCGGCTGTCCTTTTGTTTTAGTGTCAGATTTCTTTAAGCTTTTATTTGTTGATATATACATCAACCAGGGCCAATTGACGCCCGTTTATTATTTCTCTTTGCATCCCAACTAAGCTTGGGTGTATTGTAATTATCTGGCCTGCATGCCCCTCAAAAACTGCAACACAGGCCTAACGCCTTTGTTTTTATCAAACCTGGCATTTCTTTGCCACTTATATACCATTTTTTCATTATCACATATGTCTGTTTATAATTCCCTGTAATCTACCAGCCTGAGGCCTAGGCTGGGCTTTTGTGACTGTAAATGCTCTAGGGAAGCCAATCTTTGTCGCACCTCTACAGTTTTAATCCATCCTTGTTCATGCCCAGCTGCCAGCCGGGTTGCGTTAGCCAGCGCAGAGAAGCTAGATACACAGTGTTTGGTTACACCTCCAATAGCCCTTTATTTTTTAACTCAAGCCTTAATTCACAGCTTGTAAAGTGAAACAAAGACAAGGCGAGAGAGGGGAGCCCAGACTCCAGACCCCAGACGCCTCTCTCTACATGCCTGTTTTTGGGACGCAACGCTAAGCCAAGGCGTGAGGAAGCGAAAGCTTGTCAGGTGTGGGAGGACTGCAGCTATTCGTCGTAGTAAGCAGCGCCTTTCCGGGTAGCTAACCATTCTACTTACCGCCCCACCTGCATATCACGCCCCCTGGCCACCACCTTACTTCATACCCTCTAAATTTATACTTGGTCAATTCCTTCCTGGACTTTGGATTGACCACACCTTTACTCAATATACCAAGCACTGGCAATCTGTCGGATTTTTAGTCTAAGGTTTCTCTGCTGCCAAAACAGTGCAGCGTATACCATGGACCTATGGTAAGCATCAGCAGAATCTTGGATGTGTTTAAAGCTGACCACTGTTTACTCTGAACATGTATGTATTTACCGCGACTTTGATTGTTCTTCTTTCTCGAGCCATGTTCAAAAGTTATATTTTACGTTTCTGGGTCTCAGCATATGCTTGATCTTGATTAGCTGTGTTAGTTTTACTAATGCAGGGTTATTACTTTGCCAGAATTATGGCGTGATCTTCTCCAAGAAGGAACAGATCCTACTCAATTACCACGATAATGTGGATTACATTTTTGACCCCTTGATCCTAGAGGTATTTTACTATTTGGGTGTCAAGCTATGTCGGAGCATGCATACTTATCTACATGTATCTTGTATTAAGGGACATGACTATTGTAAAACTATTACCTGAGTATATATATCTCATTAGGTACCATAGTTTACCGTTTAACTATATTTTTACCAAATTCTGAAGTTTCCAGAATTTTACTTATAACTATTCCCTTTATATGCTATTTGTCCCATGTGCACTCTCTCGATTTGAAGCTATACATTTGTGTGATTCACCTGAGAATGACATTATGACACTCTGCTATGTCTAATTATGTTTCTATATCATTCAAGCCTCTGTTCCTACAGCTATACACCAACGGAGTGGTGAAGAACTCTCACCGGGGAGGATACTCCATAAACTTCCTATTAACTTAAACAGAGTCTTTCATGAACTTAATTCGCCACGAACATTCTTTATCTCAAGAGCCTGACTCAAAATTTGAGATATATTTAATTCAAAACTTGCCATGTCCAAGACTACACTCAGATCTGGGGGATGGATTCGCCATCCTGGATCTGCCTGCTTATACTTGTGCATTATGTATTCTATTATTGAATGTATATTATCAAATTTGGTCATTTCCACAAGCTCATGCTGAGCAACTTTAAATTTCTTATCTCTAATTTTAGCATTAATTTTATTACGTAACTATTACGTAACCTTATGCAAGTTAATTGAACCACTGGTTTAAGTAAAGTTTATTTACCTTATCTCCTAATTATGTAACTATTACATAATCTTACACAATAATTGAATTGATTTTAATTTCAATTTAATTTGGTTTGTGGTTCAATTTGATTTAATTCAATTTAACTTGTTTTAATTTAGTCTGTTCAATTTAATTGAATATTTGTGTCAATTTAATTTGCGTCAATTTGATTTGTGTCAATTTAATTGGATTTTGGTTTAATTCGATGCAATTTTATTGAATTTGATTGGTTGAATTTAATTTTCTCTTATCTTTACATCTACAATTACGTAACCTTACGTAACATTGCATAAGTAACTCAATTATGCAATTTTTCATAACTTTAATTATGTTTTATTACGTAATATTACATAGCACTGTGGCCTATGTATTTTCATAATTTTTAATTATTCATAATTTTTGGATTGCGTAATTATTACGCAAGGTTATGCAGTAATGTGGCTGCATTAACAAACCACAATTTCATATTTTAATTATTCCTTTTTAATTACATAATCAATTACATGAGATTATGTATTATTACGCAACATCATGTAATATATTTTTATTACATCATATCCGGGTACAGGTGACAATTACAATATGTCACCTCAATACTCATATTTTCTGTTACATTAACTTACATAATGCATCCGCCTATTACATAATCTTATATAACTTTAAGCCTTATGCCACAATCAGTGTAATTTTAATTAATATCTCATCGGCGGAGCGATGTATAGTAATTGGGGGATAATATGTTATACCTTATTGTGTCATAAGTATACATCCCTAAAATTTTAGTTCATTTTACCTGTACCTCCTTCCCCCATGGCAGTCACATTGAGACTGACCACCTGGGCGTCACCCATTGGCCGACGCCCACATGGCCAATCAGAGCTGGGGCTAATGAACCATTGTTCATTAACCCAGATATAAGGGACTGCCTGGGGCCCTATCCAGTTAGTTACCTGCCGGATTCCAACTAGGTTATACCATCACATTGTATACCTGTACCAGGAATAAATACTTCTTCAAACTTCAATACTTCGTTACCTTTTGTGTTACACTAGTTGTAACATTACAAGTGTTTTCAGAAATGAGTTTAAAGGCAAGAATTAATAAAGGATGATTTATGTAATGATATCTCATTAGCAGACTGTATATGGTACTTCATGAAGGGACACATGTAAGTTGAGAGAGGTCCAGACGCTATATAGACTCATTCAATTTTTTTTAAATGGTCACAGAGTAGCCGGGCAACTGAGGAAAGTAGGCGAGGATTTTTCCTCGGGTCCCGGCTACTAACACAAACCCTGCCTGGGCGTTCTATCGCTGATATACGGTTTATACTTCCCAAAAGTTTTAAAGACTATGGAGAGCTACAATGAACACATGTAAGCTGGTTGAAGTACAGATGCAAAGTGTGGGGCGTTGCCCTCTCTCCCTTTATTGAAGTACCCTCCAAGGTCCCCTTTGGGCCCTGGCGCCACCACCTAACACTAGACTGTACTAGCTAGGTACCAACTAAATACTATAGGCACCAGGCTACTAATCTAGTATATCTACTACCTACTACACTGATTTAGGACCACTAATTTAATGTTATGGTTATGGTTAATAGTAAGCATTGTTATCAATCCATGTACCCTACCCTATTCCACCTCACAGGACACTGGACAAAACAATGCATAATGGTAAAAGAGCGCTGCCGACATTTAATCAGGGCTATAGTGGCTTTCCAAATTTGTGGAGTGTTAAAAGTTTCTAAGCACACTCTAGATGGGGCTAGACATAGGTTGAGTACCGTATTTAATCGCTAGAACGCCGGGTCCCAGATAAATGCCTGCCACGAAAAAACGCCGGGTCATTTAACGTCATGAAATAAATAAACACCGGCCCCGAAGGACTGCCGGATCCCAATATTAAGATTCCATTTCTTCCTGTTTTTACCCTAATAAATGGAGATTAAACTGAATAAGCTGCTAAGAAGGGAATCTTACTGTTACAGCATGGCATTCATTAACATAAAACAATAAACTCCTGCTCTGAAAAAAATAAATGCCTGGAAGTTCTATTGGTGAACTACGGTATTTGTAAACCAATTACTTAAGAACTGCCTGATTTCTTCAAAGGTGATAAACCACCTTAGATTCAATGAAAGATATAGTAGACGCCCACTATGTTGGTTTGACTGTCCTGGTCACATATTAGGCCCACAAGCACACATGTCAACTCACTTGGTAACCTACTGTAGCTTATTTTCAAAATAATTTATTTTACCGTATACAATATTTCAATTCATGTTGATTCTTTAAATTATTAAAATCCTGTATGAGCGGCATACATTTACATTCTAAAGAAACTAAAATACGTCATTACAATATAATTGGTAAAAAATAGTTCAAAAACAACCATAACAACCAAAATGTTCACAGCTGAGGGTAGTAAATCTGGTTCGTCTGGTGAAAAATTGTCTCATCGCAGGGGTCTCCACTAACTGAAATAATACTCGCCCACAGGAATAGTAGAGTATAAAAACCACTAGCCCTTATAGAAATCGGGTAGTCCTTAAAATATTCTCTGCATATATTCCCCCAAAACTCTAATAAAGTCTATTAACCAATAATTCCATATGCTTACCCTCCTTTAATAAATTACAACTCCTTTTTAGGGGCATTTTAGCCCTCCTTTTAGTGGTAAAATGCGGAAAATCTGATGCTAAAAAAGACCCCCTTTTCCCTTTGTATGATTTCAAGGAATCTTGCTTAACATGATACCCATTTTACCCCCATTTTTTGTGGCAAAACGCGGTAAACTTATGCCAAAGAGGATCCCTTTCATGATTTCATGGAGTCACATAACATAATACCATTTTCACAAACATGAAGGAATATCCCATGTAAACATGACTTGATGCGGAGTTTCTGTCATGATTATACCTGTGCTTAGCACGGGATTTGCTAGTGAGACAGTGGGGCCCCATCTTCCCACTCTCCCTTGTTCCCTCTACAACCATCTTTCTCTTTCAAGTTGTCTCTGTAAGTTAGTATCTGTATTAACATTCATACCTCAAATGGAACCGTTGGAAATGTTGCTGCCTCCCATTCCCCCTCCCCTCACTGCCCTCACTGCTCGATCTAAACCCATTTCTAACCCCTTTCCAACCCTCATTTGTTAATAAAACATAGTGGAATGAATCGGCACCATTTTTGGCAATGTGCATGTAGCGGTTTCAGAGAAGATAGGGGTTTAAGGCTCCAAACCCTTATTTTATTAATATAGAGATTCTGTGCCAGAAGTTAATCAAATAGGCTACTGCTTTGGCATTAAAAATTCCGCGGATTTCAGTTGCAAATTGGGAATAAAAAAACCTCCACTTTTGACCCCTGAGTGTGTGTGTGTGTGTGTGGGGGGGGGGGGGGGGGGGTCCTGCAGCCATTTTGCAGTGTTGTGGGTATCGTAAATGCTCTAAATGGCTAAAAAAAAATTACGCCGATTTTTTCAAGTTCATTAAGATTAAAGTTTTTTTTACCCATGAACTAATACAGAGAAGTGAATAGTAAAAAAAGTAGTTGTAGTTCGGCCCAGGCCCTTTTTTTGCTCAAGAATATTAATGTTGTATGACCTTACAGGTGGCGCTAGTCACGCAGAACGTGGCCGCCATTTGCCGAGGGCTCCTTGCCCTAGGCTTACCGTGAAAATGAGTGGAATGTACTATTATGTAGTGATTCTGTGAAATACATCTAATAAAGTCTATTAACCAATAATTACATACGCTTACATTTTGGTACTTTAATAACAATGGAAGCAAGTACACTAAGTCTAAGTGACTAAAGTATTTAACTCGAAAAAATGGAGCAGTCTACAAGTATTCCATGGGTGCTAAAATTCCATTATAGAAAAAGATCGACAAACCAAACAGACTCTAGCGCGAGACTCTCAGACTGTGAGCTTCTCGGGCTAGCCTGGTTATATACGCGCAAGTTATACTCAGTTCCCAGACTCAGTTATACTTATAGGTTTTCCAATGCCAACAAACGCATTCATTAAATGTGCCTAAGTTTCATAGAATAACTTACTAAACTAACTCAATTGATGAATTTTCTCCCTCCTCCCTGCTGTTCCTGACAGTGACATTTCGATTTGTTTAAACTTTAGTCTCTTTGCCCACACCGGGCCACAGAATGCGAGTGTGCACTGTGTGGAGAGAAACGACTGGCGAGGTTGGTGAGCGATAATTGATAACGGGTTAAATCTCATGCTGGAAGGAATAACACACACAGGGAAATGTCAACTAATAACAAAGTACACTTACATAGTCTGCTGGTTATATAGAGGTGGATTATAGTTCACGGCGAGATGTACAGCAAGTAGCGTGCGGACCATGTGCAATCGTGCGCGGCAAAAAGTGGCAGAGTACGCCTGCGCAACAGATACATCCGGTCAGCAGCGCGCGGGAAATACACAAACCCACGTGGTACAAACAGAACCGCGTGTACGAAACAAACCCACGGTCCAGTCCGTTAATCCGCGCGGAAATCCTAAGCTATCCTAGGTGCGGACATTATTTTTGCTTTTCACTTTCCGATACGATGAAGGAGTTGTCAACCTATATGTAATTTTTGACAAAAAAATAAAAGATTATTCTATTAAGATATAATTACTAGGACACATAGTCAGAAATAAAAGAATGGAACCGCTTAAAGATCTAATTGTAGGCTAAAAAGTCAAACCTAGCCTACAGGGCAAAAAGATTATGTGTGTTTCCGATTTATCTGGCTGAAAACTAGGTAGGGGGAATGGTTACTTCTTCTACTTTTTTTTTATTTTATTAGGAAACCACCTCTCAGGAACTGAAATAAATGTCTATTCCATAACAATAGTTTTTTAAACATAGGAGATGTGCTTTTTGACAGTTTCGGGTCAGGAGAATCTGTTTTCCTGCTTTTATAAGCTTTTTTTGTCATTTTTTTTTAAAAGTGAGATATGGGGAAAAAAATCAGGTATGGTCAACACATTTTTAGGTAGGTGAAGGTTTTCCTAGGTAGGGGGTGGGGGGGGGGGGGGGCGGGGGTAAATCGGAGAAACACCTATTTTCTTATTTGGCCTAGGCTATGAGCCTGGGGTCTATAACCGGTCCCCACACTCCCTACAAATAATGACACGCATGCTCGTTCCCATTTCCGCTGACATAGTATATATATAGGGGGTCTTGGGGGGAAAGTTCGCATGTCCTTGAAAACCTAAAAAAAAGGGGTCTTTTTTTGTGGGGGACTTCACGGAAATGGAAAAAAGGGGTATTTTTTCTGGAGGACTTCCCGAAAATGGAAAAAAGTTGTGGTGAAGTGAAAAGTTTGTGTGTGACATTAAAGCTTGGGAAAGTTATGATAGAGATAATCAGGGAAGCAAATTCGCTCTACTGTGTGGGTCTTGGTCATTTGATCTTGCCCACAGGGGATTAAATCCCATAGGGGATTAAATCACTCTTAACACAGGAAACTCAGAGCATCTATTACATGTGGGTTGGTCACTTCTGTTTTAAGTCTTGTTTCTGGGAAAGCGAATGTTAATGAATGGGTACAGGACAGTTTATAAATTAGGCCTATGTAGCCTACTTAGGCTAGCTAGTAACATTCCTCCATGGATGTCAGGGGTAGTGTGGCCATAATGGTGTACATTGAACAATTGATTATAGGCTAAGTTTTATTATACATGTCAATATCCATGTGTTTTAGAAGTTTCTATCACACACAAATTCATCTTTCCCATCATGCGTTTCGTTTCTGAAGACCATTCATACAAGCTATGATATTGTTGAAAACATTCTTGCAATTTTCCATAAAATTGTTGCTTATTATTTGTATGTTAGATTTGAACTGAATCTATCCCAGCATGCACTGTCATAGAGATGCGCAGTGAGACATGCAAACCCCCTATTGACATAGATTCGCACTTGGGTCAGATTTTCAGAAAATGTACAATTCACCTTCACCAATCCTCTCAAATAACCCACATTTAAGACAGAGATGAGCTTCAAAATGCAGTTTAACATAACATAACTGATACTTTAAATCAATGTGATACCAAATGTACTCAGATATTCCCCGTGTAACAGTTCTAAATTACCCCCCTCATTTAATATACCTATATACTATATATCTAATTTAGACCTTAAGTTTAAATGACCCCCTCTAGGTTCAAATTACCCCCCTTTGTTTCATTGATAATCTTACACCAACAATTCTAAAAGAACATATTGGGAGAGAAGGTCATATCTAATGCTTATGGGAAATAAATTAAAGATCACTAATTTGAGGGACTAATAATGAAATTTATTGTAATTCTGTATAATAATCCTTTTTTCTTTCTATTTATTTAAACTTAAAATATCATTGTAACTCAATGACTATGGGAGCATATTGCAAATAAAAAAACAAAACAACTAAAATCTATTCAGTTCTGTCTATCAGGCCTGTACTGTATCCAGTTTTTACTTTATTCATTATTACTTTTATTGTCATAATTAAAAGAATAAATGTTTCAATGGGGGTACATCAGTACTAGATTGGTAACCCATACTGGGGGTATATTAGACCTAGGTTTAGTTTCCCCTTTAGGAGTACTTTGAACCTGGTGGGGGTATATTTGACCTAGGTCTAATATACCCCCGGGGATACATTGAAACTGGAGGGGGTATATTGGACCTAGGTCTAAAGTACCCCCGGGGGTATATTGGACCTAGGTCTAAAGTACCCCCGGGGGTATATTGGACCTAGGTCAAATGTACCCCCGGTACATTTGAAAATCTGACCCATTATATACTCTAGTCCCTTGGCTGGGCCACTCCCTATTATACATCATTAGCTTATTTTGGTACAGAACCGTGGTACATCTAAACCACGAGGAAAAAGAAGTAACTTATACAAACATATATCATTCTTTCTTCCACCACCAGAAGCATAATATTAAAAGGCTTAATTAATAATAATAGATAACATGCAATGCTTACTTAAAACAGATCGATGTGATTAAAAATGACACGTGTTCCTTTTGCAGAGGGAAAGATCATATTGCTCACTTCTTAGTAAATTGTTCTAGAACAAAAATATTATGGCAGAGCATATTATAAAATGGATTTACGAGAGTGGTTACCTATATAAAAATGGTGAAGGCAAAATAATATTCAGTCGAAGAGGTAACAGTATAGTTATAAAGCCAATAGATATTATCTTTGGCATAGAAATAACAAATACCAATTCAAAAATAATAAATTGGATTATTTTACAAGTAAAATTATTCATATATAGACAGAAATTATTCGCAGCAGGAAGTGTGGACATACTTTCAGCAATGTATGAGATGCAATGTTGTATCATACTCTCAGATTCAAGCAGATAAGCAAAAGTGAAAAGGTAACATGGCGGCGAATAGCTGAAGATATTGAAGAAAACATTGTCGTTCTGAAAAAATGATCAATTAACCTTGTTTATCTTTCATTTATATGTATTTAGAATTGTATATGCCCAGATGGCAGGTCTCAGAAATAAAGTTGGTTGTAAAAACAAACAAAAATAATAATAGATACTGATAATTAACGAACGGACCCAGACTTGTGCCCTCAATGAGAAATAGACTCAAACAAACGTTCTGTTAATTCACATTCACATCTTATTAGAGACCCTCAATATTGGTACCCGAGGACACAATATCCAAACACATGTGAGTCTGGTGTAGATGATTATGATAAAGATACTGTAGAATGTTGGCTGAATATTCTACTATTTCGTAATATAAAAGCGTTGATGGTCATTAAACAGAACGGCCGGGACAACGTTCTTATGTTATACTAGCAAAGTACCCGTCCTCCGGACGGTCACCCTCTCCCCCCACACTTCCCCCTCTCCCTCTTTTCCCTCCCCCTCTTCTGTCTTTCATACCTGTTTTTCTCTTCCAAACCTATATCTGATCCCCCCCCCCCCCCTTGTCCCTCCCCTCTTCCTCATTATTATCATAGAACTTTTATTTCTCATTAAGCATACCGTTACATAAAGGAGAAAAAGGGGATAGCATATGATCTGTCAGCACTACTCTGAGGTGTGTTGATCTTCCCAGATTTCCTGATATATTTTGGATTACATTATATTTTGTTTTTTATGATGAAGTTGCTGTTACATGTTTCCATATTTTACATTTGTTTTACATTTAGTGGTAGAGTGGTAGAAACCTTTTAATTATACATTCAAGTTAATTAGGAAATCATGCTCCCCATCCCCTCTCCGATTTCCCCCCCACCCCCACACTCTCCCTCCCTTCTTCCTCATGCTCCCCCTAGGTCCCCCTGGACATAGGTTGTGGGAAATGACTAGTGTCTCAGAGGGGCTTTCCCAAGCTATAAATAGAGTGTAGAGATCACAATTTAAAAAAGGCTTCAAAATCACATTTTCACCCCAGATAACTTCACAAACCACATACAACGACATCCAGAGAGGATGGACAGACCTCTACAAATAAAAACTAAGGTTTGTAAAACAACAAATTCCGAGAACATGTGATATAAAGAAACCCCTCTTTTCTACCTCTTTTTGTAGAAATCGCTCTAGCTTTATATTATATGGATTATTGATGTTAAATGTAGCACAGAGCAATAATCACCACTGTACACGCCAGGGTTGAAGATGTAAGGGTTTGAATGGTGTATTACTCCCCCGGCAGGGAGGGGGAGTGTCCACCTAGCCTGGGGGCGTGTCCACCTAGCCTGGGGGCGTGTCCTAAATGGGGGCATTTCCTAAATGTGAACAGCTGCCAATTGTACATTTTCTGACAATCTGACCCACGGGTTGATGTCTGGGGAGAGGATTGCACAGCTTTCCTTAACATTGTATCAGATTCTGGAAGCATGGTGAAACCTTTGTGAGTCACTCTGACCCATTCTGATACATCCAGGAGAGATTCTCCCACCGTTCATTTCACAATAACAGACATGGCATCAGACTGAGGGTTAAACGGATAATACATGCATACTACCATGTTCATACGATACATATAAACAATTAATCAATCGATTAAATAGGATCAAAAACATTAAACCCAGAGAAGACACTAACATTATGCACATAAATATAAACAGATGAGAGGCTCATATTGGCAGTGAAGAGCTACATACAGACAAAGAATCTTCCACTAAAATGACATTGTTTTCCGGGCTTTTATTAATGACACAAAAATGAACGTAACAATAATGGAATATGATAATGTTGTCCAAGGTACCGGGAACAAGAAAACAGATGAGTGGTGTAAACTCATGAAACAAATCTATTCCTATGTTTAACACTGTACGTTTTCCTTTAAATATGTTTAAGAAACTCTTCATAGTCAGGAAGAAGAGATCGGTCAGAAAAATCAGAAAAGCAAAACAAAAGTTAAAAAAAAATGAAAAAGATTAATTGAAAATGTTTTATGACATGTTTTAGCATTGCACGAGCCTCGACGGCAGGTTACCATAAACAAAGCTTGACGAACAGCACGCTACCGCTATTCCGCTAGGAATAGCTTCACTATGTTTCTCAAGTCACGTGACCGGTGCCCAGACCGAAGGGAGAAACGATGTATATACCGACCCTGCTCTATATCGACCTGTTTTCATGCTTTTTTTTTGCTGGAACATTCTAACCGATCCCAGAAGCTAGCTTGACTTGAGTGGAGCAAGGTTCAAATGGAAAAATGTTTCATTTAATGAATAATTAAAAAGTTATCGCTAACCACGTATTCAAAGCGAGGGCTATTTAAAATGGCCGCCAAAACAAAAAGTAAATGGAAGAAAGAGCCACTGCGACTCTAAGCCAATCAGATCAAGAGATGCGATCACATGACCATGGACACAATGACGTCATATATAGCGGCAGACTGGGGAAGCCCTCCGATCAGAAAAACAAAGTTCATAGGCTTTTTTTGCAGGTAGAAAATCCAGGATTATCATTTATTCCATTAAAAAGGTAATGAAATATAGATTCTTCTGCTAAAATCTTAATGTCTGCTGGTCGTTGGGTTGGTTGAACCCATGCAACCTGAGCAGACAGCTCAAAGCAAAACATCTGCAGACGAAAACGGCCAAAGCCCTGCCTTCAAGGCTTCGGCAAGTGGCATGGTGGGAGGGAGGCTATACTGCCGTTTTTGTGACGATCGATCCTTTATCCAGCTAAATATAAAAACAATAATAGGCATACAGATCTTGAGAAATATGACCAAACTACTAAAATAATAATCACTTCAAGCGGTATACTTTTCTGGATTTAAAAAACAAAACAAAAACAACAAAAAAGATGAGAGGACAAATCATGCCCATTGGCCAAAGAATTGCCAGGCAGCGGTTGAGAACTATTGATCTTATGGACCCTCTCTATAATTATTATGTAGGAATATAAATGAATAAAACGAAATGCCAATATCTAATATATCTCTCATCTACTGGGTTTTTACGAGGATCAGAGATTAAATAATTATTGGGCAATAATGCTTAAAACATCCTTCTGGAAGATTTGCTGTATATTGTTAGTTAGATTAGGCAACCCGGTCTCTTCAATACAATTCACATGAACTTGAGTTATTAATTGTAGTGATAAACATACACAGAAGACAGACATATACCTCCACTGTAGAGACAACCTCCCTATTACACACCCTCCACTGTACACACAACCCCCCTATTACACACCCTCCACTGTAGACACAACCCCCATATTACACACCCTCCACTGTACACACAACCCCCCTATTACACACCCTCCACTGTACACACAACCTCCCTATTACACACCCTCCACTGTAGACACAACCCCCCTATTACACACCCTCCACTTTAATTGAACAGTCAAGTTGTTACAAACCTCGGCTGATGAATATTATTGCATATCTACTGGCAGGAGGTGAATGCCATCAATTACAGCAGTAATGCGTAGTGAAGGATGCAGGCAGGAGGTGTAGGATGAGTCATTAAGGCTGCCCAGTCAGCCAGCACAGCCCTGTATATACACACACAATGCTCTAATTAACCATCCTCCACTAGTAGCCATTGCCCACCCTTAATTAGCACCCAACCCACAGAAAGCAACCATTATCTCTTCCCACAATGGATTTAATCGATTCTGTTTGACAATGAGGAAGAGACGGGGAGGAAGGGAGTGGAGGAAGGCAGTTATTGTGTGCCTGTGATTGTGAGAATGGGGGACTATACATGGAAACATGGCTTACACTTACAGAGAAAGTTATTCTTGATTGGTTGATTAATTACTTTATTTCTCAATGGGAGAAAGTGGTAAGGCATTCCTGGTAGTTCCGGTCGTCCAACGAGGGCCTTATAATTATATATCATATATGTATAGCAACAATTATACATATATGATATAAGGTATAGAAACCCCAGTAAATATCACTCCATCACGTTTTCTGAAGTACTTTGTTTATTCTTTAACCCAACTTTACATATATATACTAACAGTGTGGCGCACACATTCTCCCCAGCAATAGTAATACAATATAATGTCATTGAGTTTCTTTAATTACATTTTGATTCAGTCACTAACCTGGAAAGATATTGATGATGAATAAATATTTTCAAAATTATAGTTACATGTTAAAATAGCATTCAGAAAGTCAATATGTAGAGTTTGTGGGTGAAGGATGTATCTTCATTGGCATATGATTGGCGGGTGTAGGATGTTGGTGTGGTATGGGTCAGTGCCAGATGGCTATACTAGTGTTGTAGTGTGGGGGTAGTGTATGTGGTAGTATACGTCCATTCATGAACATTATAGAGAGAAAACTATTGATAAAAGCATCCGACTTGTTTGTAGTTATAAACTCCCCAATGTTCAATCATGCCTCCAGAGTTGTCAGAAACGTTCAAAGGAATATCAAGCACTCTTTTCCTAAGAATGGCCACGTGTTTTCCTTTATGTATTCATTAGTTATGTAGTGCCCAGCTTTTTTTACCTTGCTATATACTCTTCCATTGTGAGGACCGTCAATAGTTCCACCAAGTTTATTCACGTTCCTCAGTAGTTAATGTGAGACCAGTTAATGTTTTAAGGTCATTTCTTCATCGAGTGAGAACATGTCCTCGATCTTCCACAGTCCATTAGTTCCAAATATATTCAGATGTTCCTCGCAATTCGTAATGTTGCATCGCAATTCCATATGGGTCAGATTTTCAGAAAATGTACAATTCACCTTCGCCAATCCTCTCAAATAACTCAAATTTCAGATAAAAATAAAGTTCAAAATACAGTTCAACCTAACCAAACAGATTGCTGGAATCAATGCAATGCCAAATATACTCGAATGTACCTAGTATTGACCAAATTGCAGCCTAATTTAATTTACTAAATGTGTAAAGCTGCTAATTGTACATGTTCTGAAAATCTGACCCATAAAAGAATGCCCCATGTTTAGGACAACAAATCATTGTAACAACAATTATAACCGCCTTTCGGTGCCTTGAGATCCAAATAAACAGGGTCCAAACTCTCAGGAATGAAATTGTTAAGATGACTACACAGACATGTGTTACATTCCCGTGTGAATAATTCTGTCAGTTCAGACTGTCCAATTTAATTACTCGTTGCTTATCACCCGAAATGGAAAACAGTGCTGATAAATAATTGATATCTAATTTATAAAAAGCTTTTAATTGTATTTTGATGTGCTAATCCAAGGCGACATTGCTGCTTCATTGCGCCTGCGGTGTTAGCCATTCCACATTTTACCCAGAAACAACTTGACAGCGAATATATTATCTTATGATGAAAGATTCCGTAATAATAATATATTGGAAGATGAATCGTGAATAGTAGAGATGAGCATTGATATGTCGTCAGATACCTTTCACTTTTTGGTATTTCTTCTTATTTATACTTTTTTTAATGTTTACATTCATATTATATGTATGTGAGCGTTGTTAAATGACCACAGGATTCACTGAGAGTAGCATCCTATAGCTAGATGTTATGTCTTTCCTCATTAAAAAGTGTCACAGCCTCTCACATCAGATACAAATAATATGTTGGTGATTGGACGACTACTGCACTAATGGATTTCTTGGCCCTGGAGTATGCGTACTTATTGGATTCTAATGGCATTTTGTGGTTTAGAGCGAGAGGCTTTCCCTCATGAGGAACTCTCTCGAGACTGAGCCAAGAGTGGGAAGGGATGGTATTTCTGAATCTTAGTATTCATGAATTTTGATTGGTTAATGACGTTACTCAGTGAGCATGATTGTCTCATTTTTTTATGTTTGTAAAAAGGTAAATTTACAACACCTGGTAACATCATATATGTTCCGCTCTGCAACAAAATGGGTCTTATATACCTACCCCCTAAATAAGACCCATTTTTGCAGAGTGGGTCACATATGTTAAAGCCAGTTAGGTAGACGAGTAATACCCAGCAGGGGGTCTTCATTTGCATATGCTATATCATACCACTGATCAACATTTGTTTTGTCCCAAACTGTCAGGATAAAAATGTGTCATAGTAAATATCTAACATTTTTCTTTTTCAAATATCATTTTCCTTTTCTAAGATATTCCAACACATAATCAACATGACTTATGGATATCATAATATCCGAAGATATACTTTCTTTTCTTTCTCTCAGAGAGATATCAACAAAGCCATCTTTCTTATGCCAGAGTCAGTTGCTCATTTTCATATACTACTATGTGATGTCTGAATAGTGGCTAGTAGACTAGCACTGAGTCCCTTAGGCTATACTCATAGACCAGAAAGTAAAGTTGGTTATTATATTGAAGAATTCAGGATCATTCTCTGAAATATTTTGGGGTCAGTAGTTGAGCGAGAAATGAATCAACGCAACACACAGAGATGTATGTTTCGAGCCAGAACCGAACAAGTTAGTTAGCCATCTAGTTGGTAGGGGGCATGGCAGATGTATGTCTGAATGAGACTAAACACTTAAATCTTCCAACTTTAGATCAAGATTTTACAATATCATATATTTCATTTCTGTTAAAGAATATTTAGACTATAAAAATAATCAAGGTGTGCAAGTCTATCCATGACGCTTAGGAAAGGAGCAAAAAAGGAAGAAATCCTCACTGTCATATTTTAAAAAGACCAACTGTGATACGTCATAGCAGCAGATGACACAGGTCATAGGTAATAGGGTAGTGGTAATAGTAAAAAGATATCTTGTAATGGGAGAAAAGATCTCAATAATGAAGAATTAGTCGGTGCCATGAAAGGAATAGGAATATCTGGTTGGTAATAGGAAAAGGTGTCTTAGTAATATATTTTGTCTATGCGTAATATGTGCAAAAAAGAGAAAAAGTCTGTAATATTACATATATCGTACAGATGATGACAATTTAAATGGAAAATAAATTAAGCAATTATAATAATAACCATACCTATTTAATTTGTTCTGAACTCATTAATCTGTTAGGTACAGTGTAATGAAATAAAATCCTGGCAGTATCCCCCCCCCCCCCCCACCAGCATTACCCTTCCTCCAGTAGCTCCCCTATTCTCCATGGTAACCAGGGGGAGGTGGTGACAGGGAGAACACGTGTGCTTTGTGTGGCCAGGCTTTGTCTCGCTGCTCCATGCAGCAGTCGCTAGATGGCGCTTTTTAACCTCACAGCTGGCGGTGGATTATCGTTATTATTACTTCTCTTGTCCAGGGCAAATCATTTGAAGCAAATGAAATGGGGAAATCATGGCCAAAGCTAGCTAGGGATTGCTTCAGATGGGGGCTGAGGGTAGATGGAGGAGTGGGGGGGGGGGGGGCTGAGAGGGACTGAGGGGGCTTAGTGGGGCTGAGAAGACTGGGGCTAAGGTCGGTGAGAGGGACTGAGGGGGCTTATAGTGGGGCTGAGAAGACTGGGGCTAAGGGGGCTGAGAGGGACTGAGGGAGTTTAGTGGGGTTGAGAAGACTGGGGCTAAGGGGGAAATGAGGGGCTGAAGGCCAGGACTGAGGGTGTGTGCGGGGATGGCTGATGGACTGAAAGCATGTGAGAGGAACTCTATGGATGAGGGGCAGAGTGGAGCTGCTCAAGGACTCAGAGGCGAGGCAAGCTGAAAGGGCAAACCCCAGGTTGGGGATGGATACCTGATGGACTCTATCTACTCTTACAATCTTCCTGTGTGTCACTCTCATGGTCACTTAAAATAAATTTTCATTTCATTGTATCCATGCACTTCATATATACATAATATTATTTGCTACTAAACCGGCCTTCATTTAACAAACAAAACAGAAGTTCAGTAATTATGGCCTCTCTAATATTCATGATATATAATTACATAGACATATATTTATCTAAGCCTGAATAAAATCTTTAAACAACAATATGCAAAAAACAATGTTTTTTGAGATGAAGAGGAAGGGCAGGATCCCGCCCCCCCCCTTCCACTACCTCCTCTCAAGACCCCCCCCCCCCCTCCCCGCCCTCCTGCCTCTACCAAAGGAACTGCCAATTAAAACAGATTACTGCTTGAGTGCGCACGCAGAAATAGCTGGCCACTTCCTGTCAGATTATATTAGCTTCAGATCCAGCTCAATGTCTATTGGATAAGGCGGCAGGGACGCAGCGGAAGTGACGTCAGTGGTGGGAAACAATAGGGGGATGGCGCCAGATGAAAGAGTCCGTTCACAACACTTTCATTAATTGCTCGTTTAAATCCTGTTTTACACTCAAGGATTAGCTGTAGCATTCTCCCCTCTTTCTAAATTAATATTATTTCATTCCACAGGAAGGAGGTCAACAGACGCTCAATGCTTGTGGATTTCTACCAGGATTTTTTTTTTTTTTTTAAACATTTTCATTTGCTGAAAATTTCGCTCTTTAACAAAAGATCAGCCTAGACTCAAAATATTAGCCTAAACTTGAACACATTTCTAGACCTTTGCATTTTACTCTTCAAAAACAGGGCCTATATTTGTGATTTAGTACAGAAAAATGAGTCCTGAGGTGTAAAAAACGTTTTTCAAAGTATTTCTTTGTAGGAATCTCAATTTTGGGGGTATCTAGCACTTGAATTAAATCAAATGTATGATCGAGTAACCAACCACACTTAGCTTAGAGCTTTAGAAAATAGCCTCAAAAATTATTTTCGGCCTATAATATTTTGGAAGGGAAGGGATTAAAATTTAATTCATTTCATCTTAATCTTAGATTCAGTAGTTGTCTTGTCTAGGAACATATTGGAAAACCTGGAGGTCACCTTCTCAGACATCTCTCTTTTTGTACAATTCTAGCTGTAAATAAAGAATATATCTGAAGATTGGAGGAATTCCTCAATAGACCAAGACACAATTAAGACAAAATATGTACTGTTACTAAGTGGATAATTGTTCATATTAAGACTAAATATACCGATGGACGCCTGGGAAGAGCAGCAATGCGTTCACAGGTCCCTTTTTCTCGTTAATTATTGTAACTGTCTACTGAGAAATAAAAATCCTTATATATATATATACCAGATAGCCTTTTTTTAGTGTGCTGTATTAGGACATGTTTCGACTGAATGGAGCCTTTTTCAACGGATAGTGAAATAAAGAATATATTGAATTTAATTGAAATGATAAGATGTTTGAGGAGTGATGCATAGAGACAGTGGTTGAGTGATTAGATTAAGATTATTACTGGTGTGAATCTGTCCTGCAATATGTGCGGGTAATGCTTCATTCAGGAGAGATTAGTTGTGACAGCTGGCACAGTGTGAGTCCCTCATCAATCATTTGATTCAGATTTCATATCATTGATTGTAACTCTTTATGGGTCTGAGCTGGAAAATAAGTCCCATTGGAGTTTATAAAGCTAGAATATTATCAACATCTTAAAATTGAGAAGATGTTAGTTGATGTTATATAAGCCATATTAATAGAGTTATGTTGGTCACCTGCTACCTATTTCCATTTTGTGAACAAATCAAAACACTAGAAATTTCCCCATGGTGAATATTGCTTGTGACACTGACCATCTTCACAATATCCATATCTTCACCCTCCCCCTGCCCTGTATGAAGTGAGGCTCATTTCCTTAAGACAAAAAAATAGGTGCGTTTCCGATTTATCTGGCTGAAAACTAGGTAGGGGGGGTGGTAACTTTTTTTTTTTTTTTAAAAAACCACCTCCAAGGAACTGAAAAAAATGTCTATTTTATAACAATAGTTGTTTTAAGCATGGGAAATGTGCTTTTTGACAGTTCCGGGTTAGGAAGTCATTTTCCTGCTTTTATAAGCTTTTTTGGTAAAAGAAAAATCTGGTATGGTCAAACAAATTTTAGGTAGGGGAAGGTTTTTCTAGGTATGGGGGGAGGGGGGGGGGTAAATCGGAAACACACCTATTTGTTTGGGGGCCATACAAATTTTCACCCCCACAGGCAATGCCTGAGATCATCCTTGAAGGATAGCATGTCTTCCTGTAACTTATTAGATGAATGAAATAGTAACAATAGAAAAACCATTATTCACAACATATTAAAATCATAATATTATTATCATCATTGCAATTATGAGAGGCAGCAGGAATACCGTCACTGCGAATTTGTGACTGCAATAGAAAGAAAATCCAGAGCTAAAGCGTAGCTGGAAGTTTCTCTAACTCTGAGCCTTGTTGCTATAAAGCATTCTGTATTTGCACTGGTAGAATATTACTGTAAACGCATTTATTTTCGCGCACTAAGTACTTCACCTTCTTGCGCGGATTTAAATTCACGCAGCAAGGAAGTCTCACGCCTTGTTTATGTAATAATTATACCTTTCATGCAGGATTTATTTCCGCGCACAAGTGTGGGTGCGCTAAAATAGCGAAAATAAATACTGCGCGAACATTAATATGTTTACAGTACTCTCCAACCCACAACAAATTTGAGCGAAAATTGATTGAAAAGTTAAATATTTCGATGGAATAAAATGAAAGGTTGGTTCATAATAGTTTTCCTGTTGAACAAGTAGTGCACAGTTTCACTCTGACTACGACAGGAAACCTGGATTGAACCAACCTTGAGTTACTATTTTATATTCAATATTCTTTATACTTCGCTTGTCCTAACCTCTTTTAGTTTTTAATGTCTCCGATTTTTAGCAGCATCTAAGGATATTGATATATAATATTTGTTTGAAATAAAGAAATTGAACCACAACTAAATCTCACATATCTTCAGCATATATCAATACACTTCTCTTATATTTACTATATTTCGCTGCGTTCTTACAACCATCTTTTCCAAAGCTGCTGCAGAGATTGAGCAGAATCTCTTTATCTGTACAACTGCAGGTGTGTGCCTCTCATCCAAGGTTACCAGGGAGACATGTGTTGTCATGGCAACAGCCTAGAGAGGCCTCCTCCAGTGCCTGGTGACCTTTGTGGGTAAATGTTATGAGGGCTGGAGGCAGCCTCTCTGTACTGGCCATGCCCCTTGACCACTGGGAGTGACCGCTGACCAGTGGACAGTGTAGCCCCAGGCTATACGTAATGGTGGAGCAGCAGATAGAGATGGAGGCTGAGAGGAGGGGGAGGTGGGTGGGGGTTAAGGTGGTCTACCAATATAGAGGATGATAAGGGGAAGGGGCCCTATCATGGAATAAACAGGGGAAGAGAATGAGAAGGGGGAGAGGTGAGAGGGAAGAGAGAGAGAAGAGTGGTGGAGGCAGGGTACAAGTAGTGTAGTGGAGGCAGGGTATAAGTATAGTGGTGGAGGCAGGGTATAAGTAGTGTGGTGGAGGCAGGTTATAAGTAGTGTGGTGGAGGAGGGGTATAAGTAGTGTGGTGGAGGCAGGGTATAAGTAGTGTGGTGGAGGCAGGGTATAAGTATAGTGGTGGAGGCAGGGTATAAGTAGTGTGGTGGAGGCAGGTTATAAGTAGTGTGGTGGAGGAGGGGTATAAGTAGTGTGGTGGAGGCAGGTTATAAGTAGTGTGGTGGAGGAGGGGTATAAGTAGTATAGTGGAGGCAGGGTATAAGTAGTTTGGTGGAGGCAGGGTATAAGTAGTTTGGTGGAGGCAGGGTATAAGTAGTGTGGTGGAGGCAGGTTATAAGTAGTGTGGTGGAGGAGGGGTATAAGTAGTGTGGTGGAGGCAGGTTGTAAGTAGTGTGGTGGAGGCAGGTTATAAGTAGTGTGGTGGAGGCAGGGTATAAGTAGTGTGGTGGAGGCAGGGTATAAGTAGTGTGGTGGAGGCAGGGTATAAGTAGTGTGGTGGAGGCAGGTTATAAGTAGTGTGGTGGAGGAGGGGTATAAGTAGTGTGGTGGAGGCAGGTTGTAAGTAGTGTGGTGGAGGCAGGTTATAAGTAGTGTGGTGGAGGAGGGGTATAAGTTGTGTAGTGGAGGAGGGGTATAAGTATAGTGGTGGAGGAGTGGTGTAAGTAGTGTGGTGGAGGCAGGGTATAAGTAGTGTGGTGAAGGCAGGGTATAAGTAGTGTGGTGGAGGCAGGGTATAAGTAGTGTGGTGAAGGCAGGGTATAAGTAGTGTGGTGGAGGCAGGGTATAAGTAGTGTGGTGGAGGCAGGTTATAAGTAGTGTGGTGGAGGCGGGGTATAAGTAGTGTGGTGGAGGCAGGGTATAAGTAGGGTAGTGGAGGCAGGGTATAAGTAGTGTGGTGGAGGCAGGGTATAAGTAGGGTAGTGGAGGCAGGGTATAAGTAGTGTGGTGGAGGCAGGGTATAAGTAGTGTGGTGGAGAAGGGGTATAAATAGTGTGGTGGAGGCAGGGTACAAGTAGTGTGGTGGAGGCAGGGTATAAGTAGTGTGGTGGAGGCAGGGTATAAGTAGTGTGGGGGAGACAGGATATAAGTAGTATAGTGGAGGCAGGGTATAAGTAGTGTGGTGGAGGCAGGGTATAAGTAGGGTAGATCCAGGCTGATCTGCTGCAGGTGTAGGCCAGGATAACACCAGGCCAGCCTTTCTGTACACAGGCTTGCAGCCACACGGGCGCTGGGCGGCTCATCATACATTAGGCACAACACCACCAAGAACACAGCGTCTCAGGGCCTTGGTTATAACAAATTAAAGCTTTTCCCAACTGTACATTAGGCACCCGTAGAAATTATTATATCAAATAAAATGTGGAGATTTGCAATTGATCGAGATCGCCTTGTTACACCTCTACCGGGCTCTACCTCCCCCACCCCCCACCCCCCAATCTGTAATTGATGTGCCATTAGTAACCCCTGTATTTATAGTTATGATGCTAAAACTCCCATAGCTATGAAGGAAAATACAGATCATAAAAGGATTAATAATTTTAAAGTGTAAATGACCATCCATGCTAGTTGTGGACATCCAGTTTTATCACCAACAAATAATAAAAGAGCAATTTCTTATAGACTTTTATTTACATATTCAGATTTCATAGAATTGAATGCGTATAGATAACAGTTGGATCGCATTAACAGCGCCTAAGTCGGTATGAAGTATGAATATTAACAAGACGTTTCAGATCCAGAGTTTTTATCATATATGCGCATTCCATTGAGAGGCGATACAAATATTTGTATCGTACATGTAGGATAACAAAATGAAATTGGTTTTTCAAGCTTTTAAGTACTTTTGACGATTTCAAAACCCAAGCCAAATATTTATATTTTTATATTTAAATATGCTTCTATGCTAGAGGCATATTATAATAAATAGTGAATGGAACTCAGTTCTAGTAATTGAATTATTTATTGAACGAGATTGCGCAGCCAGGTTTTCTTTGCCAGAAGACAATAAATGCAATTATTACAAAGAAAATTAACTTCATGAGACACCTCTATATGTTTGTATACAATCTCAAACTACATTATATAGTGAGGGAACACGTTGGGGTCTGCGAAATTTAAAGCTGCATTTTCAACAAATAAAATCTTACCAATTTCATACTCTTTAATTTATGACTTATAGGACTTTATTCATCAACATTCTGCGTCTTTTATATGTTTATACAAGAATTGGAAGTGGAATCGACCAAGAGGAAACTGCCGCTTGTGAGCGATAGTATGTGCAATCATCGCAGTAAAGGATCTGGGCGGGTCCTCCATTGGGGAGGCCTGAATGAATGCATTCCGATGAACGCAACCTGTTTGTCCGTCATTAAGACATATAAATAGAGAGAATGGGACGAGCTGGCAATAATAAAAAAATTATTGCATGAGATTCTTCCACATAAGCACGATGCTGTAGGCAGAGTGCTTATGTGGACGAATCAAGTCCAATAAATTTTCGATTATTGCCGGCGAGTTCCATTCTATATTTATTATATGTGCATAAAATTTGATCATTTGTCATCAGATATCACTGAAAAAATATCAAAGAAGTCTCAGAGCGCCCCGCTGACAGCCCCGTTAGTAGGTAGTATTTAGGTCTACTGATATTGTTGAATTAAAACGTTCATATCGCGGCCATTTCTTGAGCTACATTAATAAAACTTATATCATTCGATAGAGAATTTAATGCTCTATTTAATGATTTGGGTTTTATTATGTATTTCTATAATCATAGTACTAGAATCAGGGGTGGATTACCGATCGCCAATTGGGGCGATGACCATATTACTTATTAATTCATATCCACATGTTTACCTCATAATTTGAGGTGGATGGGGGGTATTATTATAAGCAAATATAAAGCGATTTCAGGGAAATGTAGAACATTTCCCACTCATAATGGAATTTTTATTAAGGAAATCCTTAACATTTGGGGGAAATTGCATCCGTGACACACAACATGGCTATCGTCTGTCTAAAACCAGCGCACTATATTAAAAGTTTTTAATAACAAGATCAAGGTCCTTCCAGAAGACCTGTAACACAACTATAGAACCTAGTTGCATGTTTTGTAAACCAACTGTATCAGAGATAACGCACCACAGGTACACTGTTACCAACTATACCAGAGATAACGCACCATAGATACACTGTTCTCATAACGCACCACAGGTACACTGTTCACATAACGCACCACAGGTACACTGTTACCAACTATACCAGAGATAACGCACCACAGGTACACTGTTCTCATAACGCACCACAGGTACACTGTTCACATAACGCACCACAGGTACACTGTTACCAACTATATCAGAGATAACGCACCACAGGTACACTGTTCACATAACGCACCACAGGTACACTGTTCACATAACGCACCACAGGTACACTGTTACCAACTATATCAGAGATAACGCACCACAGGTACACTGTTCACATAACGCACCACAGGTACACTGTTCACATGACGCACCACAGGTACACTGTTACCAACTATACCAGAGATAACGCACCACAGGTACACTGTTCACATGACGCACCACAGGTACACTGTTCACATAGCGCACCACAGGTACACTGTTACCAACTATATCAGAGATAACGCACCACAGGTACACTGTTCACATGACGCACCACAGGTACACTGTTCACATAACGCACCACAGGTACACTGTTCACATAACGCACCACAGGTACACTGTTACCAACTATACCAGAGATAACGCACCACAGGTACACTGTTCATTATAGTTAAGACAGTTATCAGACAAAAGCAACTATACACAGATTGACTAAATACATGGACAACTAATTAAACATGCAGTCTCAGCTAAATTCGATCAAAAATAAAAATGTTTTCTTGCACCATTCTTTACAAAGCAATTAGACAGTAACTTCGTTTAATTTGGACTTAATTTAAAAGGACTTAGGATAGTACTTTTTTTATTTCAATACCTCATAATTTTCAAAATTCCCTATTTCTGTGTACACTGAAAAGTTTTCTTCTGATCTTCAGTACAAGAATCAGTCACATTTTTGGTCGATTTAGGCGGGACTGTATCTTTAAGATAGAATGGTAGACAATGTTCTATGTCTCCAGGTACTCGTCCATCTCTTGTAGGAAGTAGCGACACTTGGACATGAGCCCCTTGACCGCCTCGCTCACCAACGTCTCCGGGGGCAGCGCACCCGTACTCTCCACTGAAACTGTATAATACAGGATTTATACAAGTGTAGAATATAAGTGTATAATACAGGATTTATACAAGTGTAGAATATAAGTCTATAATACAGGATTTATACAACTGTAGAATATAAGTGTGGAATACAGGATTTATACAACTGTAGACTGTGGAATAGTCTTGACGGCAAAGTTAGATGTATACCCGACTATAAAGCCTTCCAACGCTATCTAGGCACCCATTACACCGCCGACAACTAGCCGGAAGTATTATATATGTATATTGAAGATACTGAATAATTGATGCCCTCATGACTGGGGACTGAATTCCACTATATATCCCACTAGCCAGTAATGCTAAAGTTCCAACCAATAACAACAATATAAGAAAACTTATAAACTGAAGAAAACCGACATAGGTCGGACAGGGTGCTTGCACACCCGCCCTTGTATATATACGTACACTTTTGTACGCCTTATTCATATATATTACGCATAGTCAACTAGTCAACTGTTATAACTTATATGTTAGATCATTTTATATGTTCCAAACAACGGGGAGCTCGGAAGAGCTGTGAATAGCACAGACAGTCCTCCAATTCCATTATTATTCGACTCAATTCATGTATAACTGTGTGATGGAAATAAAATCGATTATTATTATTATTAGAATATAAG
Organism: Sthenelais limicola; assembly: GCA_942159475.1. Lineage (NCBI taxonomy): Eukaryota > Metazoa > Annelida > Polychaeta > Phyllodocida > Sigalionidae > Sthenelais > Sthenelais limicola. The sequence continues at coordinate 3,035,954 of OW804098.1, forward strand.
TGTGGAATACAGGATTTATACAACTGTAAAATACAAAACCTACTCAATAATTTTGGAAGAGATTTTCTCAACAACTTATATTTTCATGTCCTCCACACAACTCTGCTGAGTAAAGTTATAGACTGCCTCACTCGTGTCACTGATTAACTAGCGCCCAGTAAGTCCAGTCACTCCGCATAAATATTCATTACCAGAAATAGCTGTTGGCTGGGCAAGTATACAGTAGGCAGGTGACAAGTTGGAGTATAAACCCAATAAGTCACAAGATTAATCAGGAGAATAAGAGCGTATATATACTCTGTAGTCTTGGTCATTAGCAACTAGAGGAATAGGTAAAAAAAAGATTGTTACTATTACAACTAGCTTGTTACAATCTGAACATTACATTCTGCAATGTGATGAGTTTTGAGGAGATTATTAATCTAGAGGTTCTTATGAAATAGTGTATCAGACACACTTGGAGTGAAAATAGCTCATGGCTTTGTCACTCACGATGATACATTCATTTAAACTTAAACAAGTGTGTCTGATACGCTACGTCAGAACAATATATACTCACATATGAAGTGGTCCCTGACGCGGCTCAGTTTGACCTCGTCCTTGAGCTGCTCGTGTCTGAAGACTTCCCGACTACATGTGTCCAGCCGCGGGTTGGCCACCACCGCCTTCTTCACACCTGCAGACAATACAAGCCATTAATGTCATTGTTTAGTTGTTGCTAACTTCCTTCATGTCATTTTTTAGTTATGTTGCTGAAATACTCAGAAAGTATTAAGAGTTAAACTATAAAGGAAGACAATCTGTTAACTAAATGTAGTTGTCTGCACCACCCAGGTCAGCCATGTGGACAACCAAAAATGAATATTCAGGCGTCCTGCGGACACCCAGGTTTCGACCTTTCTTTGGTGTGAGCGGACATCCATATATAATATGTTGGACAACCATATTTTGAAAAGTGGTTGTCCTCAGGACGTTCCCTGCCATTGCGTAGCGTTTATTACTATAAAAGCTAGTTCTTATGGAACTTGGCTCCCTACCCATCTCCTGTATAATCTAAATGCTTTTAGTATCTGAAAATGCAATAGTTTGTTGCCTAAATATGCTATAGAACTAGTATCCCAACAGTTTTATTGCAGATGAATTATTTCTATGGGAAAAGTTCACGTAACTACTATCCTATTTTCCAGTCTCCTGGGAAGATCCCTTCCTAACGGCCTGGCGACCCCAGAGTTTCTGCTGTTTATTCCCATTGAATGTCAGTGCTTAAAGGCGGTCTCTTGCTTTGGCAGCGGATCATAAGGTTCATCTGCTCATTTAGGGTTTCTCTATGTACGATGTTGGGAGGATTAGTTAGTGTTAGTGTTTAGGCTGATGTGTGGTGTCTACAGGATCTCCCTATTGTGGTGACCTCAGCCCCTAGACATGATCCTACAACCTTCTATGGCATGTCTAATACTATCATCCAAGTCTAGACGAGATGTGACCGACCCGCCCTCTGTGGGCGGATAAGCCCCTCTCTAAAATTAGTGACGTCACCCAACCCATCAGCGTCCACTCCCCATATAGACACAACCCATACTTATGGCCTTCTTTTTAACGTTTTCCCTGTAAGTGGCGACCTCTAATTCGTCTGAGAGAAACTTGACTTAGTTAGCTACCCTTTTGTCTGGAAAAACTACTGTGTTCATGGTCCAGAAATGCTGTTTTCAAAACATTCATGCACCCTCTATCTGTTGTCACTCACTCCTGCCATGTTTACATAGCTTCAACCACCCAACAGCTATAGCCTTACTAGCCACTGCCACCCTTACATAACACCCACATAACACCCAGCTAGCTTGTTGACATGTAGGCTATTTATAGGGTGGGTGTTGTAGCCTACCCAACACGTTGGTGTTGTGTAGGCTACATTATTTGATACTAAATCAAATGGATATTGTAGGTAGGAGGGGTAGAGACAGGGTGGGTGGGTGGGACAATCTTTTATTTTTAAATATAAAAACAATCTAAAAGTGTTCAGATCTGGTGAAATATAACCAATTTACTTCCCACAAATAAATGTCTTGCTGCGGTAATTTTCTGGACCGACCGGCGTCACTGGCATATTCATATGCCTCAAGCATTACCGACGATTTGACCCACGCCATCTTACTTATTGACACTACCAACAGATAACCCGATGGTCCGCCGATCCGCCGAAAATCATATTTCCCGGCTTCCAAGCCACCAAAACAATGTACCCACGCCTAGAGAAATAATATAGACTGCGATTACCTCCAATATATCAAGGTCTTTCTGGTATAATAAGTGAGAAATAACCGATTCCCCAACCCCTAGTATATGCTTAAGCATGAACGGACATTTTACCCTGCGTACGGCCACATGGCATCTTCGGTACCAGCACTCGGCATCGCATCTTCGGTAATACTCGGGGAAAACAAATTGAGAATGGTTTCTCACCCTCTCACCAGGTAGCGCAACCAGCAGCGCCATCCAAATAGCTATAAACAAAGCGTATATATATGCGCGGAACCATCGCTTAGATCGGCGATGGTTCCCGCATGAATTTAACACAAAAATGAAACGATTTTAATGCGACTGGGCACGGGAGGAGGGAGGGACAGCTTTGAGTATGGTGGGCGGGATGGTGGGCGATGTCAACCTACAAAAACACTCCATGTTTAGTAAAGTAAATAGCCCAAGACTTCCCCTGTTGAGCGTTGTGACGATACCCTGATACCCTCGTGCCAGTCACCCTCTGGACATGATCCTACAACCTTCTATGGCATGTCTAATACTATCATCCAGAGCCATTAATACGGCTCTGTATCATCCAAGTCTAGACATGATCCTACACCCCCCTATGGCATGTCTAATACTATCATCCAAGTCACCAGGACTGCCTTGTCTTAATATCAAATAAACACTAGATTACTCAAGGCTACCACCAATATGACAATAGAACAATGAATATCCTGTTACCAATACTGATCTATGAACTGATGAAGTAACTGACCTTTGTCCTCTGTGACCTCTATGACCCCAGGTACGAAGCAGCCCCGCAGTACGTCTGCCATTTCCCCCGTGATGGGGCGCTTCAGTATAATCTCTGGTAACAACCGGTAGGTGGCAGTGGCTGGCAATAGAGTAAAGGTCTTTATTGTTAACACATGAATATATTATTGTATTTATTGCATGACGTAAATACAGGGTGACTAATGTGTTGATAGAAGCAGAGAGGCAAGTGGGGTCATGCAATGAATACTCAAAGTTTTAGAAAAAAAATTGTGAATTCCTATTATCTACGGCCGCTACCATCTGAACAGAATAGTTTGATGAAACTGATTTCATAAAAAAAAACCATGTTAATGACCAAAATCAGATAAAAAAAATTCTCGAAATTTTCCTTTCTGAGTCTTTTCTTAAATAGAATTGGTCGAAATTTGGTTATAAAATAATTGAATTTGGATGATATTTGAATAGATAATTCAAAATAATTCTGATTTCAGCACAGATACTGCGGACTTTCATCCCTGTAGAAGGAGCATTTATTTAAACCTTTTTTTTTTCAAAAAACGAACTGGGAAGTCCAAGTCTCACTTGCCCCAGTAATTTCTAATGACAAAAAAGAATGGATAAGTTATCATGAGTCATAAAGATAAAGTGAATGAACTCACCGACAGGGGAGAACTTGGCGTGGTCTCTGCCTATACCTTTAACACAGTGAGCTTTGACGTCTATTTCCTGGAACAAGCAGAACATGTGCTGTTTATCATGATGGGGTGGGATAGGGTGGTTGGTGGAGACTCTAGTGCTAAACCCACAATAATACAGAGGCCAACAAATGGCTCCCTTCGTTTGTTATATAGATTACTTAATACTTCAATGCTTAAGTACCTCAGGTGGTTCATATGGCACCTGAAATATCCAGAGTATATATGTCTATACCACTCTGTGGAATACATGTGACGTTCCCATTTCTAGACACGTTGTTTCATGTATATATATGAGAATAGGGAGAAAAAGCAAACCTCCCTCAGGACTAAAATGAGGTCACTATGTCAGTGTCCAGATGTCCAGAACAATGTTTGAGCGATGGTCCTCAGGCCATAGAGTAGTACACTTTGCATATCTTTACCCCGATAAAACTTATATTATGAAAATATCTGTACAAGAACTTTACAAACATATTTAAGATTGATACCGACTTCTTTCCCCTATAAACTTGCTAGATTTTTCATGGAAACTTAGGTTAATTCAACGCAACGAGTGGCCTTCTTATGTATTTTCCGTAACACCCTACCCCTACGAGGGTCACATCTTGACATAGTGACCTCACTCCTAAGGCTTAGGGATGGGTTTGCTCCTGAGTGGGGTCAGTCTATACCCGTTATTTCATGGGTATATATTAGATAAGTAACTGACCTGGCCGGGGCGTAGTTTAGCTATGAGTAATGAGTAACTGACCTGGCCGGGGCGTAGTTTAGCTATGAGTAATGAGTAACTGACCTGGCCGGGGCGTAGTTTAGCTATGAGTAATGAGTAACTGACCTGGCCGGGGCGTAGTTTAGCTATGAGTAATGAGTAACTGACCTGGCCGGGGCGTAGTTTAGCTATGAGTAATGAGTAACTGACCTGGCCGGGGCGTAGTTTAGCTATGAGTAATGAGTAACTGACCTGGCCGGGGCGTAGTTTAGCTATGAGTAATGAGTAACTGACCTGGCCGGGGCGTAGTTTAGCTATGAGTAATGAGTAACTGACCTGGCCGGGGCGTAGTTTAGCTATGAGTAATGAGTAACTGACCTGGCCGGGGCGTAGTTTAGCTATGAGTAATGAGTAACTGACCTGGCCGGGGCGTAGTTTAGCTATGAGTAATGAGTAACTGACCTGGCCGGGGCGTAGTTTAGCTATGAGTAATGAGTAACTGACCTGGCCGGGGCGTAGTTTAGCTATGAGTAATGAGTAACTGACCTGGCCGGGACGTAGTTTAGCTATGAGTAATGAGTAACTGACCTGGCCGGGGCGTAGTTTAGCTATGAGTAATGAGTAACTGACCTGGCCGGGGCGTAGTTTAGCTATGAGTAATGAGTAACTGACCTGGCCGGGACGTAGTTTAGCTATGAGTAATGAGTAACTGACCTGGCCGGGACGTAGTTTAGCTATGAGTATATCATCGTGTACTGGTCCTATACTGCCCTCCTGGTGCTGGTAGAGAGAATATTACAGGTACATCTCACACACTCCTTCACACATTACATAGTTATACATGTTTATATCATCTAATATACATGTTTATATCATCATTATCATATCAAGTAATTGCTCAAAGACTTCCACAGTACATAGAAGTTTGATAAAACATAAATAGAGCAGCTATTATATCAATAAGCGCTATAAATATTAAATAATTAGCTTAATTCTTTTGGGAAGTATAAATAAAATCTGCTTATTCTTGTTAAGTATTAGGTATATATAAAATTATATGCAAGAATTGTGTAATACAGGTAATGTAAATTTACCACTTCCTTCTGGTTGTCTGTAGGTATCCACTTGAGGTGCCGCGTTAATACTGCAAGTACACACAGATGACAACAATTAATCAACGACTAACATTGACGAGTATTGAAGTTCTGAGATTCATTTCATGAATGGGCAAGAATTAGTTGTCAGAAACTGTATGTTACCTGTTCCCAATAAAAAATAAAATAAATAACCTTCAAATTAATAGATTTAACATTAACAATGTCTAGAAGGTACGTCCTTAGTAATCAGAGCCTACTAGGACACTGATACTCTGATACTTATATAGACCCTTTCACCAAGAGTGAACTAAAAACATTATTCCAGTGCAGCCACTCAGATTCTCTCCCCAAAAGTACAGAAACCAGCAAAATAAAGTATCACCAGACCCTCAAAAAAAGTATAATATTCAATCTCATATCGCTGTTTCAAAAGGCATTATCATTCACAAAATTCTTACAAATTTTCGCCACGATTATCATTTATGAAAGATTTTCCCTGTACAAGTTGCTGAGTAGCCGGGAAGCTGAGGAAAATAGGCGAGTATTTTCCCGGGTGCCAGCTTCTAAAACAAGCCCTGCATATAAAAAAGATTTCACCAGCCAAAAAAAAGTATGAAAAGCACCAAAAGTCTATTTTTTGTTGGAAATCCTTTAAAAAAGTATAAGAGAGTATATTGACACCCCAAAAAGTATATTTCAAGGAAAAGGCAAAAATAAAGTATATACTTTTAAAAAGTATAATGTGGCAGCACTGTTATTTATTCGACTGGAATATGCAAGACACATTTTTCACATAGTTCACTCTTGGTGAAAGGGTCTATATAAGTATCAGAGTATCAGTGTCCTAGTAGGCTCTAACATCTAACGTTAAAACCATCTTTTTTCCTATGAAAATATAAAAGTTGGCATCATACCTTGTTAACTGTATCAATAAACCTGAATCATAACCAGTTTAAAATTTTCAAAAAAGGGCAAAGATGTAAAGCAAGGAATCCTTGCACCAGTGGTGGCCCTGGTAATGAGCTTCAACAGTGCTGGAGGCATCGTCCCAGCATGCATCTGTGAGACAGCTAATACAAGCTGCTAATCTTATCTGAGCAAGATCCAAGTATCAGACTCAGGGAGGGGGGGGGGGGCGGATCAATAGAACGGACAAGAAATTAGATCACTTTCACTTTCCATTAGGTTTTTCATCCATTGGTAGACGCGGTGGGACGCCGCCACTGAGCCTGCTGCCACCTAGTGCACCCCGCCTGCACTAACTCCCCCTAGTGCGCTCCTCCCGCACTAACTCCCCCTAGTGCACACCACACGCACTAACTCCCCCTAGTGCACCCCTCCCCCGCAAACACATCAGTTTTCCCTGCCAGGTTGGGACACGGGACTCAAATAAAATTACTTTCAAAATATACACCGTCCAATATTGAACTTACACTTTGGAAATCTCAGTGTTTTTTTTGTCTCCATAACTATTTTTCTTAATCAAGTAAATGTGCCTCTTGACTTCTTGACTTTTTATTCTTGGCGAAAAAATACTTCCAGGGTTTCAAGGCCTGACAATAGAGGGTAGTATACTGTACCAATAATACTTCACTCATCAGTACTGTAATTATAAAGTACTTCTCCCATGCAACCAACCACACTTAACTTTATACCTTTAGAAAAATAGCCTTCGATATAATTTTTGGCCTATATATTTTAAAATCAAAATTTGTTTTATCATTTCCCAGTAGTCAAGAACACATTGTACACCTCCTTCACGTATGAATACAAATGCTTTGAATTGAACTGAACATACAATAGAAGGAGTAGGGTTGGATGTGGGCGAGGGCTGGTTGTTTTACACCCTTTTTAACATTAGAAGTGAGTTTTTAAAAACAAAAAATCCCATTAGAAGTGAGTTCAGTATACACCCATGCTCTATGAGGGGTAAAGTAAAGGGTTTATTATCGTACAAGGTTCCCAAAGAACACCTGATTCAAATTCCATGACTTTTCCTGACCTGAATGAAAAGTTCAATGACCCTCAATAATCAGAGTAAAGCTGTCTGATCCACCCACCCATGTCTGGTAGCAGGTAGGAGAGGGGAATGAGATGAGGCACCAATTAGGTGCTAGGATAAAAATCTGGAGACACAAATTCAAGGGCAAAACAAAACGGTGAAAGAGTGTGGCCACTTTGGACAAACGTCATGCAGAACAGAATGTAGAACTTGACAGTGGTATTATGGGGAATTTTAATTTTAACATTCAGAATTTCATTTTCCATGACCTGTCCAGAATCCCATGACTTTCCATGACTGTGGGAACCTTGTAGTATACGTCCATGTTGTATGAGGGGTAAAACAGAGGGGTGCAATAGAAGAAGAATGTTTATAGTACGACACCCTTAGGTCTAAACAACATTTTTAAATGAATCATTTATTGACAATGAAGTGTATGATGCCTAGAGTGCAGCACTCACCATTGTGGTCGATATAAAGCTCGTTAGGGTCCGTCTCGTCCTTGGCTGCCTTTGTGTTCTTCCTGCATCGCACCTTGAGCTCAAACTCTAGTGTGTCTTCAGAACTTCCCTCAGCGTCATCTACAATTACAGTTTACATCCATCAATACAGCAGCAGAGGGTGGAGGTGTGTGTGTGTGGGGGGGGGGGGGGAGAGGGCAATAATGGGGGGTGTAATGCAGCGGGGGTAATAATGGGGGGTGTAATGCAGCGGGGGTAATAATGGGGGGTGTAATGCAGCGGGGGCAATAATGGGGGGTGTAATGCAGCGGGGGCAATAATGGGGGGTGTAATGCAGCGGGGGCAATAATGGGGGGTGTAATGCAGCGGGTGTAATGGGGGTGGGGGTGGGTGTAATGCTGAGGGGGTGGGGGCAATAATACAGTAGCAGGGAGTATAGTGCAGCGGGGGTGGGGGTGGGTTGGGGGCAATACCCGCCTCTGTTCTGTATACACTCATGGCGAATTAATAAATCAATCTCTTAAATCCTCTAAGGCCATTCATCCTACCATATTTTCTCATTATTAACTAATTCTCTTAAAACTTATAGGAGACTAAACGGTTATTACTTATGAACTAAATGCCATAAAGCTTTTTTCCTAATTATCTAAATACTAAATCCCAGAAAAGCCTTCATGGTAAGAGACAACAGGTTGTATCTAATATATATATGACAAGTTCTAATCAGGTAAAACATAAATCAGTGACAATATCTACACACCATAATCGTGCTACTAGGAAATGTAGACATGGAAAACAAAAGAGCATATCATCTTTTAGTTAGGGAAAGAAATATACAAACATTTATAGCAAAAGTTCCTGAACTGACCCATTGGTTTTAAAAAGATGAGACTTAAGTCACAGGACACTCAGTTAAGAATGCTTTAGGTGACGCAGTACTTTAGGTTAGACCCTCATATATAGATATTTGAGGACTTAGCATTTCAAGTTCTAGACCCTCATATATATAGACAGACATGGCGAAAACATGAGAACTTTCACCGGTCCTCCTAAGGTTTCACCAGTCCTCCAAAGGTTTTTTCAACGTTTCATAGACTTTTTTCAATGGACAGTCGGACCGGAGACACTTTAGTTTCACCGGTCCGACATGTTTTTCACCGGTCAAGGAGCATGGTCCGGCAGGTTTCGCCATGTCTGTATAGATATTTGAGGACTTGGAATTTTAAGTTCTAGACCTTCATACATAGATATTCGAAGACTTGGCATTTTAGGTTCCAGACCCTCATATATAGATATTTGAGGACTTAGCATTACTAGTTCTAGACTCTCATATATAGATATGGGAGGACTTAGCGCTTCAAGTTCATTTAGACCCTCATATATAGATATTTGAGGACTTAGCGCTTCAAGTTCATTTAGACCCTCATATATAGATATTTGAGGACTTAGCGCTTCAAGTTCATTTAGACCCTCATATATAGATATTTGAGGACTTAGCGCTTCAAGTTCATTTAGACCCTCATATATAGATATTTGAGGACTTAGCGCTTCAAGTTCATTTAGACCCTCATATATAGATATTTGAGGACTTAGCGCTTCAAGTTCATTTAGACCCTCATATATAGATATTTGAGGACTTAGCGCTTCAAGTTCTAGACCCTCATATATATAGACAGACATGGCGAAAACATGAGAACTTTCACCGGTCCTCCTAAGGTTTCACCAGTCCTCCAAAGGTTTTTTCAACGTTTCATAGACTTTTTTCAATGGACAGTCGGACCGGAGACACTTTAGTTTCACCAGTCCGACATGTTTTTCACCGGTCAAGGAGCATGGTCCGGCAGGTTTCGCCATGTCTGTATAGATATTTGAGGACTTGGAATTTTAAGTTCTAGACCTTCATATATAGATATTTGAGGACTTAGCATTTCAAGTTCTAGACCTTCATATGGGTCAGATTTTCAGAAAATGTACAATTCAACTTCACCAGTCTTCTCAAATAACCCAAATTGTAGACAAAAATAAAATTCAAAACACAGTTCAACCTAACCAAACAGATTGCTAGAATCAATGCAATGCCGAATATTCTCAAATTTATCTAGTATTGACCAAATTACAGCCTAATTTAGCAGAATTTACTAAATGTCTACAGCTGCCAATTGTACATTTTCTGAAGATCTCACCCATATATAGATATTTGAGGACTTAGCATTTCAAGTTCTAGACCCTCATATATAGATATGGGAGGACTTAGCGCTTCAAGTTCATTTAGACCCTTATAAGGGTCAGATTTTCAGGTACAATTGGCAGCTGTACACATTTAGTAGATTCTGCTAAATTAGGCTAAAATTTGGTCAATACTAGGTAAATTCAAGTATATTCGGCATTGCATTGATTCCAGCGATCTGTTTGGTTAGATTGAACTGTATTTTGAACTTTATTTTTGTCTGAAATTTTGGTTATTTGAGAAGATTGGCGAAGTTGAATTGTACATTTTCTGAAAATCTGACCCATATAGATATTTCAGGACTTTTTCAAGTTCTCCTATGTTTCTCTACTGGGGCTACATGGAGTACAATTAAAGGCCTGCTGTCACATACAATAAGCCTGGTGATACATTAGTGTTGATGAAGTAATGGCAGTCAAGTGTTGGGGACAAAGCTAGACCACGCCATGATGGATCACTGACAGTCTGAGCACCAATTAAACCTTCACTATACAATCACATGGTCAGGCTAATGGATGCCATGTGAATATGGCCATCTAGAGTGTGTGTATGCCTGGCAAAACAGGCACACCCTTTGTTCTCTATGAGGCAATTATGAATTCAATCAATCAATGAGTGAATTGGGTTGAGAACAAATGAGGGAGGGAGGGAGGGAGGGAGGGAGGGAGGGAGGGAGGGAGGGAGGGAGGGAGGGAGCAAATGAGTGAGTGAGTGAACAAATGAGTGAGTGAGTGAGTTGGTGAACAAGAGAGTGAGTGAACAAACAAAGTGTGGTGAGTGAATGAGTGAGTTGGTGAACAAGGGAGTGAGTGAGTGAACAAACAAACAAACAAACAAGGGAGTGAGTGAGTTGGTAAACAAACAAGGGAGTGAGTAAGTGAATTGGTGAACAAAGTGGGAGTGAGTGAGTGAGTGAGTGAGTTAGCGAGGTGAACGGGTGTGAACAAGTTGATGAACAAATGACTGGGTGAATCCAGGATGGATTCAAGTAGTAAATGCATGAATGAATGAAGAATCAATTTTGATGAAATACATCCTAGGATTTCTCAGAAACAATTTTACATTTTGAATTAGGATTTTATTTATTTTGATGATAGGCACAATGAGCAGATAACGCACCTGAAGTACGGTATTCAAAGAGTCTGGGGTCTGCATTGATGGGGATGAGGCCCAGTCTGTGTGCCAACACCTCGTCCTGGATGAGTGAAGTGTTGTTGAAGATAAACACCTTCTCTATAGCCATGGTCGGCACCTGCAATACACCATAGCAACATTATTACTTATAGATATCTTTATTATTCAAGATAATAGGGTAAATCATTCAAGATAATAGGGTAAATCATTCAAGATAATAGGGTAAATCGATTTCTGCAGTCTTCCAAATATTGCCCGATATAACATTAAGGTCTAAAATAAAATTAGCTTTGTTTTCCCTGACCAACCCTACAAAATTTCCGCCGACTCAATAAGGCCTTTGAAAAATAAAATTAAAATGTCCCTACCGACCCAAAATAAAGTATAAAAAAAAGTAAAAAACAATCAATATTTTGGGTCCCATAACGACATTTGCTTGCTACCTAAAACAATTTAACATCTGCAAAAGAAAATAAAATAAAAAACTTATTTTAGGCCTAATAGAAAGTAAAACCAGGTCAATCAGAAAATATTGAAATCAATGCTGAGAAAAAGTCCCCTGACTTAATAGAGTCAAAATTGAAAATCTCATCTGAAATCTTTCAAAATGAATCTCTTGAGACTATTTTTTCAACCCTTCAAAGGTTTTTTAATATTCCTATCACAAATATGGATATTTCAATATAATTATTACCTCGGCTAAGAGTATTCTCCTAATGGCGTTAGATATGGCAGCATCAATTCCTATCATGTCAAATTCCATGCATTCTTTACTCATGGAAATAACGTTGACCTTGAAGTTCTGAAAGGAGTAAGAAGGAAGAGGTCGATTAATCACTCCTGGAACAAAATATCACTCAAGTGTCGGCATTAAACACGAATAGAAATACTCCAATAGTTCCCAATTTTTAACTTAAGTACAAAATCTATATCTACTAAACTGAGAAGCCACCTATCGGTACACTGTGTCACTACAGCATCTATCATGCTGACATCTACAGTAATAAAAGATTACTTCCTTAATATCAATAGGTCTGAGTTGTATATTCCTAACTCTAGTTGGCAAATAGATACGTGACATTAATCAAGCTGAAACTTGTTAACAACTTTCCAAAACAGAAATATTACATTTTAATTAGTCTATGAACATGATTAATCCAGTTAACATGGAGGCGGTAGAAAGAGTTCACCTTCTCAAATTTCTGTTGGTCCCACGCATCGTCATAACCGGGGTAGGTGCCAGGGTAGTCTGTGCTGTGAACCTGAATTTGAAGAGAAAACTACGGTTTACACACGGTATATTCCCAGCATCCTTGGGCTTGATAGAGATTCTAATTCGTTGTTGTATTCCCACTGAGAGAATCCAGGCTAAGAAATGTTTGATAGAACTATATTATGCCTTCGAAACAGATGAGATAAAAAATAGTTCTTGTAAAATTCCTGAGGGCGATTGGCATAGGGGAGGATTTTCTAGGAAATCGTTATTATTGACGGTACCCTGTTAAACCAGTTCAAAACCAGAAAAAAAGTTGTTATGAGGAAATATTGTCTTAAGGCTGAAACACATGCTAAGACTTATGACGTCATATCACCGTCATGTGCATGTTGCACCATGGCCTGGGATCTTAAATTACAGGCTGTAGTCTAAGGGTCGCAGCTTGTATACGGAATTCTTTTTAACTCACACATCTTGGTTTTATATTGGTTAAACTACCGCTTACAGCTCGTTCGTTAACTAATTTTTTATATATGATTTTAATAATCTATAATTATAAAGGAACATTTTAAAGCCATGTTGTTGACTTTTTCCATGTACATCACTAGTGGTAGGATATATATATGTAATGTATCCCACTGTATATACGCATTATAAGATGTGTAGCCTACCGTATATAGGCCTAAACTACAGGCTAACTAACGAGATGGTCGAAGGAGCGTGACTGAGCCTGAAACCAACACGTTAGTTAACTGTCTTATTATATAGGCCTAGATATGTTTTCAGTTGCCTGGAAGACCTGCTATGTGTGCAGAGGGTATCATCCGCTTCTGATGTAAGATTATGTATTATGATGTTCTCAGAGCAATGCTTAAAATAATATTAAATATGCATTACGATTAACTTAAAGTCTTAAGACATGGTGCCCGACCACATCCGCGATTTCATATACTACTACCACAGGTGCTGCCATCTGCAGACTTTTACGTTTACTAAACTGGTGAATTGGCACAGCTTAGAAATAAGACAGAACAATCATTTAAATACACAAGTCATTACTCCAGCAATTGTATGAACCCCATTACAGCCTATTAACATGTAATCATCTTCTCAGACTCAGTGAAGGGACTGTAGACTACGGTACTACTCCGCGCCTACTCAGTAGAACTAGAGAAGTTGGGTAGGCCACTGCTTATAAAAACAATCAAAACCAAGAGATAATATTCCATAATTCCAAAACTTATCGAAAGCCTGAAATGGCCTCTAGAAGAAGGGATCTCCTCACTTTTGTGTCACACAAAATCAAAGGCAGAGTCTTACATTTGTAACTTCAAATTCATGAAGCCCCACGCGGGTCCGTATCTCCTCCATGCCGCCGGAAGTTTATGTACTGGTGCCCGGGCATAAACTTGAAGCCCGAGCGAGTCGGGGAGCGAGTACAACTTCAAGATACAGAATACATACGCTTCAAATGTACATTCTAGTATTTTGGGTCACATTCTTTCTTTAGTTTGTATTTCAAAGTAATTTTGATTAATTTGATGAATTTTTTATTTAAAAATCTGTGCAATTATCACATGCAATCGAACCTTCATATAGAAAACGCGGGACCAAGCTAGAGCTTCGGTGAGCGATAATAGGGCATGTTGGAGTGAGACGATTGTTGTGAAACACGCTAGAAAACCGGGATATTTTGTTGGCGTAATTGACGGGAGATAAGAATGTTTTACCACGTAAGTTCTACCCGCTACAACTATAAGTTTATAATCTACCGTTATAACGTTTGAATACTACCCCAAACACTGTATATTGTCATTGAGACCAACGAGAGTAGAAGGGAAAAGAGGTTCAACTCAGCCTCAGGGCCAGGGGCCTATATGGGGGGAACCTAGGACGAGCTTGTTTTCGGTGCTTAATCTTATCACTCATTAAATAGCCTACTAATGCCAGTGGTTTTCTTGGAAGTGGGCAGATGTGGTCACTCCAGTAAGGGTACATGTCTCCATCTTCAGCTGCTTTCCAATGGCAATGCCAATGGCCGTTGCATGTTGGCTCAATAATTTTGCTATTTTTATACCTTCCGATCTGGTGAAAATGATGGGATAAGTTTAAGTCAAACGATTATACATATGCCCAAGTAATGTATATTGTTTCACCAGATCGGAACATTATATAAATTACAAATATTTATGAGAATTTGAGACTTTAATACTCAGCTCAATAGATCTGGGTCATGTTGGTAGCAATAGAATACACAACCCAAGTGTAAAATGAAAACATGAAAAAAAAAAAGAAATTCACCCGACCCAACTCTCCCCCCCCCCGCCCCCAAGTGGCCCAACACACACACACACCCTCCTCCGCCCCACTCCAACACCCCCTCCCCGCCAAACATGATAGAATACACAAAGTATAAAATGCGGGTTTTGTGTAAAATGCAGCTTATAGTGCAACTGTCTGAAAGCTAAAGACAAGGGAATTCACACTAAATGCTTACCATAAAGGTATCATAAGTTAACATAAGCAACCTGGCCACAACCTGGGCCCAAAGTAACTCTGTTTTCTTGTGGGTCAGGGGCTTTTTGGGGAGTTTCAGAAAATGGAATTTAGAGCTGAAAACAAGCTCGGGACTAAATGATTGCCGCCTGGCCTATGGTTTTATGCTGTGTGGTACTGGAGGACTCTGATGTAGGCCTTGTGGTTAGATAAATTATACCCGATAAGGTATAGACTCTGCCTTAGAAGTTTAGGGCTTTAGAGCCTAAACTCTCTTCCCTTCAACTCTTGTTGGTTGTACCCACTTGTTTTAGACTAACGTTAGTCAGCCTAGTCCTAGTCCTAGACCCGGTAAGACCTAGATCTTTGCTTGATGATAGAATATCAGACATGGCGAAAACTTTAGAACTTTCACCGGACAGTGGGACCGGTCCTCCAAAGGTTTCACTGGTCCTCCAAAGGTTTCTCCAACGTTTCATACAAATTTTGCACTGGACAATCGGACCGGAGATGATTTACTTTCACCGGACCGACCTGTCTTTCAACGGTCAAGGACCGTGGTCCGGCAGGTTTCGCCATGTCTGGAATATGCACCTCGACTCAGTCAGCCAGAATGAAGTAGAGGGGTTAGAATAGGCTAGATCTTTGCTATCTTGTTTAAAGCTTATACAGGCTACTGTACAGAGTCTGGCAGCTCAGTTGTAGGTTTTACTTTTAGCCTTAGCCTATGCCATGGGGAAACCCCTTGGAATATATATTAAATTTGGCGCTGTATTATACTATTAAATACTAATTGTAAATTACCATTTATGCTGTACGTAGCGCCTAAACTAAAGCTGGGTGAACAAGTTACATAACAAGGAAGCCCTTCTTTTTTTTCAAATCATCATAAGGCTTATAACATAAGTCAGAAGGTTCAACTCCATATATTTGCATTCAAATTGATCCTCTAATAAATTAATTAATTTATAATAATGATATAGCTTGATCAATACTGTTCCTTGGACCATGATAGCATGCATGCTTACCATGAGATTTTTTTTTGTTTTAACAATTTTTTTCTTGATGCGCTTCATTCCATATGTTCTTGTTCTGTTGTTCAGGTATCACTGGAGCATGAGATCCTCCTTCACCCGAGGTACTTTGGACCAAACTTGCTGAACACGGTCAAACAAAAACTGTTTACTGAAGTGGAAGGAACATGTACTGGAAAGTAAGTTGGTTTTTGTGTAAATGTTAATTTATTTGATAACTCAAGAAGGGAAAGGCTAAAACAATGAGTAATGAAAGAACACGGCTAATGATCGAAACGAGTAGGGCAGCGCATACCGTTATCGTGTTTCCTTTATCAACAAGATATGAGGAAATATAAAATGTACCAAAGTATAGTGAAGCAACCAATCCCCCCCCCCCCCCACCTCCCCCGCCCCACTCTGTTCCGAGGCCATATTCTTGGACTTCCATTGTGGAATTTACTAACAAACGTTTAAATTAATTATTAATAGGTAACAGGTTTCACATAATTAGTTGGGTTGAGTGGCTATCCACGTCTTACCCATATTTCTTTTCTCCTGCAAAGTCCCTGTCTTTTTCCACATTTATTAGTGATAGACCTGAGATATTAGCACATGTTTGGTGTACGTTATCGTGCCTAACATATCTATGTCTTGTCCTTCCTCACCTGTGCAGGTATGGTTTCGTCATCGCTGTGACAACAATAGACAACATCGGCGCGGGTCTGATCCAGCCTGGGCGCGGGTTTGTCGTCTACCCAGTCAAGTATAAAGCCATCGTCTTCAGACCTTTCAAGGGCGAGGTTCTGGACGCCATCGTCACACAAGTAAACAAGGTAAGAGGGGTCTCCAGCGTTGGAAATAAGAGCTTGCCTGAATGCCAAGTACAAATAGCGGCGGAAAAGCTGTTATGGGCAAGCTATAATTACAGCAACAGAAATTTTGAAATTCCCCAGTTTGATAGCCATCGTTTTCCAAAGATCATGAGCGATTATGAAAAACGTTTCAACTATATTCCAGACTTATCTTTCAGTTCTTCCAGTTCTTCCACATTATTTTGTTTCATATCAGGTTAAACCAATTGTATGGGTTTCATCTTGATTAGGCAGAAACGATTCTTCTTTATTAAATGGTTATTGTCCCTAAAATCATCACTTCTCAGATCTCTAACAATTATTCAAGAATAAAAGTAAAAACAAAACACATTGTCTCCAAAGGTCTTCTCTCCCTCATATCAATGCTAACCATTGATTAAAGTCACAAATTATTTTATTATCATTTTTAGACTTTTGGTTTGGGCTGTTCGGGGTGGCTGGCATTGAAAATCATCTGGGTGGGGAAAAGTCCCTGACCTAATGTTTAACAGGCCAAACATTAAAATAGTTGAATGATAATAATAGATTTTATTTCCAAAACACATACAATATTGTAATACAATGTAGAAGACTATAAAATATATGAAATAGGAGTATTGTCTGTAATGAGTAGGTCTTCCGAATACCCCTGAATTTGTAAGTTACAATTTATTCCATGGCAGAACAGTATCATATCATGTATAGATCATATACAAGTGGGTTTGACATTAATCAATGTAGATTTGTTTTTCAAGTGGAACATTAGCGTTACGGGCTGCATAGATGAGTGATTCAATGGCTCCTTCCACTGTTAGTCTACCTCTTACCTGACAGTTGTCCTTTTGTGGTGCTGGTTTGTGTTAATCATTAAAAACCTGTCGAGGCCACATAATAAGCAACAGGCAACAAGCAATAGTGACACTTATGCTCCCAATACTTTGTATCTGCAGGTCGGACTTTTCACAGAAATTGGACCTTTATCCTGCTTCATCTCACGCCATGTAAGTAAAGCACAATTAAAAGAAATACAAAAATAAAGCACAACTAAACTCTAAATTGTCAGACATGTGACATGTTCCTCTGACAGTTGAGGTTTGGCAGGTGTATTTATCCGTTTTGTCAGGTTTCTGTAATTTTCACGGAGATTTTCTAACGTAGTGCATTAGAAAAATAAAATATCTACTATCCGAAACAAAATTTTACTTAGTAACTCTCACTAGCTGAACACTAACAAAGAAATGTTGCTAATATATATTATCTAACAGTAACACCCAGTTATATCTGCCGTTTGATGGATTTATTTATAAATAAGTTTGAAATGAACGAATTTTAAGTATATTTTATTGCAATTTCCAGTCCATGCCAGCTGACGTTGACTTTGACCCAGACTCAAATCCTCCTTGCTACAAGACAAAGGATGAAGTAAGTAACAAACTTTCTCTACCTACGATAATCTGCTTAGAGGCTTGAATGTAACTTAGAATAAATGCTAGGTGGACGAGGCATTAGACACAACCTGTAAAACATATTCTGCCCTTGGTCATATACCAACTAAGAAATTAATTAATTGAATAATATAACTTAAATGATAATGAGTATTTTCTCTTCAAAATACAAGAGGCCAAGTATGTGGTACAGTGACCCTAAAGAAAGCTTACAGCATCAACTAAATTTTAAATGATAAATATCTAAATAGTAAAGTATTTAAACTTTTATAGACTTTTATGATACGTTAATTCAGTTTCGCACATCAGATATCTATTAATTTGTCACTTGTGATATTTCATTTTAGACGGTAATTTTCGATAATTTAGATTGAGCAACATATGATGATATAAGGCATTTAACAGCCACCTGTAAAAGAAATTGTGTGTCCTTGATGATATACCAACCCCCAACAGTAAACCCTTTAATTGTTCTCATGACAAACGTGTAAAACTTACTATTCTCTATCATGTAGGAAATCTGGTTCTGCTGAAAATATCTTTCGAGAATATCAAAGATCAATTCTTATTATTTAGGGCATTAGGGTTTTTTTTTTGGTTGAAATTTGGTTTACCCGTTATGAATGGTGGAATGTGCAAAATATTGATTCGAGTACAAATACTGAAGACTGGCTGGCAATATCCCTTTATTCATGTTGTGCTCTATTGTTACTATTGTTATAACTCATCTGTATAATAAAATAACGACCACAAAAACTCAGGGTTTATTTCCTATAAATCCTTAACGACCAACATCATTTACCACACCGTATATACCACGATCTCTTCCCACTCCACTTACTTATAAATCCTGTTGTTTGTTGCTTGCAGGACCTGGTGATCCAACCTGACGACAATATCCGCATCAAGATTGTGGGCACACGAGTGGACGCCACCGACATCTTCGCCATCGGTTCCCTCATGGACGACTACCTGGGGCTGGTCAGCTAGGTTACCATGGTAACCATGTTTGTGTTCACCCATCCATCCACCATTACTGCTCATAGCCTCATCTCATCTCAGCTTCACATCGTCTCATACACAGCATACATCAGTCCTACACGGGGCTCAGTATTTCATATATCAATAGTTTTCTTTTAGGGTTTTTTGGATTTTTATTTCCCACAGTTTACGACGGTTAGGCAGAATTAAGTCTATTGGTAAATTTGTGGGATGACATATTTAATTTTAGTTGAATTTGGGGTTAGAAATGTATTATGTAATGAAAATCAAATTGATCATACGTTTGTGGGGTAAAATATTTGATTTCTGGTGAAAATATGCCGTTTGTCTTGACTTCTAATGATGCTACATCTGGAGTGTTGACAAATTTTGATAAAAAAAAATAATTTTAAACTGAAAGCAACACATTGTATCAGTGGTACTGAATGAATTATTGGATTAATGTAAGGAAGTAAATTCTGTTCTACTTCAGTCAGAATGATTGTCAATAAAAAGTGCGTAAATGTAAGATTGACTTGTTGTTTCTCTTCAAGACAAACCCATTAAAGGATGAAGAAAGTATCAGGGATAAAAGTGGGTCATGGCAAAAATACTGAAATATTTCTGACACAGAGAAATGATCCCCCACCCCCCACTTATAAATTTGTTGAAGTGGTAGACTATATTATAGATCGCTTCGTTTGTTAGTGTCTGTGAATTCCACAAGATGGCAGTGACCTCCGTCCTCGCTTTTCCCAAGGCCGCCAAATGCATGATAAAAAGAGCCGGTAAGATCAACCAGTATAGGCCTATTGCTCGGCCAATCCAACTCCCCCCCCCCCCCACCCCCCACCCATACAAAAATGATCTTGATAAATTAATTTTCGAACGTTTAGTCAGAATTCGGCGATGCAAATTTTGTGGAAAATGAGAATTTTTCTTTTAGTTTAAGGATAATAATTTGGAGGAAATTGGACAATAATTTGAATTTAAAAAATACTGATTTCAGTAGAAACACTGAAGAATGTCATCACTGAAGTAAAACTGGGAAAATGGGGGGTTAAATTATAATCTATATTGGGGTTATTTGTGATTTCTTTTCATAAGTCGAAAATTTAAGTCCTTGATATATACTTTGACAAATATATATACAGTGTGTTCCACTCAACCTGATATTTCTTTAGCTGAACTTTCGTTTAACTCGAACTTTTGCTGATTAATTTCCCCCAAAATTCAGAACACAATGTCGGTGTAAATTAGTCCTATGGATTGGCAAGTTGTAGAACCTATCGTAATCAAACCTCAAGTCTTCAGGTAAAAATATACATTTTATTGGTCAGCAAATTTGTTATACTATTATACATGTACTAATATTGCAAGGCGTATGAAATATCTGACAAACCCTAACTCCACTATGATCTAACTACATAAACATAGGACGCAATAGCGGGGTTGCAATAACCAGACAATATGTATCCTTTACTCTTTTTACCTTAAATAATTTTCAAGGTTCGTACAGGCCTTTGAAATCCTTGAATTTTATTCAAAATTTCAAGGCCTCGAATTTTTTTCAACAAATCCTTGCAAAATGGACCGTGGGCACATTTTTCAAAAATCCTGGTTTACGGAATACATTCTATCGTGAAAATTAGGAAGAATAACAGAAAAGATCAGAATTATTACTGTATAGAGGGAGTTTGGTGTTTCCTGGGTCCTTGAGAAGCTGCATCCCTGACCATGAAGGTCTGCGCACATTACAGTCATTGTACAAACCAGGAATTTTCATTTTTAAACTTTCATTGGTCCAGAAATATATTAATACTCCTCGGTATGGACTTAAGGTTGTCCATTCTTTCAACATTTTTAACCTTTAAACTGATTTCTTTATAACATCAGGAGGAAGTGGGGATGACCAGAGGGCAGCCAAGTCGACAGGCCGTCAATATAGGAGTTAATAACATAACTTTGCCAGCGATGAAACGTTAGAATATGTTGAGAAAAAAGTCATTGCAACCCCTTATTACACAATGCTGCATCTTTATGTTATTTACAAGCACACACATGTCATTTGTATAAAGATATAATTCCAATATAGAGAATAATTCTGTACAACAAAGTCAGGGAGACTTCTAACCGTCATGACACAAGATATATTACAAATGTACATAGTGTATCAGCTGCTATCTTAGATCTCTACTCCACAATTAATATAAAATACAGTTGTCAGATCTGTAGTATGGAGTTTATATAAAACATCTGCAGTTCCTGAACTCTATTTTCACAAAAAGTCGAATTTACATCAAACAATATTTTCCACCAATTTCCTGATATAAGGGATTTTCTGAAATGACCTGAACCACTACACAACCATCCCAAACAAAAGGAATGGAAATTGGCTCTGCAAAAAATGTATTAATCTCTTCTATCCTCGCGACTTGACACAACAGCGCAGGCAAGCCAATAACGTATGTCACTCTTAACAACAAAATACGACCCGTCAAGTCTTAACGGAATAAAATTCGACTGATGCACCTTGGAAGGTACTTTTACAAAAGAATACGAGTAACAAAGGTTTCACTGCCTTCATAAAACCGCAAAGTTTCCCCAAAATGACATCATAACTGAACAATTAAATACAAAGTTTGCCAAGACGTGGATTATCAGAACAATGTGTTTGGTTTATCTACATAATGGAAACCATCGTGGGACTGCTTAGTTACAACACTTCCCCCTGGTGGAGGCATGTGCAACTTCATTATTCCTAATCTCAGAGGCTCGAGCCAGGAATGTATGAGTGAGTTTAGAGAAACCATATCTGCCCTTGATATTGTAACATCATTAAGTCATTGCAATTAAATTTAGACTTTTTCAATAATCACCAACTTTACATTGGCATGACATTGTCTCGGTAACAAATGGTTACACAAAACTGAACGATATAACATCAATCCAAGATTAATCAAAAGTTACAATTTTTAAAAAGGACCAATTCTCAATAATCATCTTGGAAGTAACACACATATTTCCTTCCAATCCTGTTGATTCTCATATCAGCCATATACAGTTACACATTATTACAGATATCAGCTGTGTCTAAGGAACTCCACAATATCTATATAAACGTTTTCTAGGACTGATTCCCTCTGATATGTTAAAGTCAACTGTATAGAGTTTATCATGGAATGATGCATTAATCCTACAAGACTACACAACTCAGGGCACACAGCTCGGGGCATATTGCAAGGTTGGAATGCAACTCAACATCAAATTGTTTTCACAAACTAAAAATGTTTCATATTTATATGAAAGATTCATTCGATAGCCTCTACCAAGGGTAGGAAAGTAGACCAGTTATAAACCTCTCTAGTGATAGAGATAATAAAAGACACAAAGACAGCGTACAACACAGATGATATCAATGATTATTTCTCACGCTCTATGTCAAAGTAGCCGCGGGACCACAGTCTTTAGTTCAACTCAATAAGGAGGAAAAGTTACAACTCCAAAAGTTCAGTTTGAGAGAAGTATTTTGTACTTATGCCCAAAGTATTTTTGTTCCTATACAAGTTGTCCTTATACTCAACTTTTCTTAATACTGAGATTCAAATTACTGGAAGAAGTTCGAAAATAATTGTCAGTAGATGACGATTTTAGGAAGATTTGGATGGAATGTGAGCGATAGATTAAGTTTGTCAGAATATGAATTATTTCATTAGGAATGTCTAGTGACACATGCCACAGGGAGGTAAGTCTGACAGACCCATGGCAGGAATCTATCTACCTGCTGTCACTCCCACCCGTGGCACACCACCAACTTTATTCTATATAGAAACTTAAATTTGTGTCAGAATAATTTTGCAATATTTCTTTTCTATCGTGAGTCCCATAAGTGGGAGGGAGCCTCTTCTACACATACAAAGATACAAAATAAGAAGAGAAGAATATTTTCCTCTGGAATATTTCTGTCAGTATAAAGGCACATATGATAAGGGAAAAACTACACGAGAAAATACTGCAAATACATGAATATTCATATATAATTACAGCCTCATTTCCATACTGTATATAAACATTAGCATAAGTCAGAAAACATGGATCGGGTCAATAGAGTACATACAATCGAAAAACAACACTATTTTTTTAGAACATAGAAAAATCATATTATTTTTGTTGTGTTGATTAAGGCTAAGTATACTCAACTACTGAAAGAATCAATATTTATATCTGGTACTCAACGAAAATAAAAACTTGTCATGTCTTGAAATTATTTATAACTTATCATTATCAAAATCTCTACTTCTTTCTCTATCTTTTAAGGTTGTAATTTTAATTTAAAGATCAAATACAAAAATATCTCAGCACAGATATGATGAAGCTGTGGACGGGAAGCACCCAGCATACACCCCTTCCCCTCCTCCTCCCTAAAAAAACCCCCCAAACCCGGCTTCATATATGTGTGAACCCCAATGTCCTGATCCATATATTCTACTCGTATCTACACTGCATGTCAGTCATTCGAGTTAAACAGCTGCAAACCTATGACTGACACAGAGTGTAAAGGTACAGATATCCAGTACAATGGTTAACAACCACCTGCCATGAAGTCTCCATATATGTATATACACAATAAATGTTTGTATCAAACGCTAAACCTGGTGTAACTTCCTCCACAATATATATTTATATGATATATATCTAGAACTATTATTATGGTACAATGAAGAATCAATAAATCTATCAATAATTGGAAGATGCTATCACTGATTTGAAGGACGGCCTTTGTTCACTCAGTATACCCACTTGGATGATCATATTTATCTATTAAATAACTCATACAGGAACCTTGGTACAAGCAAATCTTTCTCAGTTATTATGCAATTTCAAGTCTGCCGAAAAGGATTAAAGGATGTGTATTGGGAAATAAATGAATTATTCTTTTGGAAAAGTGTCCTCATCAATACCTGAATACACAATTACAAATTAATTCTCCAAAATAAGGCCAAGGGTAAAAGTAATTTTCTCAAATTTCGGTGGTTTTCTCATTAGTGCCCAACTGCCAGGTCTGGTAGAGCTTGAAGTGTGCATGATCTGCGTGTATATAAAGGTGTACATGGTTCAATATAGATCTATAGTTCACTATTTGACACAACCCATCACCAGGGAGGTATATGCGAGTGAGTAAACAGACAGCTCTATGGCTCAAGTCACACATTGTGCAGACTGGCTCATATGGAGCTCCATGTCTGAATGGTCAGTAAATATTCACCACCAGGTCAAACTCATTACAAATATTTCTCTACTTTCCTTTCTATTTAAAGGTCGTGTTATTAATTAAAGAAATTTGGGAACCTGTTTGTGAGCGGCCAGCAGGAGTCGGTGCACCAGTCGGCACTCACAGACTCTTAGAACTGATTTTAATATCACAATGTCACTGGTGGTAACAATTAGGACAGATCCTGATGGTGGCTACTGAAGTGGTTTAACACATGAAGTACAAAGGCTCAATGCTGGGTTCCATAACTTAGCTTGAGTGGATTTTTGGTTCAGACATAACTTTCAAGGCTTGTGCTAAGATGTTTAATTTTAGCCATTACCCTGAGACTTCTAACATTAACCTCAGCTAAGTGCAGCCATGTAGCCCAGCACTGGAAGCCTAGAACTGCCTATACCCGTCACACACATCTCCATGGTACAATACAGATATATATGAGACTAGTCATCCTCGCCTAGGAGCATCTCCAGTAGTAAGAGCCCCGTGGAGGCAAACACTAGGCACATACTGCATGCCCCAACACCAAACGCCCACCCCAGCTTCCCTGCATCTTCCCCGAAGGCGGAATCCCGGCTGGGGAAGTACTCGGCATATCTCGCCCCGAATGTGGCAATCGCTATTAGCATGAAGATGGCTGCAGGAGGAAAGAACATTTTTTTAAAAATTTATTCATTGAGCAAATTATACAGAGTAAGTCTAAATTTAGCCAGTGGTATTCTTAAATTTTGGATTGCAAAAGGATTCCCAAAGTATAAGTTAAACTGAAGAAAGTAAGATTTTGGCGGGTCCTCTAAATATTTATTTTGGGAGATGATGAAATTTTACACCTCCAAAATCCTTTAATAATCTATGTGGGTGACCTTAGGATGGGTGTGGAATGGGTAGAACACTAAATAAACAATTTCATTTATGGGAATTAGCTGAGAATGCAGCTTTAAATGTCAAGTACTCACTGGTGATGGCGCAGACAGCGAGGGCTGAGACGAGGACCTTGATCTCTCCATCAAAGCTGGGTACAAAAGCGTACATGGCAGTCACTGCCAGACACCCCAGCAGTCCAAACATGGCCAGGGTCATGAAGGCCTGACAACACTTCATCCAGTCTACAGGCACAGAGAGCATTGTTTATTATACACGTGTATCTGAGCAATAACTAGTCAATCAATTATTATATATGTAATACAGTATATATATGATATGAGGTGGTGTGTGCCATATGGAAGTGTTATCACACTAGTGATAATCCTAATGGTTATCCCACTTGTGTGGTAAGTAGTATCACACTTTACTCAGTCCCCTATTCTTTGAGACGGAAAGTCATGTGATGGCAGGTGGTGCTGCAAACCAGGGGTTGAGTTTTGAGCGGTATTGGATGCATGTCCCATAGAAAACTTTGGAGATTTAATCCCACAAAAATATAGAAAACATTTGTCAAATATTAATTGCTTTCATTGACACCAAGTTTGATATTGTAAGTATCGCATATGTTGAGAGCGAAACAATTTCTCATCGTTATCATGTAGAAATAGAAGTATAAACTTTGGGATTTTAATATGGGAGCCTATGGGGGCCGACGTCAGTATGCAATTCCTGCCGTATCTGTCACCCTTTCGAACGCACTTCATTCAAAGTTTAAAATCTCATCTTTCTTGGACAAACTATGTTGAAAGTAAAAGTTCTCTGAAAAGGGATATTCTTATTAAGATATATGTAAAAGAAATTGTCCTGATAGCATAAATGATAGTAAAATCTATTAATTTTATGAAAACAGTTACCAGTTTCACCGCTACCGCTAGCGTAACTCGCTTGCTGTCTCAAAGAATGGCCAGGTCAGCGGCATCCTTTGATGTTCCAGTACTTAACTGTACACTTTAGCTGACTAGCTATGAGGGACTGAGTATAGGGTGATAATTCCAAGTGTTATCACACTAGTGTTGTTATTCTAAGTATAATCACACTAGTGTGATAGTTCTAAGTGTTATCATACAAGTGTGGTAATTCTAAGTGTTATCACACTTGTGTGGTAACTCCAACTGTTATCACTCTATAGTGTGGTAATTCTAAGTGTTATCACATTAAATAATAAATCAGTTTGCTGACTCATGCCCCTTAAAGCACTGGTCAGTGGTCTAGAACCCAGAGCCCCTCATTATTATTATTTTATTTAATTTTATCAATTTTTTTTTTTTTTACTTACCGCTGGTGGTGTAATCAATGAAGTCATCACACTTGGTGCTGCCCCCTTTAGGATTAGCACAGAACCTCCACAGCCCATAATGCTCATCCCTGGCAACTACATCCAGGTTTGTCTCCGCCCAGTTGGGGGCGCCAAAAGATATGAGGTGGAGGAGGAGGGCAAAGACAAGGCACAGCAGTGCTATCTTAGGGTAGTAGGAGCCTTCTAACAACCCCATGCTTGCTGGTGGGGGATGTGCTGATGGGGGTTATATAGACCTGAAACATATAACATATTAATGGTTCATATAGACCTGAAACATTACACATACATCCCTTATATTAATGGTTCATATAGACCTGAAACATTACACATACATCCCTTATATTAATGGTTTATATAGACCTGAAATATTACACATATATCCCTTATATTAATGGTTTATATAGACTTGAAATATTACACATATACATCCCTTATATTAATGGTTCATATAGACTTGAAACATTACACATATATCCCTTATATTAATGGTTCATATAGACCTGAAACATTACACATACATCCCTTATATTAATGGTTTATATAGACCTGAAATATAACACATATATATATCCCTTATATTAATGGTTTATATAGACCTGAAATATTACACATACATCCCTTATATTAATGGTTTATATAGACCTGAAATATAACACATATATATATCCCTTATATTAATGGTTTATATAGACCTGAAATATTACACATACATCCCTTATATTAATGGTTCATATAGACCTGAAACATTACACATACATCCCTTATATTAATGGTTTATATAGACCTGAAATATTACACATATATATATCCCTTATATTAATGGTTCATATAGACCTGAAATATTACACATACATCCCTTATATTAATGGTTTATATAGACCTGAAATATTACACATATATATCCCTTATATCAATGGTCCATATAGACCTGAAATATTACACATACATCCCTTATATTAATGGTTTATATAGACCTGAAATATTACACATACATCCCTTATATTAATGGTTTAGAACAAATGCCTATTGATTTTCATGGAATCAGTTTCCTACTCATGTTTGTGATATACCCGAATATGCAATCCTTCATCAACAGTCCTGTATCAATTTAGACCTAAACATGAACACGACAAAACTTCTTTAGTTTATCAAACAGCAGCCTTATGGAACAGACTCCCAGTAGAACAGCGAAATCAGGATTTTATTAGTGCGTTTAATAGGAACCTAAAAAGAGAGATCCTCTTTGACCAATTCGTAAATTTCACACACTGGTCTTTATCCCCTACCCCAACTCCCCCTTTGATACTACAATGTACTTTCACTGACTAACTATCACCCCATCATTCATGTGAATCTATTAACCACAGGCAGCAGGAAGTACGGCGAAAAGGCCATCGTGTGAATTTTCTCTGTACTGCTTCAAAAAAATAAAATAAAATAAAAAAACAACTTTCTCTGATCAGAAGAATGCACTGAACTAGCAATTTTATGAAAGTTGTGAACTGTTATTTACCCTACATCTACACACCTACTGAAAGCCTTTAAGGGTTATTATTTATATTAATATATCCTACAGGGATTTATAGCCAGCCTTTTTTAGCGTAGCGGCCGCTAAGCTGTCTCTACTATGTTGCAAATTCTGCTGAACCCAGTTAGCCAGATGGTGTGCGAATTTAACACCAGTGGCGCTGTAGGCTGAAATATCTTCCAGTAGGCTAAGACGGAAGCTTCCACCGCCACTCTATTAAGTTGTTCGCGCTGACCGCCAACCGCGAAAACAGTGATAACACCAGCAAAAAATGTAAAGATAGTCACGGGATTAAAAAATATGAAAAGAGTACATTCTCAGCTACCCATAAGTATAAAATTTTAAGTATTGGAAAGAGTAGAACCCGAGCAATTTTAGAGCTACTCCCGGGCCTACTCTGTTTCTTATGTTGTGGGTGCCATAACCGGAAGCTCCCGCCTTAGCAAAGCTAGAAAAGCTAGGTGGCGTGACGGTCAGATAATGTATTTTCACACTATCAAGGATAGGGAGAATTGCCCATTCCGTTGTGTCTACATCCAGCATAGGTAAACTGCTTTAATTATTTTCATTTTGATTTCACAAGTGTTTCTGAGGTTCTGGTTTAGTCGAATTAAACATGTTGACATGCCAATTTTGTCAATGCATTTGAGAAATGTTTCCCTCACTACAAGAAATTACCTCACGCATTTAAACGGTCTGATAAATATCGAAAAATCGCTGATATCCAGACCAGAGAAATTCAGACATTTCTTTTCTGCAAATTGAGCAATCTTCCTGCCCTTCATAAAGTACACCCCCACCCCTCCCCATCACTGCGCCTATTTAAACAAGAGTAATACAGTGTATTCGGGACACAACAAAAGCTCCTGTAGCCTACAGAAAGATGATACGTCCATTCACAAACTGGGAATTTCATTTTCATATATAATTATGATGTTATCATTGACTTATAAATCCCAATACATATGGGTCAGGTCGTCAGAAAAGTACATTTGGCTGCTCATCACTAAATCTGAATTAGGCTGATATTAAACTGACAAATACTAGGATTATCTCATTATTTTCTATATTGAATTGATGTGAAAAAATGTGCTGAAATTCATTTTGAACTTTATTCTTGTTTTAATCTTGGGTTATTCGAGTGGATTGATAAAGAGAAATTGTACATTTTCTGGCGACTTCACCCATATCTTTTCCAATATGGCTATTTTATTGCACCTCATACAGAAAAGGTGTATAATAGATAATTCGTTTTTGACAGTGTTACAAAATATAAAAGATGACGACCGTAGACAATATTATCAGTAGGCCTACTGTAGGATATACAACCGTCAAGTTGTATAGTTTATCTATTTCTGTTACTATTTCTGTAGTGTTACTACGACTACTTATTTATTGACCTTGCTGATATTAAGATTATTATTTTCTCTAGTCCCACTGTCTCTTAATTCTCTTCTCTTGTCCCAGTGTATGTATACGACATATATATAGAACATTTACTATCAAAATTAAGATTTATATTTCAGTAGTCCCAGTGTCTTTCAATTCTCTAACAATTGTCAATAATTAAGTTAATTAATTTACGAGTAATTAAGGTGATAATACCGATGATATAATTGAGTGGGTAGAGCCAAATGGAAGCACAAGAAGGGATTCCCCGTTTACTGAGTCAGGCAGGGAATTCCCACACACCCATATTGCCATAATACGACCTGCTGCCACTTGTAGAGCATGCAGGGGCTGTCTGTATGTACCTATCATAACAAGACTTAATCGGTGGAATTCACTGAACCAACGATACCAAATATATTAGCCACTATATCATTAATTGTAATGTTCCATGGGTATATTTACTGCTAATTTAGTAACTAAACTAGCCTAATGTCACCCCGGAATAGTCGGAATACCATCAGTCATCACTCCGCTCAGATGTTAAAAACGCTCTGAACACCTGAGAACTCATCATTCATCGATTGAAAACAAAACCTTCTAATCGTTAAATATGGTAACACTGCCCACGCTACCCGATACAGTGGAATGGGAGCCATCTAATCCATGAGAAATCCAGCAAAATTCCCGACCAAAACAAGCACAATTCAAAAGTCCCACTTTCCACCCGATCACCTGTAATTTAGGAGGAGTGCTCCTTGCACACCTGCATCCATGTTTACATATGTTTCTCCCCAAAACAAAACGAGGAAAACCAAAACAGAATGAAGATAACCTCCTGATATAAAGATAAGAGGAGTTATATCGGGCCACCGGGTGATAATGAATGGTTATAGAGGTAAAGATAAGGGACTTACCTGGTTTAGTTAGACTGTTGTGGCCTCCTTTACCTGCTTCACCTGTACTTTACTGTTTCCGGTATGCGCGCGCACCGCTCCGCTTGGCTGCCTCGCTACTCAGTCGCCACCTGGTGTAAATGTTATATAACACCGATTCCTTCTACTTGACACTTTTTTAAAAAAAATAGTATGTTTTGTTTTCAGATTTTTATTCAGCTAGACATTATACAATTGATAGTGAATGATACCCTCTTTCTTGGTACAAGCTGATTTAATCATGATAATATAAAATGGAAAATATTATAATAAAGACATTGTAAATTTACAATTATTATAACAAAGACATTGTACAATTACAATTATTATTATTAAAGTTATATTAGGGAAAATTATAAAATTAAGACAATTTAAAACCACACAACCGGGACAGTGGAGAAATATAAGAATATTGAGCTAGTTCTGATGCTTTGTACACGATAGTATAGAAATGACTCAGAACAGTTTTGCGTAATTAGATGAAACCAATTATCAGTGAGTGATTCACATAAGTAATGCATAAATGACTATTCCCTTCCTTCTGCAGTCAATAATTTGGGGTAACATCTCTCAGAACATATAAATGTCTCTCTTTCTCACCATTTTCTGTAATTACTTCATCGCCTACAATCCAAACAGATTGTATGTCAATATTCATTGTACAACAAAGAACTATTTCTGTTTTGGGGTAAATATAATATTTTTCCTCTGACCACCCAACCCTGAGGGATTCGGAGGAAACAAAATAGCTTAAAATTGACATGACCATCCTGCCTTCTTTGGAATAAACGTCGCGCCTTGAATAAATGCTGAGGTATTCTGCTGAGGTAATTTTCTACACATATATAGGAAAGAAAATGTATGTCATCGCGTTAAAAAAAATAATTGTAGCTGTCTGATATAGACATGTTTAGGAAACATAGAACACTTCAAAAGCAAACGGTTTTGGGGGATTTCAGCCATGTTTCAAAGCCCAATAAATCAGAAACGAACACCATGACCCACATTTTTTTCCTTTCTATGTCCACAAACACCTAGAAAATAATATACTAACAAATGAGAAAAATGACTTTTTTTTCGGTTGGGAAAACATTATTTTGTGCTCCCAAACGCACCAAATGCCCCGAAATGGCACCTTAATTTTTTTCAGGGGGATGGGGGGTGGGGGGCATGACCCCTGAACCTGTTAGCATGCTTCGTGCCTTTGGCACTTGCACATCTAGGTCCACCCGGCCTAAAAATGACGCCCCCCCCCATCGATCAGTGATAGACCAGCCTACGGGCCTGAATATGATGTTGTGAATATCTATTATGTTGTTCTACATCATCTGTAAGGTAATGAGCAGCAATTCCAAAGGTAAAATATTGTTAAAATTACATACACTAAAAAATATACAAGTTTATCCACTCAAAAAGAACCAGAATTCACCATTTAAGGAGTATATTTCCCTCCTCTGGGGGCATCCCGCCTTCGGCGCTCACAGAATCCCCAACATGTGCCCTTTTCTCAGACCTTTTCTTCGAACCTTTTATTATCCATTTTGTTCCCAAATCCGTGAAAATTAAATGTTTTCTTTGTTCATAAGACTTAAGATGGGTACTAGGACCCAGAAGTTTGTCTAAGTTTCAAGTGATTATGATTTTTTTAATCATTTAATTCGAATTTAGAACCTTAAAATGGAAGTTTCCCCTCCAAATGGTTATCTGCCATAGGAATTTTCTAGATATTTTCTTTTCAAGAATAAAAGACAATCATGTCTGCATATATATAAAAGTTTAAGAAAAAAAGGAGACAATTAATTACCATTTTGAAAAAGATTGATCCCACACATTGTATTTCTAAATAAGGAATCAAAGAAAATGAAATTTATTTTCACAATTAGATAGAAAGATAGTTTTTGTCATTCATATTGCTTTTTACCATATATATTGAAATCGGTTGAGTGGTATATCGCATTGTCATGTATGTATATATGGATCTAACTTTACCCTGAAATATGCACTCCAGTTTACAGAAATGTGAAAAATATTTTCTGAGTGAGTCAGTGAAAAATGTAAAAACATAGGCCTCTATGGGATTTTAAAAACTGTTATGTTAATCGATCCAATCTCAGCTTTTTGCTTAAACGGCCTCCACGAATTATATCATTATTAATTTCTACCCCTACTATAACTATTTCTCAGCCAGTACCTATAATAAAAGGTGATGCGGGATGACGCACCCCAAATTCCGTAACTATTAGGATTCTCATTGCATTGTAATCATATTTGGTGATAGACCCACCCCTCCCTAATTTCGCTGCACATTACAAAGTGTATTGTTTACCATTCACTATGCCATGGGAGCTCAGCTGTTTCGCGCTTCCGGCAGGCCCGCCTGTAGCGCCACCGCACGGAGATTTTGCTACCACAACCTCATTGTGTAAGTAAATGTGCATGTTTTTATTCAAAAACTACTGTCCTGATGACAATAATGATGAAATCCTTATGATCTGATATTGATTTAGCTGTACATAAAACCCATTCAAGTGACTGCCTATTCACGCGTACACAAGTAGCCATGCAGGTATAGGGTTGATGGTTCGGCTAATATTGATTATGATCTCTGATGATTACTTTCATGTATGTCAGAGGTATAAAAATACAGAAACACACATGTAAACAATGTCCCCCTTGATGAAGTAAAGCGGCTTAAGATGAGGTAAAGCAGCTTTCCTGATTGGTGTGGTCACAGTGATGGAAGCAGCAAGAAGCGATCCTCGCGGTAAACTTTATATATGCACATCCAAGAGAGTAGTATATAAAAAGCCGGTTTATATTCAGGCTACACTACAAATTATACCATACCATGGTTTTAGTTTGAGTTAAATCTTGACTAAATGACGAATAAAGGATGTTAGTTCCCCCTTATCACTGACATAGTTCTATGATGTTTTGAAACTATCAACTTCAATGATCTATGAAGAAATAGATCAATTAAGATCCCTGCCCAGTTTGGGAAGTCGCCCCTGTTCTCAGCTATGATAAAGGAACGATGTCTAATTTATATAATGTAGGCATATATAGGCCTTCAGCTGTACCCCAAAAGAGTGATTTTCGTTCCGGATTTTGGGCACTACTTTTTAGTAGCAGATTCCTATTGCTAATACCCTATATTATAATATCCCAAAAGTTCTCCATGCAATTCCTGCCAGATTTTGAGTAATTGAGCATTGTTTCTGACAGTGCAAAGCCTATGGAGCCAACGGTCTGGCTTAATTTTAATGGTCATTTTAATAGAACATCATTTATTTGATGAATGTTGAATCTTCGGTCATACCAATGATTTTTTTATTGATTCCAGATCTCCGGAATCTTCTGATTCTGAATCTGCCATTCTTAACTTTCTAACTTCTGAGGAATTTTAGTTCTCCATGTTTGGAAAATAAAATGTAAAAAATCAAATAAATAAATAATAAAAAATATTATCTTCTCTATTTAGAATGAAGTGACTGATATCAATCAATAGAGAATACTGTGCCCTAAAATTGTTTTCTTTTGACCTAAGATGTCAGTGCATTATTTTCAGAGTTATTAGCAAAATGCCTCATAAAGGTCAAGGTCAAAGGTCATTAATCGTGAGGTATTTTGCAAATAACTCTGAAAATAATGCACTGACATATTAGGTCAAATAAAAACAGTTTTAGGGGACATCATTTCCTATCAATTCATATCAGTCACTTGATTCTAAACCCATTAGATAATTTATTCATTGATTAATTATTTAATTTTTTAACTTTTTTTTTTCAAACGTCAATAATTAAAATTCCTCAAAAATTACAAAGTGGAAATTGGCAGATTCGAAATCAGGAGATTCTGGAGATTTTGAATCAATCATAAAAATTTAGTAGGACAGAGAATTCAACGTTTACCAAATAAATGATGGACTATTAAAATTACCATTAAAAATGAAGCCAGACCATAAGCTCCATAGGCTTTGCACTGTCTGATTGATTGCTCATTTTCTCAAAAACTGGCACGAATATCATGGAGAACTTTTGGGATATTATAATATATAGTATTAGCAATTGGAAACTGGTGTCAAAAAGTAGTGCCCAAAATCCGGAACGAAAATCATTTTCTAGCCATATTCTGAGGCTCAAATATGGCCAATTCCACCAATTTGACAACATTTGGCCCCCAACCGTGGAAAGTGATAAAATGGGCTTAAGTCAAATTAATTACTAATAATTTGATAATTTTTTTTGATTGGATGGTTCTACCAACCTGCGGAACCACATTTTTGGCATTTTTGTTCCAATTTTTTTTTTTTTTATTTCAAAAGCCCATTTTGGGGGCAAAAATCATTTTTTTAAACTGCTATTAGTCTGTGGAATTGCTGAATTTCTAAATAATCTGCAAAATTGAACATTTTTTTTGTATGTTGTGATAGTAGGTTACGTAAACATGATCTGTGTAAAAAAAAAATGCAAAAAAAATATTTTTTCGCCAAAAGCCATCAAAAACCAATTTTTTTTTGTGTGGGGCACCCCCCATGTCGTGTGCCGTCATGTCGTGTGCCTAAGGTGGAATAAAAAAATAAAAAAATAAAAATTATATCAAATTATGATGAATAATGATAAAATGCATGGGATTATACATATATGGAACCTCAAATGTATTGATTTGTGTCTTTCATGAATTGTAGCAGAGAAATAACATGCTGGCAAAAGATGGTGGGTACCCTAGCTCCTGTAGTGTGCCGTCACGCCTATTTAAGGTTTTTTAGAGCCTTATAAGGCACAACTTCAATAATAAACTTTAAATTTGACATTTATTATTGACTTTGCTTGGTACCAATCTATGTAGATTGAAATTCATGATTTCCGAGTTGTTTTTACATGATTCTTAAGGCAAAATGCTTTAAAAATGTGCCGTCACGTTGTGTTGTGTGCCGTCACGCCTGCCGTCGTGTGCCGTCACGCCTGCTGTCACATAATATCAGAAATTATATCTCTAACATATATACATAATATTAGTACGTTTATCCTTGAAGATTTTGCCTCTAAACACTTAAACAGAACAGGAACATTAAATACAAGTATTTGAGTCAACTTAAAAACCTAAACAAGGGTAATGAATGTTATATATATTCTAGATATAATGAGTTATATAATGTGTATAAATACATTATAATGTGGGCAGAGGGTCAATGACCTATCACCCTTGCCGCTGCCATTATTATTACCATTACTGAATGGTTATTTGGCTGTAACTTTTCTTCTAGTTAGAATATTTTCACCAAATAAAAGGTGTTATGATCCTTATGTCGAGACCTATCAAGTACAAAATAGTTCAATACATTATGTGCATATTTGTTTTATCTATTTCTAATTTAAATACTCATTTATGTAGAAATATGTACCATTATTCGTCATGCTATTTTTAGCATTTTTTTCATATTTTGGGATCTATTTTTGACCCCCCTGTAAACAAATTCCTAATTATCAGAATGGTTCCAAACTTGGCAGTTTAATGTGCATATATATAAGGTTGATAGAAAATAAAAAATCAACCGATAAATGTAAAAATTATTTTTGGGTACTCAGGGGGTGTCTAGGGGCCCAAATGTTGTCAAATTGGTGGAAATGGCCATATAGATTCTACAACCATTTGCTTGAAGAGATTGGTTTCTTTAAGCCCCTTTTGACACTATATATATATAGTCGCATTCTACACAGTAGAACTACTAGAAAAACTGTATTCTGAGGATCTAAAAATAGCAGAGGCTTTGTATTCCTACCAAAAAAGGTGTACAACTTATGGATTAAGCGGCAAAAGCTGTTAATTATGTTGAACTGGAGGGAGGGTTCATGTGACAAAGTGTGATAAGGGAGAATGTTATTTGTATTCTGTTGTTTAGAGAATATATCTATGTTCATTTATGTGTTTAAATTTGGCCTTTTTGCAAATTCCCTATTGTGTATCCCAGGATGCACCATAATATACATGCACAGTAGCACATGCAAATCCCCTATTAACTCAGCCCCAAGTCAACGTCAAATTTTACACTCGGAAATTGATCAGGAAAATATGTAAAGGGTCGCTGACACATTCTAGGGTTCCCAGTCACTTGAGGCGTGTACACATGTGTGTGACTCTACATATAGACATGCAGTTGACAGGATGCTGGTCCTATTTCTGCAGCACCAAGCTTAATCTGACAAGATTCTAAAGAAATCCTATATGGGAGGACTAAATGAACACATGTGCCTATACCCCTATTTCCCCTTCACTAGCTAGTTTTCCTCTACTACAAATGGGAACATACCTATTGTTTGATTTGCCTGATGTAAGAGGAGGAGCAAAGTTTATGTACAGCTCAGAGCCACAGGTGCCACCAGTGACAAGTTGGTTCTTCTGTCTCACATTTCTCAACTACATAAAAAGTTCAAACCATGAGCAGCTCAGTAATCAAGGGTCGGGAGAGCTGCTCTGATCTTCAGCCATTTACATCAAGATTGTTCCTCTACTATATATACTTCCAGTATACGCGACGCTCTGCATTGTCTGCTGTCTATGCCTGGCATCAGTGTCTCCCAACAACCAGGTGTGCTGTACACATCCACTCGCCACGATTATCCACCTACAGAACCAGCACCAGAAGTAGACTGATTTGTACCAATTTATTTCCAATATTTTCACTTCACTTCTCTATTTCATTCATTGGTGGTTTGCAAGCTCAGTCAGGTATAAATCCCTGCACTGCCTTAACTCTGTCGTATCTATTCACTGCCAGTCAGAGGGTTTGGATAATCCTGGGAACTATTTTGTTTAATTTACTCAGATTTTCAGTTATTGGAATAACAACATGTCTGCATAAATTATGCAGGTAAATTGAGTAATACTTTTATAGTTTGTTCATGAGGATTAGTTGGATACTTACTTTGTGAACTAAATTGTATATAATCGTTAGATCAATTGAATACTGAATGCTACATTGCAGTTTATTCAGATTTTAGTTTAAACTAAAATACTTTCTTTGACTTATAAATTGGGATATTAAATTTTACTTGAATCTAGGTGAACCATTAATTCATTCCAAGTAGAAAGTGTACATACTAATGTTCTTAATATGAAGAAAGTAATCAACCTGAATAGATAGTGAGAATATAATTTACACTCAATGTAGACATATCAAAACATGGCCTCATTTGATATTATCGTGGTTATACGTGTGCTGCAAAGTGTTCTCGTAGTAATATTTAATGGTGCAACAATAGGAAGCATCATTAAGTTCCCCTTCCTCCGGTCTCCTGCTAACATCCTCATTTTAAACTTGGCTTTGTCAGATTTACTACATGGAGCTTTACTTCTGATATTTTACCCAGTGAGGAACACCGTCACTGATCATTTTATTTGGATGATTATCTGCCACGTTCAGATTGTGCTAGAAGCTACAACTTTGGTAATCCAACTCACAACCTTTAGTCTCATATCCATAGAAAGGTACATTTCACTAAGAGCAGCTCTTGGTCGTGGGAAGGCTTGGAACATGAAAAAATCTTACATGGCAGTTTCATTCTGTTGGATCTTAGGGATATCTTTCTCAATCGAGGGAATTTTTATGACGAAAAGTCCAACTGTAATGTTTAGTTGTCTACCAACAAATGGGGTGAAGAATTCATATATTGCAACCTTTCTAGCAATATTCTTTACTTCAACAGTTGTTACACTTGTGTTTTATTCCCTTATTGCTCATGTAGCCCTTAAGAAGAGTTCCATTGCTACTAGCAATGTCCCTACCACTGCTCAGATCAAGAAGAGGAAGATGGAGATACAGATCACAAAAATGTTGGCCTTGGTTGTAGGTCTGTTCTTCATGCTGTACTTTCTCTTCATTGTTTTTCTGATTATAAACACATATGATAAGTCATTCTATGTAGGTCTTGCATACCGCATCAGCTTGTATGCTGTGGACGTGAATTTCTGGATAAACCCCATAATATACGCCTGGCGTAGTCCAGACTTTAACAAGGCTTTCAAGATCCTGATCAAAGTTGTGCTGAGGAGGCAGAATGTTGTTTCAGTCAGTGCTGCTAACACTGCTGCTAACACTGCTGCTAACACTGCTGCTAACACTGCTAGCATAAGTATTCCTTAAAGGGTCACTGCTGGCACAAGTATTCCTTAAAGGGTCACTAAACAGGTTAATGGTCACATAGAAAACGATCCATAAGTAGATGTCTCAATTTTACAGATTTTATTCATGGCTGCAAAGTGTTGATACTTTAAAGGCTGACGGAATTTGCTAAAATCAATCCCATGATGCACTGTAATTGACATGCACAGTGGCACATGCAAATCTCCTCGTCGTCGAAGTCGTAGATGATGTTTCTGTAGTTTATTGTAGATGAATGAGTTTACTGAACATGGGTATTTGTGGAATATATATATATAGTGTTGCATGTAAGCAACATTGCTAAAAAGGCATCAATCAACGTAGCGATTTGAGGCCCCCTGGATTGGATTTTTCATGAGTCTCATATTTTTTTGATATATTGGACTTATTATCTTGGACTTTATTTATCTCTTTAAAGACAAAACAAAATTGTAAAAAAGGTCTATGGGATACAAAGCCTTGTATAGTTTTGATCTAGAAAACCTGATATTTTAGCCAATGACCCCCCAATATTTTTTAGTTTTCCTATTGTATACTTATTACTCTAAAAGCTGTCATGTCTAGAAACCATGGCATTCACTGTGAAAAAGGCATTTACATTTTGAGTGCTGTTGTCAGAAATATTCGGCCTCATATAGGTTTATATCTACTTGTCTAGGGTGTTCATATATCTATATGATAGCGTAGGATGTCCCGCAACACAACAATAATCAGGGCTCCTGAGCGGGGTTAATTTGTCAGGCTAAGGGAGTGTTTTTGTCAATTATCACTGGATACCCATGTCGATTTGTCCATCTAAGAAAAAGCCATGTTGATTTAAGGCCCCAAGAGCCCTACAATTGTATTTGTAACTTGACCTCAAACAGATTGCTATTATTATGCTAGTGATACAATATGAAAAGAAACCTCATGCACGGGTGGGGGTATGCAATCAAATACCATTAGTCTGCATTTGGGTCGACCTCATTTAACATAGGGGTATATATTAAACTATCATTATTCTTATAGGTGGACAGCTGGTTTCATTCAGCATGGGGAGATACCTGTTATTCAACCATGGATGTATTAAGGGGTTTTGTGGAATAAGAATAAGAAGAAAGATTAATTTATATCATGGAATACTAAGGACTATTAATTGTATCAAGGGTCATTCCCTTTCAAGCGCACTTGTATATCAGTAGGAAAATGCCCAGGGAGTGAGATGTGACTGAGATCTCACTCCTGAGAATAATGTTGAGATCATGCAGGCATGTACAGCCTTCAGTCCAGTAACACAGAAACTCATATGATTCAAGGAATTGCACATGTGCACTATTATATGATGTGATGTATATAATTAGTAAACTTACAACAACTGTGCACTTGTCATGGTAAGGCCGCACCACACGTTTAACAATCTATTTGCTATGTAGTTTTGTACTCTTTATATCAGACTGGCGCCAGTACGCTGAACAACTGGGCACTGGGCTGGCAAATGGTGGCTAAATGGGGAGATGAAATGACAGAAATTCCTCTTGTTCTCCAGGATATGCCATGAGTCTCATATGGTTCTCTGATGTCCTTTTCTTTTCATGGCTTCTGCTTTAAAAATGTTTCTTGTAAGGTACATGGTTTGATAGAAACATCAGATCTACCTTAAAAGCTTGTAGAGTGGTCGTAGAGCTATTATATTGAAGAATTCAGGGTCATTCTCCAATATGCCTCTGAGCCGGTAGGGGGCGTGGCAGATAATAACTGGATACCCCTGCCGCCGTCTAAAATGGGTAGTACTTTTCAATTCTATTCAATCCAATCTCCTATTCTCTCTTC
Organism: Sthenelais limicola; assembly: GCA_942159475.1. Lineage (NCBI taxonomy): Eukaryota > Metazoa > Annelida > Polychaeta > Phyllodocida > Sigalionidae > Sthenelais > Sthenelais limicola. Next base: position 3,076,620 of record OW804098.1, read on the forward strand.
CCCCCCCCCCCCCCGATAGAACATTGTGACTGGACATTGAATCAGCCAGCTTCCTTGACAAAATCATTTTGCGGTAATCAATACAATATCACTTGAGATCTATGTGAGCCATCTTGAAAGTTAGAGCCCTGTACATGCAGTCAGTAAAAAGCCTTCTATAACTTTGTGCAGAGCATTGAATGTTGTAAATCCACAATTAATATAGTGAGGATAATATGCTGATGTTGAGGTGGGGCCAGTGTAATGTATTGTTTACCCCCACAGGTTCTCCACCAATAATTGGTATGAAGAATAGGGGATTTGCATAGCCGCCATTTTGGTACGGTATAAAATCTATAGTAAACATGCCATTTTCAGCATGTGCTGTTTACCAGTGCTCTAATGTCAATATTCATGTGTTATACATGTTTGCATAACACAAGTCTTCATCTTTCCCATCATGCATTTGGTTAACATAGATCATATATACAATCTATGATATTGGTGAACGTTGCCATATATTTGTATGTCAGATTTCATCAAAATCAATCCCATGATGCACTGTAACTGACATGCACAGTGGCACATGCAAATCTCCTATTGAGAAGTCGTAGATGATGTTTCTGTAGTTTATTGTAGATGAATGAGTTTACTGAACATGGGTATTTGTGGAGTGTATATATATTATATAGTGTTGCATGTAAGCAACATTCATGTAACGTTTGGAATGTTCCAGTAATGTCTAGGCCTATCATATGGATCTTTCCAGAGGGACATGATAGTTCTGGAACATGATCAAAGACCAGTCAACATAAAGTTTTTTTTGGTTTTTTTAAACAAATTTTATTGACAATTTCACATTCGTGATACGTTTCATGTATATTAAAGAATTAGTTAAATAGTTACCTTTAATATTATTATTGTAATCATTAGTTCATAAATCATATTAATCAAGGTTATGCCTTGTTACATGTGTTAATCATACAACCCATGACCAGGAGGACTCTGTAGCCCCAGCGGTTTCTGCACCACCACAGTCCTCCAGGAGGCAGGCTTAGCCAGGATTTCATGGATCCAGAGCAGGAGGCTGATCCACACACTCCACAGGACCAGGAGTAGGACCACAGAAACCTGGACCATTCAGGACACCTCCTTGACACCTCACATGATTGGCCTTGTCCGCTGCTGGTTCCTGTACAAGACCCTGATGACCCAGCAGCTACTGGTTTACCCTGCTGTAGTGCAACAAGGGATTGTCTCTCTCTTTCCCTCTGTGGTCTAACACTCCCAGAGTATTTGTACTTGTGTGTGCCACCAGGCGTATGTGAATAAATATGGCTTAACTGTAAACCCACACATATTTGTTATACCTTGTATTAAACAAAACTTGGGCTCATTTCAGATTGATAATTCCATGTAGATTACTCACTGAGGGGAAGGAGATATATGTCTATGAACCTTCCACTGTTTGTTACATAAATCATAAGAAGAAAAATAATAGTATATCTACGTGGAAATGGGTTTTTGTTTCTGCAGTTCTTCCCACAACACCAGCTATACAAGCTACAATTAGCAATAAATGCTAAACAATATTCATTAACAATAAGAGACATTTTGGTTTTGTGACCCATGCAGCAGCCATTTTGAATTCCAATATATATCATGAGTGGTGTAAGTTGTACACGCTTACTTGATATGTACTGAACTGCATAAACTGTACTGGAGTACTGTGTATAGTGATGCATAAGTGATATACGGTAATAAAATGAAATGAAATGAAATAGTTTTGGGGTAACTATTATCTGATATATGACATGAAGAACAAAAGGACAGCCAGAATCTAGGTTATTTCAGATTTATTTAACCTCATAGGAGTTTTTGATTTAGAATATTAATTGGAACAAAGTATTGTATCATTGAGTATCTTTAGATTAATAATATTATTTCTTTTTTTTGCTGTCTCACTCTGTAATTGTTTATTGAGTTGAGATTTTTGTGCCCGGTCAGCCGGGCAATCTCCGTAGGTGGAATCCCATGGTCCGCCAAGTCTTGCACTGTTTTTTTTCGCAAGCTATGATTTGTGATACGTAGGTTGGTACCCATTGGCTCGACGATCTTCTTCACGATTTTTCCTAGGTAATTTCTACCTATTGGTTGATTAATATACCAAATGTCATCATGTTCTTTAGCTGCCTTCTTAGTGCCAAGATAAAATGGCGACTCGGGCTTTTTCATTTCTTCGGGACGTTTGTTAGCAAATTTTTTGTAGAGAAGAACGGGACATCTATCCGGATCTCCTGTGGCGAATACTTTTGCATTGAAAGCTCGGCTGTTGGAGCCACCTTGCCTGGTCTTGGTCAGCCTCTCGTGGAACTCGATATATTCGTCTCCATCGTCATTAGTTTTCAACATTAAATCCCCCAGCACATATTTGTTGGTTCGGTACAGCCTCTGAGGCCTAGGGTTGATGTAAATAAGAAAAAAATGGTGTTTTGGAGTTTTTCCCCACTGCTTGAGCCCAACTGTCCCATATTCTATAATTTATCAGTCATATCAGACGTGATGGTGTCAGCCTTTTTTGGTTTATTCCCTAGACCCTGCTCTTTTAGCTCCTTCCTTCTGGCTGCGAGAGTTTGTCGTGCTAAGTCAAAATGCTCCGATTTATCGATATCCACTTGATATTTATGCTCAGAAAGATGTCTGAAATGAAATTTAAAAAGCATATTAATCGACTCGTTCATTAATATCAACGTTTGTTATGTTTTTCAATGATTTATTTCTATTTCAGGCCCAATCTACGATGGTTCCTGTAAAATACGACAGGCGGCGACATTGTAGTTACCTTGCCGTCAACACTAGGGTCGACACTCGGTCTCTCAGAAAGCATCGGAAGAATGAACAGGTTGGTCATTTACGTTATATTTTGCTTATTTTATTTTTAATCATTATTTAATATTTACCTTGCTATGCCTCTGTACATAGCGGTGAGGCTATCTGGTTGATACGGACTGCCGTCTACCTTTTGGGCCGACATCAAAAACTTCGCCATGTACACGTTCAACCTTGCTGGCTCTATCTGTACTAAGTCGTCGTAACGTACATTGCTGCTTGTCAAGAACTCTTGGAACCTAGTGACTGCCTGAAATATTAATATAAACGTTCATTAACAATCTTCATATTACCCAGTTCATTTAGTTTTTTAAATTATAGAGAAATATCATATGTATTTAAAATAGTTCTAGGCCTATTGAGTCTGTTCAGTGATAATATAATTCTACTTACTCGTCTCGTCGCTCTTATGGTGTTTATGTTTCGCTTCTCGTTGATGTATTTTTCAACCTCCTTTTGATTCTCCAGCATTTCATATTGAAGCTCTCCTTGCTGTTCGATAAATTGTTCAATCTGGGCTATATTTCCAGGTTGAGGTTCGGCAGGTTCTGTGGGTTCTTCACGTGCAGCTTCCACAACGACCACTGTTTCCGAAGGCTCATCTTTACTAAAGGAATTATTCAACAAATCTCGGAGCATATCGTCTGTGATGTAGATCGTTTGCTCACCACTCTCCTCTGCAGCTATTTCATTGACTACTTCCATCGTCAGGTCTGGAAATATCTCTTTATATAACAAATCGAATATCTCAACCTCCATAGTGAGTAGCTCTCGTCACGAGCAGACACTTCTATGAGCAGGAACTACTTTCAGAGCCTACTCAATTTATGAATAATTGTGACGTAGGCACTTTTTTTGCCGTGTAGGCCCAGAGGCCCGTGCTACGTTGGGCTCATCATTCCAATAATATAATCCTTTTTAATAATATTTATTTCTCTCCTACATGCATGTAAGTTGTATTTTTTTTTTTTCGGTGGAAATATAGTTTAAATAAAGAAAAATGTACAAACAAACACTGGTATTTCTTTAAAAAAAATGCGGGCAATATGACAAAAATGCGGTCAATACGGCGGCCGTATTGCCCGCATTTTTCAATACGAGGCCCAGTGCTTAAGCCTATGGGAGTATCATACCAACTCCACCAAAAGTATATTAAATAGCCAAATTGCCTCTGATATTAAGGAAATAACAAGATTCATAGATATCTCATCAAAGCAATTATCTCAGTATTTTTCATTAGCCTACTTGTCGATGTTTATGTACCCTACAAGTTCACCAGTCTTCTTATCATATACAAGATCATCCTTTATTTTGATTTCATCCTGCAATATGCCAACAAATGATTTGAAATCTTCGCCATAGGAACCCACAGCCCTTGCCTCTTCGATCAACTTGTCCATATACTGTGGTAGAAACCCATGTTTTGCTGGCATGCAGTTGGTATGATCACAGAGTGTCCTCTCAGATGGTAATGATATAAAGTCTGAGTGCCGCATGGCAGCATATCCTTTGACACTTTTACTTTTAAGGTAGATACACCATTGGACAATCATGGGGTGCCACTTCATTGAAGCCTTATTCTTTAAAGAATTAAACTTCAGTTGTTGTTGCCAGAATAATTTTGGGAAGTTAGTTTGGTTTGGGAAGGGCAATAAAGGGCCTAATCATGATTTCATAACCCCTAATAATAGGCTATACTAGTTTGTGCTTTGTAATGGCATAACTAAACATGATTATTGTCTTTCCGTTGTCACTCTCATAAACAAAAGGCAGTCCATAACTAAAACCCACATCTTTAAAATGGGTAGTTTCATTTACTAAATAAAAGGGAGGATGTCACAAATTGGTAAACAGAGTAAAACTTCCATGGGTATCCATTGGCAAAGTACAAATGAACTTAAACTAACTTTGTCTTTCCATAGCACTTGTCTTTCCGTAGCACTTGTCTTTCCATAGCCAGAGCATATATTGCTGTAGCTCCTCAGCGTAATTACACATTTTAAAACAATTTTCAGGAGTGTTGAAGGGGTGCAGGGGGGATAATTTAACACTCTTATCAAACCTGCTCTATTGATTATTAAAATATGCGGAGCTATTTATTGTGGTGAGGTAAAGACAAATATTTTTTACCACACCAGGGTTTCAAGTTGTTGCATCATCTTGTATCAAGGGTATTATATTTTTCCACCATTTTTTTTTGTTCTCAACAAAGGATAGTTCAAGGTGTGTGCCTATAGCATAATATAACAGTTAATACTTTTTACTTTTTATATAGTGACCTGTCATATTTGGGCTACGGAAAGACACTCTAATGTTTACCATAATTAAAAGTTATATATATTTTTATTTTTAAGCAATTTCAGTAATATCTCTTTTTCACCATGTAATTTAAACTGTTTTAAATACTTTTGAGTGTTTAAATTAGTACTAGATAATTCGGCTTTTTAATAGGATTGGTGGTTCTAGATTATCTGTAAAAATAATATGTGAAAAATTACAAAATGAGCCACATTTAAGACAAAAATGAGCTTCAAAATGCAGTTTAACATAACGAGACTGATACTTTAAATCAATGCAAAACTAAATAAACTCATATACCCGGTATTCCTCATTTTTCAGCGTAATTTAGGAGAATTCCCTAAATGTGTACAGCTGCCAATTGTACATTTTCTGAAAATCTGAGCCATGTAAATTCTACAACCCTTTGCTTGAAGAGATTGGTTTCTTTAAGCCCCTTTATCACTGTACATTCATAGTCTACACAGTAGAACTACTAGAAGAAGAACTGTATTCTAAGGATCTACAGATAACAGAGGCTTTTTATTCATACCAAAAAAGATGTACAACTTATGGATAAAGTGGCAAAAGCTGTTAATTACGTCACACTGGAGCGAGGGGTCATGTGTGATAAGGGAGGATATCATTTGAGTTCTGTTGTTTATATTGAAATGTGGTTATATTATTATTCAAACAGGAAAGCATCCTGCCGTAATTAGGTCAGCAATGACGCAATAGCAAAGTCATAAAAGATACGAAACTAAAGTGAATAATTTTAACAGTTTAAAGAATACATCTATGTTGAACTCTATTTTGAAAATCATTTATGTGTTTAAATTTCGCCTTTTTGCAAATCCCCTATTGTGTATCCCAGCATGCGCTGTAACATACATGCACATCCCCTATGGTGTATCCCAGCATGCACTATAACAGACATGTGCAGTGGCACATACAAATCCCCTATTGTGTTGAAGGGGTGCAGGGGGGATAACCCAGCATGCATTGCAACAGACACGTGCAGTGGCCCACACAAACCCCCTATTGTGTATCCCACCATGCACTGTAACATACATGCATAGCAGCACATGTAAATCCACAAATACATAGCCCCAAGTTAACATCAAGCCAATTTTATACTCGGTCGGAAATTGATCAGGAAAATCTGAAATGGGACACTGACACATTCTAGGGTTCCCAGTCACTTGAGGCGTGTACACATGTGTGTGACTCTACATATAGACATGCAGTTGACAGGATGCTGGTCCTATTTCTGCAGCACCAAGCTTAATCTGACAAGATTCTAAAGAAACCCTATATGGGAGGACTGAATGAACACATGTGCCTATTGTTACATTGGTGGGTTGTTCAGTAGTCTTGGAGGCGTGGGTGCCCCTAGTTCCCCTTTACTAGCTAGTTTTCCTCTACTATACATGGGAACATACTTATTGTTTGATTTGCCTGATGTAAGAGGAGAAGCAAAGTTCATGTACAGCTCAGAGCCACAGCTGCAAGCAGTGACAAGTTGGTTCTTCTGTCTCACATTTCTCTACTACATAAATTCTTCAAACCATGAGCAGCTCAGTATTCAAGTGTCGGGAGAGCTGCTCTGATCTTCAGCCATTTATATCAAGATTATTCCTCTACTATCGGTAATGTTCTGCATTGTCTGCTGTCTATGCCTGGCATCAGTGTCTCCCAACAACCAGGTGTGCTGTAGGCCTACACATCCACTCACCATGACTAACCACCTACAGAACCAGCACCAGAAGTAGACTGATTTGTACCAATTTATTTCTAATATTTTCACTTCACTTCTCTATTTCATTCATTGGTGGTTTGCAAACTCAGTCAGGCATAAATACCTGCATTGCCTTAACTCTGCCGTCTGTATTCACTGCCTGTGATCTGAAGCCAGCAGAGGGTTTGGATAATCGTGGGAACTATTTTGTTTAATTTACTCAGATTTTCAGTCATAGGAATAACATGTATGCAGGTAAATTGAATAGGCCTTTTATAGTCTGTTCATGAGGATTAGTTGAATACTTACTTTGTGAACTAAGTTGTGTCTAATCATTATACCCATTGAATACTGCATGTTACATTGCAGTTCATTAAGGTTACCAAATGCTACTTGAATCTACGTGAACCATTAATCTATTCCAAGTAGAAATTGTACACAATAATATTCTTAAAATCAGGAAAGTAATCATTCTGAATAGATAGTAAGAATATATTTTACACTGAATGTAGACATATCAAAACATGGCCACATTTGATATTATCGTGGTTATACGTATGCTGCAAAGTGTTCTTGCCATATTATTTAATGGTGCAACAATAGGATGCATCATTAAGTTCCCCTTCCTTCGGTCTCCTGCTAACGTCCTCATTTTAAACTTGGCATTGTCAGATTTACTACATGGAGCTTTATTTCCGATATTTTACCCAGTGAGGAACACCATCACTGATAATTTTATTTGGATGATTATCTGCCACGTTCAGATTGTGCTAGAAGCTACAACTTTGGTCATCCAACTCTCAACCTTTAGTGTCATATCCATAGAAAGGTACATTTCACTAAGAGCAGCTCTTGGTCGTGGGAAGGCTTGGAACATGAACAAATCTTACATGGCAGTTTCATTCTGTTGGATCTTAGCGATATCATTCTTAATCGTGGGAATTTTTCTGCGGAAAAGTCCAACTGTAATGTCTAGTTGTCTACCAACAAATTCGGTAAAGAATTCATATATTGTAATTTTTCTGGCTATATTCTTTACTTCAACAGTTGTTACACTTGTGTTTTATTCCCTTATTGCTCAGGTAGCCCTTAAGAAGAGTTCCATTGCTACTAGCAATGTCCCTACCACTGCTCAGATCAAGAAGAGGAAGATGGAGATACAGATCACAAAAATGTTGGCCTTGGTTGTAGGTCTGTTCTTCATGCTGTACTTTCTCTTCATTGTTTTTCTGATTATAAACACATACGATAAGTCATTCTATGTAGGTCTTGCATACCGCATCAGCTTGTATGCTGTGGACGTGAATTTCTGGATAAACCCCATAATATACGCCTGGCGTAGTCCAGACTTTAACAAGGCTTTCAAGATCCTAATCAAAGTTGTGCTGAGGAGGCAGTATGTTGTTTCAGTCAGTGCTGCTAACACTGCTGGCACAAGTATTCCTTAAAGGATCACTAAACAGGTTAATGGTCCCATAGAAAACGATCCATAGAACACCCATGTCTCAGGTTTTATTCAGGACTGCCAAGGGTTGATAGTTTAAAGGGGGCGGCGGACTGAATTTGAGGTTGAGGTTGTGTTAACTGATATCTCTATTATTACGGTTGCGCTTAGATCTTACTGTTGCATGATAGAATAGCGCTGTGCAAAGTCATGTTGAAGATTGCTAAAAAGGCATCAATTAACGTGGTGATTTGAGGCACCCTGGATTGGATTTTTCATGAGTCTCATATATCTCTTTTAAAGAAAGAAAGCAAAATTGTAAAAAAGGTCTATGGGATACAAAACCTTGTATAGTTTTGATCTAGAAAACCTAATTTTTTAGCCAATGACCCCTCCAATATTTTTTCCTGTTGTATAGTTATTACTCTAAAAGCTGAAAAATTACACGTCATGTCTAGAAACCATGGCATTCACTGGGAAAAAGGCGTTTACATTTTGATTGCTGTTGTCAGAAATATTCGGCCTCATATAGGTTTATATCTGCTTGTCTAGGGTGTTCATATGTTTATATGATAGCACAGGATCTCCTGCAACACTAAGATAATCAGGGCTCCTGAGCAGGGTCTTGATTTCTCTTGTCACTACCAAGACCATTTGTTATTTGCCACTAAAAAATTTCTCTTGTTTTTTGTCACTTGATTTTTTGTAATATGGATGATTTTTGTTGCTAAGGACTTTTAAGAACTTTTAAGGTTTCTGTTGAAAGTGTTTTTGGATGCCCATGTTGATTTGTCCATCAAAGAAAAGGCCATGTTGATTTAAGGCCTCGAGAGCCCTACAATTGTATTGTTAACTTGACCGCAGATTGCTATTATTATGCTAGTGATACAAACTGGCAGTTTAGCGCCAGCACGTTTAACAACTGGGCTGGCAAATGGTGGCTAAGTGCGGAGATGAAATGACAGAAATTACTCTTACTCTCCAGGATATGCCATAAGTCTCATATGGTTCTCTGATGTCAGATCTACCTTGAAAGCTTGTAGAGTGCTTGTAGGGCTATTATATTGAAGAATTCAGGGTCATTCTTCGATATGCCTTTGAGCCGGTAGGGAGCGTGGCAGATACATTTCTGAATAAACTACAAATACAGATTCAAGATAACTCAAAGAGGAGTCCCGAATTTTACAATATAATGTTAGGCTTTGCAGACATTCAAGACAAGCAATGCAATATGGGCCTAGAATTAGTTCTTAAATCTTTTAAATCTCACACTCCCAGAAGTATGTAAATCTGTGAACCAATTGTGGAAAAGAATCAACACAAAATCAATAGCTTTAACCTACAATAATATACTAATGATTTAGTTGTAGCATGCTGTCACTTTGAATTGACGAGTTCTTAAACTCATCCACAGACAACTCACAGACCAACTGATTTTCTGGTCTTTATGTTGTTTGCAGTTGCATTCCCAAAATACACAGCCAGGAACATTCTTCTCCTACATAATAATAACTAGATACTCTCGCCCCCCCCCCCCCCAGCTAAAATGGGTATAGTACCTCTTAGCATGTAGTTTCTATTCAATTCCAATTCTATTCAATCACATCACCTATTCTCTCCCCATCGCCCCCCCCCCCCCCCCACCAAACTCCCCCTGTGAGATGATTGTGACTGGACATTGCATCAGCCCACTTCCTTGACAAAATCTTTTTTGAGAAATCAATACAACATCACTTGAGATCTATGTAAGCCATCTTGAAAGTTAGAGCCCTGTACATTCAGCCAATAAAAAAGCCTTCTATAACTTTATGCAGAGCATTGAATGTTGTAAATCCACAATTAATATAGTATGGATAATATGCTGATGTTGAGGTGGGGCCAGTGTAATGTATCCAAACCCCAACAGGTTCTCCACCAATAACAGGTATGAAGAATTGAGAAGTCGTAGATGATATGTTTCTGTAGTTTATTGTAGATGAATGAGTTCACTGAACATAGGTACATGTGGAGTATATATATATATATATATATAGTGTTGCATGTAAGCAACATTCATGTAACGTTTGGAATGTTCCAGTAATGTCTTGGCCTATGGCCATATGGTTCTTTCCAGATGTACATGAAAGTTCTGGAACATGATTGAATTACCAGTCAACATAAAGTTGACATGATATGTATATTAAAGAATTAGCTAAAAATTATCATTGTAATCATTAGTAATTTATATTCATAAATCATATTAATTGAGGTTATGCCTTGTTATATAATCATACAAGATGGGATATGACAATAGCAGCAATTCCAGTGCACACCCATGACCAGGAGGACTCTGTAGCCCCAGCGGTTTCTGCACCACCACAGTCCTCCAGGAGGCAGGCTTAGCCAGGATTTCATGGATCCAGAGGAGGAGGCTGATCCACACACTCCACAGGACCTGGAGTAGGACCACAGAAACCTGGACCATTCAGGACACCTCCTTGACACCTCACATGATTGGTCTTGGCCGCTGCTGGTTCCTGCACAAGACCCTCATGACCCAGCAGCTACTGGTTTACCCTGCTGTAGTGCAACAAGGGATTGTCTCTCTCTTTCCCTCTGTGGTCTAACACTCCCAGAGTATTTGTACTTGTGTGTGCCACCAGGCGTATGTGAATAAATATGGCTTAACTGTATACCCACACATATTTGTTATGCCTTTCTAAATTGTATTAAACAAAACTTGGGTTCACTACAGATTGATGATTCCATGTAGATTACTGACTGAGGGGAAGGAGATATATGTCTATGAACATTCAACTTTTTGTTACATAAATCATAAGAATAACTATAATAGTATATCTACGTGGAAATGGGTTTTTGTTTCTGCAGTTCTTCCCACAACACCAGCTATACAAGCTACAATTAGCAATAAATGCTAAACAATATTCATTAACGATAAGAGACATTTTGGTTTTGTGACCCATGCAGCAGCCATTTTGAATTCCAATATATATCATGAGTGGTGTAAGTTGTACATGCTTACTTGATATGTACTGAACTGCATAAACTTGAAGTACTGGACGTACTGTGTATAGTGATGCATAAGTGATATACGGTAATAAAATGAAATGAAATAAAATAGTTTTGGGGTAACTATTATCTGATATATGACATGAAGAACAAAAGGACAGCCAGAATCTAGGTTATTTCAGATTTATTTAACCTCATAGGAGTTTTTGATTTAGAATATTAATTGGAACAAAGTATTGTATCATTGAGTATCTTTAGATAAATAATATTATTTCTTTTTTTTGCTGTCTCACTCATCTGCTTCTTTGTATCTACATTATTTAATTACGACATTGTGCAATTAGACATGCATCGTCCAACCATCGTCCAATCAGAACACAGGGATTGAGATCTGTGGTCAATAAATCACAGAAAGAAATAACTGGGTCATCTATAGTTTATGACAGGATAATGAAACAACGGTGATTTCTCTCTGATGTCGATGTGTGGAAGAAGGAATATCATTAGTTCCTGTTAATCAGTTAACACCCTCATAAAAAACCAGTTGGGCCAATTTGAATGATACTTAAATGACCACAAAACTGCCTTCCTTCTTCCTCCTTCCCCCTTCTATGTTCAGGAATCTGGTGCCAAACTATAATTCTTCCCTCTCACTTACACACATATATATAGCCATCCTATATTTAAACAATAAGATTAAAACGGTCCCGCGCCGAGGGTCAACTTGCACATGATTCCACGCATCAAATGAGCTATTGCGAGGTTTCCCACGGCTCTGGGAAACATGCACTTCTGAAGGCAACAGAAACAGGGTACCAGTCGAACTGCACCCTGACCAACCAGTCCCCGGGTAAACCATGCATGCATGTGTTACGTAACACTACCAAGCTGTCAGTGGTTGCATTCGGGAAGCAAATGCTTGGTGGTCCAATATACAGACCTTAGTGGTTGCATTCGGAGAGCATACATATATATGCTTTGTAACATAGTTGCCTATATAATGGTCGTTGAACAAACTGAGTAACACAGGTAGTGCCTTGAGCCGGCGAGATAAACTCCTTTATTAAACAAGAATTTAACAAAAATTTTCAAGACGACTGTGTTCCGTGGTGACCGCTGCAGCAAGTGACCAGGGGTGGTGCACTCCCGCTAACTCTGGTGCGGTCCCACTAGGTGGCAGTATCAAATGTCAATTATATTCACATTCACCTGGTGGTTAATATGGACATATAATGGTCGTTGAACAAACTGAGTAACACAGGTAGTGCCTTGAGCCGGCGAGATAAACTCCAAAACCCAACATAACAAAACAATTATAATGAGTCCGCGACCAACAACTCTAGGTCGCACTTCCTTGAAAATGGTGTAGCCAAATAAACTAGAACTGCCAGACTACTCCAATTTCCGCAGCACTTAATGTCCTGTAATGGTACCCCCAACGAATGCAAGTAGGCAGCACCACTGCGGCGAAGCGAATGGGTACCAGCATACTTAGGGTCAATACAGATGGAGGACATTCTGTCCTTGACGAAACTTAGAAAATCACTGTAGGTGATCGGAACTAAAGCGGAGCCTCTCCTCTTCAGGTATATAGGTGAGGAAGCAGGTGCAGGAAAGTTGTCTAAGTGGTCTAATAACATGGTAGCGGCACATAACACTTTATTACTGGTGAAATAAATCGGAACCTTTATCGGCTTGTCAGTCGACCTAAGTGTCTTCGAGGAGGACACAGTAAGTATAACCCCTCGGTTGCACTTTTCCACACACTCTCTGCTCAACACATGGGCGTCAACACAGCCATCAGGGACGAGGTTGGACTTTCTCAGAAGAGAACGAAAGGCCAAAATCGTAAGGCCCCACAAAGACAAATTCAGCTCAGATAGTGGCATCTTGTGGAACATCTGAATTAACTGAAGTGGGGTAACAGCCAACTTCTGCACAGCGGGAACACCGGCAACATTCTTGATGCCCGCCATTAATAACTTCAGGGAGAACTGTGATCTGAATTCCGCGTCATAGCCATAATATTTCTGCAAAACTGTGATGGCTGAGAGATAGTTATTAACAGTAGTATAGGTGCAGCTCTCAGACAGGTGAACCAGAAACCTCACTACAGTCTTAGTAGTGCAGGGCACGGGGACAGCATCGATGTCATAGCAGAAACGGATGAATCTTTTCCACTGAGAATTCCTGACACTCAATGTCGACCTGGACCAGCCAGCAGCGACCATAGAAGACACAGCAGCATCCAGCTCACATAGGTTCACTGCAACATAGAGATGAGGACAAAATACACTCAACAGTGTTGGTAGAAGATATACGTGAGAGCATGTCAGCAGTAATGTTATCATCAGTTGGTATGTAGTTCATAGAAACGAAGCAATCATTTTGTACACATGTCCAAAACACATCCCTAAGTACTGACATGCAAGCATTACTGGAAGTACACCCCTTGTTAACAATTGACATGGCCTGCATATTATCAGTGAAACCGACTATATGACAGCCTGGGTACTGGGGGCACACTCGACGTAAGGCCTGGAGAATGGCTAACAACTCCAGAACATTGATGTTGACTTCAGGCGTGGGGATGTCCACTGTGAGCGACTCCCAGTGTCCGTGGTCTGGGTTCAAGGCACCAACGTCAGATGGCACTAAGTCAAGATGGAAGTAGCCTGCCTGCCAATCCAAGCCACAGAAGAAACCATATCCGGCTAGACTGGCGTCACTGTAGAAGGTCGGACCCAGGCCATAGTTAAACTTCACGATGGTTGCAGATCCATTGAAGAAGGAGGCAAACCTACGCCACCACTCCAAGTCAAGTTTGAAGCGTTCAGATAGAGAAACAGCAGGATTCCCTTCTGAAAGGCCTTTCAGCAGATCCACGACATAATGGGAGAAGACTCTTCCTCCTCTAACCACTTTAGCACAATGGCACAAGGTGCCACATAACCGTTGTAGCTGTCTCTTGGTGGCTCTAGACTTCCCATCGAAGAACTCGAGCTCTGAAAAGAGCTTATCCAGCTTGTCTGATGGAAGGGACAAGGTCATGTGTTCAGAGTCAATAAGGATGCCCAAGTACCGTGTTACACGACTGGCCGATAGGCATTTCTTCCAGGACACTCGGAAGCCAAGGGTCCCCAGAAGCTTCATGAGGGCCACCTGCAATTTTCAAGACGACTGTGTTCCGTGGTGACCGCTGCAGCAAGTGACCAGGGGTGGTGCACTCCCGCTAACTCTGGTGCGGTCCCACTAGGTGGCAGTATCAAATGTCAATTATATTCACATTCACCTGGTGGTTAATATGGACATATATAGAAATTGACCCATCCACCACTGCACCAGAGGTGGTGCTCTGTCTCTCTCTGTCTCTCTGTCTCTCCTTCTCCTCCTCCTCCTGGGGGAGGGCAGAGTGAGGGGAGATTGGTTGCTTAACACCCTTATCAACACATTTAATATGGTTATATCAAGGGGAGGAGAAGAGCTCAGGAGGAGGAAGAGGTATAGGTGTGTGTGGGGGTGGGGGTGGGGGGGGTGGGCGAAGAGGATGAGGACAGGAAGGTAGGAATGGGAGGAGGAAGAAGGAAGGGATCAAAGCAGTGGAGGAAGAAGAGGAGAGGTGAAGGAGAGTGTGGCAAGTGGGGATAAAAGGTGAGGGAGACAAACTTTTGTATGACCCAACTTTTTTTTACTGCCAACTTTTTTAAAACCAATTTTTTTTAAAACCAATTTTTTTTCCGACCAACTATTTTCCGACCAACTATTTTCCAACCAACTTTTTTTCGGCCCAACTTTTTTTGACCAATTTTTTTTTTGACCCAACTTTTTTCCAGCCCAACTTTTTTTTCAACCAACTATTTTTACGACCCACTTTTTTTCGACCCAACTTTTTTACGACCCACTTTTCCCCGACCAACTATTTATCCGACCAACTTTTTTACGACTAACTTTTACGACCAACTTTTTTTACAATTTTTTTTACGAAAGAATGTACCTGTCCACACATTACTCATTATTGGCATTATATAACCCCCTGTGGTTATAGACCTATATGGTCAACTTGACCGCCACCTAGTGGCCAGTGCAAACCTCAAGCCAGCTCTCAAGCCAGCTCTCTTCAGAACACTTTCACGCCCCAACTAGGACACACCTGTTGCTTGTTTTTTTTATATCCATATATTAAGGAGGGGGGAATAAAAGGGGAGGGAGAGCAAGAGCATGGGAGGTAGTCGGGGAGGGGGAGGAGAAGGAAAATTGATAGATGTATAGGTGTGTGTGTGTGGGGGGGGGGGGGTGCACATTTTTTTCCATGAAACCCTCTTATATCAGTCATTCTCATCTCCTCTCCCTCTCTACTCCTCCCCCCTTTCTCTGTCCCTCTCTCTCCCTCCTTCACCTTAGGCCTACTACCCCGACGTAGGCCCCCTGTGATTTTAGCCATTTTTGGCAATCAAATTCATATCTCCAAATTAAAATAAACGTCCAGTAAATTGTTGGATTCCTATAAGAAGTAGAAACACAACTGCCTCTACAATCTAAGTGCCGAAGGCACTCGTGAAAACATAAGTATGGTATAATAGATTCCTGAGGCGGAAAAATATATTTCCCAATTTCTGTCTGAATTATATCTAATATCAAGATATGAAGTAAGAAATGCTATGATTGATAGAAGACTGGAACTCTCAGTCCCTTCGCCTTCTAACCCCCCTTCTTCACCCACACACTGACTGAGAGCATTGAACTGCTATGTTGAGTCGCGAAGTGCTACACATCCCGTCCCCGGATAGGCTGCACTGGGTGGAGCGCGCTGGTCAGTAAATCGCGGGTAAATCAGAAGCAGAAAAAGCACCTGACGAGGCACGAGGCACCCGTTCCCATGCGCTGTGCACATTCTGTGTTGTAATTCACTTTAACACCACAAGCCACGACTATACCACCATCAGTCCATGTAAGTGTGCTTTGTTTACTGTTAGTGTTAGGCTTCCCCTCGTCGTATGCAATAAGAAAATTACCTCTTCTTCTCTATTATCGCTCAGGCACGTTTCTCTTAAACAGGGGAGGGCGAGCACATGTCAGCTCACTAACTATATTTAGCGTTAACTGTAAGGGGGACGTCTTTACACTAACATGTGACGTTTCCATGTACTAATCTATGACAAGAACAGACAAGCTGAATGTTGACGTCTATTTTCTAAGAGATTGTGCCTGTGGTTGTACAAGACCCCACTAGAGGGAGACGCTGTCGACTCACTGGCGCGAGGCTTTGAGAATGAGGTTTAGATTAGAATCACACCAGACGGCAGCAATAGATCACAACACTATTAATGAAATAAAACAACGTTTTAGTGAGGAAATAATAATTTTAGTGCATTTCCTATCTCTGACACTTGTTAATTTAGGGGGTCCAGGGGTGTGTGTGGCACTAGATTAGAACTATCGTCACAATTTGATGGGAATGAAGGGATGTCTTGGGCTATTTACTTTCATAAGTATGGAATGTTTTTGTACATTGACATTGCCCACCATCCCGCCCACCTCCCTCCTATGGCGTCTCCCGACGCCTTCCAAATCGTTTCGTTTTTTAGCTTTAATCATCGCCGATCATGAATGCACATGATACGGCGATTCCCCGCTGCTATGACGTCATTACATGGGCCTCGTTCTGGGTAGGGTTCCGGTGGGGAATCCCCGCGCCTATGACGTCATTACACGAAGTTCACCGAGTGTGGCCGAGCGTGAGCCGAGTAATGTCGGCAACGAGGAGAAACAGAAATACATAGACATAAGCATGTAATGCTGGAACTGCGTAATTATATGAGTAAGAGCTTAAAATCTTGGGTGAAATGTCTCTTATAATCAATAAGCTTGAGACTGGGACAGGTTTGAAGTGTGTGTACATATGGGAACGAAGGGATTTTTGGAAATTATTTGCAGATTTGCGTAATGGGTGTTGGCCAATGAGCTTGGGTCGAATTGCTGAGTTGAGGTTTTTATGCATGGCATGGCCACTTGGCGACTTCTCGTCAAGCATAAATCCTAAATAACCTGCTTATCACCTCTTGCGGCATGGTAACCATGGCAACCAAATTTCATAAATATTTCAATGCCAAAGTTCCTCATGTTCCCAGGTTCTAAAATATATAATTTGCCTATGTTATGGATAACACCGTTCCTTAGAAATTGATATTGATATGGTATATGACCATTTCCATGAAAATGACCAAAACTGCCAGTCCGGAAAGGGTTAATAGTAAATACAGAGATAGTTGGGTATGGATTTTTACGTATGGTGGAATGTGATAGTGTGAATGTTATAGGTGGGTGATACATTGAAATGGTACAAATACATTTGCTTGGACCTTAAAGGGCTGAAGAAATCCTGCATCCTGGTTGCCCGGAACACTTATATTATGTCTGTCTGGCGGACACCGAGAAATGAATGTATGGGCGTCCTGTAGACAACCAGTTTTTACCTATCTTTAGCGTGAGCGGACATCCACATAATTATTTTGTTGTATTGTAGTATTTTTATTCTAGTGTTGCACGCATATAATTGTATTTCAGGAAAAAAAGATGCTTAAATTCTTTCATTGGGAAAAAATCCCTTCTGCTAACAGAAAAGGGTTAGTGTATTATTCTGTGAGATATTGAAGAATTCCGGGTCATTCCCCAAAATATTTTGGGTCAGTAGTTGAGCGAGAAATTAATCAAAGTATCACACAGAGATGTATGTTTCGAGCCAGATAAGATCCAATCAACCACAGGTTAACAATGAACAGAAAAATTTTCATGCATTCACTACAATGGCTAGCTAGCAAATGCGCCGATCTGACGCGACAACCTCAAAAGGCGGGAGCTGTCGCCCAGCAACCAGATAGACAAACATGTACGGTGGCCCAAAGGTAGTGGGGCAGACAATATAATTATATACATATTTCAACAAATATCACACATAAAATTACCTTAGAAATGCAACAGTATATTTAATACACTTTTCCCATTTCTATGACCAGAAACAGTCCATATATATACTTAAGTTTCAGAAACATTATATTTTGACTTATGTTTGCCCTTTGGCAGATTATTCTTTTCCCTTTTCAGGAAATTATGTATATTTTTCTGACCAATCTTACAGCAATAATCAGCTCAAATGTTATTGAAATTGGCTTCAGACTTCACCAATTTGCTTCTAGTTTTTTAAAAATTTCCTGGGGGAGGACCCCCAGACCCCCACCAGCTAGACCCACTCTTGCATTCTTTACCCCCCCCCCCCAGATCGCAGAAGCGGCTCGCATCGAATATCACCGGTGACCTCCCAAAACCTGTGGAAAACCCTGAGACTCATAAAAATAAATCCTCTAACTTTACAATATAATATATGTCAGGACAACCATATTTTGAAATATGGTAAGTTTGTGGTTTTACCCGCTGTGAAGTGATTTGCTGAACCCTGACTTTGGTGTTATAGTGACAGTCTTTGCAGAATAAAGTCTTATCTACGATGTAAAAATGCAATACAGTGGAACCTCTCTATTAAGACCACCCTTGGGACTGAATGATTTTTGGTCTCATAGTGAGGTGGTCTTGTAGAGTTTCATATTTGCCACTCAAGTTATGTTGGCCCTAAACACTACTAAAATCATTGTGAGAAATTTCATCCGCTAACTTAGCGGGTCAATGCAGAGATTTACCCGCCCACAAATAACTCCTCAATGACATAAGTTAGTGATAATTTCAATCACACAAATAAATAATGATTGAAATATCATTCTTTGTTTGGGAGAGGACAGTAGTCAGATTTGTGGATTCTAGTTGTGGATATTTTGCCCATAGACTGGAGTCATGACAACAGTGGTAGGCCTATTTCATGACAACAGTGGTAGCTCATTTTCATTTACCTGCCAAGGAGGGAGGGTAAGTTTGTGGAGTGAGTGAGTAATGGTTGCTTAATGCCATGACGACATCCATGTGGAGTCATATTCATGGTAAGTTTGTGGTTTTTCTCACTCACATAATATTTTCCTGCATTTGGCGGCGGGCAGGGTTTCAATTTCAGACTCTGAAAGTACTTAGGCACATCTCACATCTTCAATTTACTCGGTCTGGATCTATTATTTTGGGAATTGTTTCAAAGTATTACCACAAATGCATCAAACATCAATGATCAAATGAAAAACTTTAATATTTCACATAAATATTACACATCTACATCGCCACAGTCAAAGAAAACTTATGGTCATTTGAAGTTGACCACATCACCCAAATTTAATAATCAAGTAGCATAAAAATGAATTGTAAAAACATGACTCATGACTATTGATGTTCGATGATAACCATATAAATATTATTTTCCACTTTTTCACATATTCTCACATTTTCTAATTATAACCAGTGTTTTATGTATTCAACGATTTTTAAAATACAGACTAATAAAAGAACCTGTAGATATTGGAAATCGTGCACAAATACATCTCAACTTATGGAAATAAGGAAATATTTCAATGAAAAATAGAAGCCGCTAGGTAGCGTGTGTGTCAACACCCACATACATCTTAAAGATTTAGGGAGAGGTTCCTCTTCAGTCTTGTCAAAGAGACTTATCTCAAGAAATTGTAACAATTAATTAATATTAACACAAGAAGTGAGCTAGCTCAGACTTATCCCTACTTCTACTGCTGAGTACTCAGCCAGCTTAGAAACTGAAAATATTGCAACAATTATGTAAGAAATGCTGCAGAAAAAATGACCTCAAGGA
This sequence comes from Sthenelais limicola, assembly GCA_942159475.1. Classification (NCBI taxonomy): domain Eukaryota; kingdom Metazoa; phylum Annelida; class Polychaeta; order Phyllodocida; family Sigalionidae; genus Sthenelais; species Sthenelais limicola. Next base: position 3,096,711 of record OW804098.1, read on the forward strand.
AGACCCATTGTTGTATGTGGGCTTGAGTAGTTAATTTAGCACATCTGATAATATGGGTCTAGTCTATAAGGGAGAAACAACTTGGCTGGGTGGAAGGATACATGTGTCCACACACAACTAGGCCAGGTGGAAGGCAGCAGGGCTGGGTGCAGGGCAGCAGGTCCAGCAAGGTCAGCATGGGTCACTTTGTCACACCCATTTATGCTCACCTATTACCTCATTTGGTATAAGATTATATAACAACATCAATCTAAATTAGCATAATCATTAATATTCATAACTAAGTATATCCATAATTATGTTCATATATCTATATATATACATGTTACTTAATACAGGGAGACATGTTGGTTAATGAGTCATGATTGAATATATAATGTAATCATACTGCGGCCTGATTGACCTATATTATCAAATGACCTTAAGATACCTATGAAATAAAGGACCACTTCTTAATGAAGAGTTGTACTGACAACTCCTCTTAACTTCTTCATTAGTGAGCTAATTACCCGCATACTTATATAACTTAGTAATCATCCATATTCGTCCTCCAGAATAGCTCTACTTCATTTTAAAGTGCCTAAGATCACTATTTGACTATGTCATTTGGAAGTGTGTTTGTAGTTTTCGATGACCTGCACAAGTAAGAACATTTGTGTGGAATACCAACGCTATATATTCCTTAGATTAACTGATATTTGTTGATGAAGATTGGGGCAGAGATTCCATTGGGAATTCAAATCGGAGAGAGAACTAGCTAGACCATAGTGTGCTGCCCCAGTGCATGGTGAAGGGATGTGAAGTAGGAGCGAGGCAGGAGGTACATACTGACATATATACCCTTGGTACTTGGGACTTCCCCAATGACATACTTGGCTGTAACTGTTGAGTCTCTGGGTACCTGCGGCACCCTACGAAATTGGAGTGTTAAACCCTTAAATACTCGAAGTATGTATATCTGAGACATTAATACTCCTGGGTATTCATTACAAATATACTAATCTAGAACATAGTTGAAATTCAGACAAACTTTCCCCAAATCTGGAGCTCAGTGATATGTGTCACTAACTATTTAATACCAATTTATTGAATTTGTAGGAACTGATGTGCATAATGTTGTCTTCTATATCCTCTAATTTGGTGAACTGTGAACTAGATCAATTTACTCATCTCATCTCATCTCATTTCACTAACCCTCACTGCCATGAATATGACTCCATTTGGATGTCGTCATGCATTAAGCAACCATCACTCACTCACTCCTCTAATTTGGTGGTTATGTAACATGTATTCTATTGCTAAAATGACATTTAATGTTGGGTTTTCCCCAAGTTCATTCAGATTCACATGACATAAGATGTAAACTAATGTTTGGGGTCCGTTTTCGTGTGCAAATTACCAATGAGCGTCTATTCTGGTCTGGTGGGAAACTCAATTCGGTTCACCGCTATTTAACTGCAGTTGCGCTCACTTTCTTTAGTTCAATAAGAGGGAGTGTCAGTTGACCTGGGGTAGTTTCTAGGTCTGGGTCTTCAGATTTATGTTGGTGAGATGTGATTTGACATGCATTCGCAGGCCTAAGAGTGATTAATATTGTGATAAAGAACCTAGTCCTCTAAGCCATTTCTCATAGAATTTAATGAAAAAGAGTCCTCTGCGGCGCAAAATCACATGAGAATCAGCTTGGTGGATCAGACCCTTAACTCAGCATACCATATCAAATATATTGTTGAGACAGTTGGAGGAAAGGAAAGTTGACACTTGCTTGAGAACAGCTGGCGTTTTTCATTTGAATCATGCAAATTATTTATGGCCATAATAGACTGATTCTTTGATGTATTATGATATTTTTATTTCTGAAGGAGAAGACTAACATGTATAGAGTATGAAACCTTTAATGCTTGTGTTAAAAACACTTGTGACATCCCTTTACTTTATTCCCCCCCCCCCTCCCCCACTGCCCGCACACACACTTGGCTCTACGACCATCACACTTGCCACTGCACTCTCAGGTGCCCATGGGTGACACAAATCGAGAGGAACACTTTTTTATCCATGAAACAGTCAAACTAAATTTATTATTTTCTCTCTTCCAGTTCCATCCATATAAATCTGTGCAAAGATGTCAGATAATGGTAAAGAACCAACCTCCCCCATTGCTCTAAATCCATCATCGGAAGCACAAGCTCCTGAATTGAGCCTGTGTATTTCCAATGGTCTTGCACGATTATGGCAGTCTCAGGCTCTTTTTGACTACAACTTAGTAGCTGAAGGATGCTCGTTCAAGGTTCACAAAGCTGTACTTGCATCTGTCAGTGATTATTTCTATGCTATGCTCACATGTGGCATGAAAGAAACCCAACAGGACTATGTGGAACTAAAGGCAATCAATGCAGACATGCTACAACTGCTACTTGATTATGTTTACACAGGGATTCTACATATCACTGATGACAATGTTATTGACCTTCTGTCTTCTGCAGCTCATCTTCAAATTTCTACTGCCATCAAGGAATGTTTCTCGTTCATGAATGACAAAATATCAGTTGATAACTGTGTGGAGATGTTGGATATAGCCAGGCTCCATTCTTCTGACAGAGAATTCTTTGACATAATTGAAGACTTTGTGGCGGAGAATTTTGGAATGCTCATTCAATCTGGAAAGTTTCTGAAACTGAGTTTTGATAGCATGAACAGTCTTTTGTCTAGGGAAGAATTGATGGTTGGATCTGAAGACAACCTTTTCCAGGCTGTTGTGCAGTGGCTTGAACATGACCCCAAGAAGAGAAGGCAGTTCCAGATGGGCCTAATGGAACACATCAGGTTCCCCCTCATGACAGCTAGTGAAATTAACATCATCATTGAAACGCGCTCTGAACTAATGGAGAATCCTGTGTTGAACCAAAATGCTAAGGAAGCTCTGGAATATTTGTCTAAACCTGTACATCAGAGAGTTCTTTGCCAAAATAGTCACACAAGACTCAGAATGAAACCTTCTCTTTTGGCGATCAAGGAGGACAATACTTGCTTTGTACACAGTCCAACCATGTGGGAATGGTGTAATGTTAGCCAAGTAGATATCCGAGAAATTCGTTGGGCTGGATGTATTGTAGTCAATGACTTTATGTTGATGTGTGGTGGGACATTCATGAGCACATCCCCAAACAGATATCAACATACTAACAATTGCTTCATCTTTGATCCCCGAGAATACAAATGGACCCAGCTGGCATCGATGCACATACCCAGAGAGCAGTTCTCACTTCTTGAACACAAAGGATTCTTGTATGCAATGGTTGGATATGCTGAAAGATATATTACCAGGAAAATTGAGCGCTACAGTTTTGAGACAAACCAATGGGAAATATTCACTGACATGTACACTGAATGGAACCCTGAGACTTGTTTGAGTGCATGCATTGTTAATGATAGAATCTATACGTGTGAGGGAAGTGCTGAAAATAATTTTGAAGAAAGCAAAATGGCATTTCTGGACATTCATACTAAGACTTGGAATATGGCACCCAGCCAAGAGTTGCCATGGGGCACATTCATGTGGGCTCAGGGAAATCTGATATATGCTGTAGAAAGTCTAAACATAAGCCCTACTCACAGAATCTTCTGGTATGATCCTGAAACTGGAGATCGGGGTTCAGTGTCTTCACCAGAGATTTTTTTCAGGCATGCTCAAATTGTTCCTGACAATGAAAGAGTTCATGTTATTGATTGTAGATGGAGTGATTATGAAGATCCGAAAGCCAATTTATGTTGTATGGCAGTTATTGAGGACAGATCACTTGAAGTTAGTGACTATCTTGACCCATTACCTGATGAGTACAGTACAACCCTGTACTGTGTCCAACTGCGCCTTCCGTGGCATGAATTCATTTTCAATGAAGGAGACGAGTAACTTAAGAACCAGCAGTTCTACATGATGGTTGTGTCAATATTTCAATGTTTGTGAGTTTGTGTAAATCTTAAACAAAGAACATCATGTATAATAATTGTTTTCCTTGAATATATAATTGATCTTTTCATCTACCGTATGTTGTTTGATATTATAGTTGACTCAATAAAAACAATACACATTGAGATCTAGCTGTGTGGGCTGTGCCTTTTTTACTGAGATAAATCTGACCAAATAAAAATTAACTGATTATTAAAGCCAGTTATAAGCATGGTTTTTCGTACTATTGTAGTGTTCTTCTAACACAACCCAGGTTCAGACTTAGCAAAGAACAACCATAACTCAAGCGTTGTCAGCACAACCAATGTTAGGTTTATTAAGGATGCAAGACACTGAGACTTTCTACCGCCACGCCAAAAATTGGCTGTAATGATGGTCATACCCATACCCCTTATGGACACTATTGTAAAGAAATGTATTCTTTAATCAAAAGAAAAATATTGGACGAATGTAAAGAAATGTATTCTTTTGGGTTGAATTTACCAGCTAAAATGGCCACCCCAAACTCATTAGTGGGTGGGGGGAAGGGACTGGGGGAGGGAGGGGACACTTCATGCTTGGGTCAAGGATAATGGGAGGGGAGGGGGGGTTGAGGGCAAGGGACCAACTATCACGTGAACAGCGCATGGCCTGGGCGTGGGAGAGCGCTGGGAGGTCATGTTCATGGGGTAGAAGGATCCCTCTCAGCCAATCATAAGGGTACGACGCCAGGAGCACATTGCTAAGATCCAATTGATGCTAATGAATAATTAACTTTGTGACTATAAAATAAAGCCCCAGTGCTAGCTAAGGACACTCCTTGCTGCCTGGCCTGTGACAACCATCCAACCGACTTCTCTGACTTCATCATTTATACTAGAACACCGAATCTCTGGGGAATTGCCATTGCTAATTCACACTATAACATGCAAGAAAGCACATGGTCATTGTGCCCCACCCATACCATTATGTTTATGTTTACATCGCACCCTGCCCTGTGCCCTTTGACCAAGTCTTTTTTTCATTAGCCTCTGACTGTTCGATTCAAATTTTGTGCTGCTGAGTGACGTCACAAGCTGATCATGTGATCAAAGGAGTCCACCATAGTCAGGGCTCAAAAAAACCCTGCCAACTTCACTTGCCCAAAGTGGCAGCCAAGATTCACTTGCCCGACAGAATTTTTACTTGCCCGAATTTATTTGCAGAATTATAAACAAAATCACCCTGATCTGTATGTATCTTGTTTTATTAACATAAAACATTCATTAACATGTTGTAGCCTTACAAAAAACCTTATTTTTATCCTATCATTAGTACTTTATGACTGAGAATAGTCCGCCTTTACTTACAACAAAAAGGCCTAAGTAATAATAACTTCATGTTAGGAATAAACAATGTTTTGGCTGAAGATTTAGTGAAAGTTTTGTACATTTACAGGGGCATTTCATTGTAAGTAGACATCACAACAGGGGTTTGAAATCGACGCCGTAGATATTTTCACTTGCCTGCTCGGGCAAGTAACTTTAAATTTTACTTGCCAGCTTTTTTTTCGAGCCCTGATGGTCAAGGTGAGAGATGGCCTATAACGTTGCTAGGCAACCAAAATCAAGGGACTTTGATCGCACTGGGGTGAGCAGTTAGATGCACCCTCTGTCCTGCCTCTGCCCCACTGCCGTGGGGAATGTGCTTTGCTATGTCCCACAGATATAGTGTAACACAGAAACTTATAGGGAGACCACAGGCTACTGTCACATGGCTACTGCCACCCTTGGCCCTTACTCCCGGGATGCCTCTCACACAGTCTGACATGTTCCCCTGGTTCCCCAACGGCGGTGACGGACTCTGGAACTCCTGTGCATTGTTTTAGAGTAATGACTTGAGGTTCAGTCAAATATTCTAATTAAATAAATATAAACTAAATATCGTTCGTTGGGAGCAGCTTGGCAAGAGGTATGCTAGTGCTTTGTTGCAGACAGTTGATTATGAGTATTAATATTTTCTATACTCGGGTATGTATAGCAGTAAAAGTCTCTGGAAATCAGCAATCCAATATTTGGTTAATAATATGGAAGCAAGCAGTAGTAAAATGATATCAAAACTCGCACAATGAAATCCAGTTGAAATCAAAAATCAAACTTTTTTCTCAATCTCAATTCTATGTTTCCCATCTTGCCTTCATTGGGGATGGAACATAAGGTTCATCTACATTTTAACCAGGTTCTTAGTACGTTATACCTCTGTAAATGTTGTGAAGTATGACAGAAAAATGCCCTCAGAATGCACCATTTTACTCTTAATTTTAAAAATGTGATAAGTGTTGATAGGTAATTGTTACATTGATCATGTAGATAGGTCAGATATAATAAAAGCAATGGTATAAGCGGTACAGCAAACAGTAGTGCCCTCTGGTGTTATTCAGTGGAACTACTGACCAGCACCAAGTATAAAAAACAATGACACCTAGAGTATTGAATATCACTACACTATCACTTCCTGACCCTCATGGAGACAATCATTTTGAGTTTCTATTTTTGTCCAGAAAATTACCGCAGCAAGACATTTATTTGTGGGAAGTAAATTGGTTATATTTCACCAGATCTGAACGCTTTTAGATTGTTTTTATATTTAAAAATAAAAGATCGTCCCACCCACCCACCCTGGAGTAGTTTCCACCTTTCCGGCCCCCTGTCATTGTAGCCCCGCAGGGCTACTTTCCCTTATTCCCTGGTCATTTTAGCCCCGCAGGGCTATGAAGGAAACATTTATCTATCAATGACTGGAAATTTGGAATTGTTTGACTTCTGAAAATGTTGTTTTAGTTAAGATATTAACAAGCTCTCCTACTCCACATCTCCGCCGACATAGCTTCCATTATGCCCTACGACTGAGTTCAGTTTTATGACCACATGACCACAGTTCAACTGTTGACCTAGTATTCCTGACTTGACCTACTATGACCACATTTGACCTAGTGGTGGTCTTCCCTGGAGCTACCACTATGGAATCGTAGCTTCTTTTTGTGGTAATATTAGTAGGGTTATGGTTAGAGATGACTAAGGTTGTAGGTTAATACTGAATAATTATTTAATTAATTTTATCAAGTTGATCTTGATAATTTAGTATAGGAAACCTATGTATGGGTAACAAGAGGGTGAAGAAAGGGGCTGTGGGGGGTTTCCCCCCACATATAACAAGAGGGGAAAAATGGGGGCTGTGGGGGGTTTCCCCCCACATATAACAAGAGAAGGGGGTGTGGGGGGTTTCCGCCCACATACAACAAGAGAAGGGGGTGTGGGGGGTTTCCCCCCACGTACAACATAAGGGGGATGAAAGGGTGTGTGTGGGGGGTTTCCCCCCACGTACAACATAAGGGGGATGAAAGGGGGGGTGTGGGGGGTTTCCCCCCACATACAACATAAGGGGGATGAAAGGGTGTGTGTGGGGGGGTTTCCCCCCACGTACAACATAAGGGGGATGAAAGGGGGGGTGTGGGGGGTTTCCCCCCACATACAACATAAGGGGGATGAAAGGGTGTGTGTGGGGGGTTTCCCCCCACGTACAACATAAGGGGGATGAAAGGGTGTGTGTGGGGGGTTTCCCCCCACGTACAACATAAGGGGGATGAAAGGGTGTGTGTGGGGGGTTTCCCCCACGTACAACATAAGGGGGATGAAAGGGGGGGTGTGGGGGGTTTCCCCCCACATACAACATAAGGGGAAAGAAAGGGGTGGTGTGGGGGGTTTTCCCCCACATACAATATAAGGGGGATGAAAGGGGGGTGTGGGGGGTTCCCCCACATACAACATAAGGGGGAAGAAAGGGGGGGTGTGGGGGGTCTCCCCCCACGTACAACATAAGGGGGATGAAAGGGTGGGTGTGGGGGGTTTCCCCCACATACAACATAAGGGGGATGAAAGGGTGTGTGTGGGGGGTTTCCCCCCACGTACAACATAAGGGGGATGAAAGGGTGTGTGTGGGGGGTTTCCCCCCACGTACAACATAAGGGGGATGAAAGGGGGGGTGTGGGGGGTTTCCCCCCACGTACAACATAAGGGGGATGAAAGGGTGTGTGTGGGGGGTTTCCCCCCACGTACAACATAAGGGGGATGAAAGGGTGTGTGTGGGGGGTTTCCCCCCACGTACAACATAAGGGGGATGAAAGGGGGGGTGTGGGGGGTTTCCCCCCACATACAACATAAGGGGAAAGAAAGGGGTGGTGTGGGGGGTTTTCCCCCACATACAATATAAGGGGGATGAAAGGGGGTGTGGGGGGTTCCCCCACATACAACATAAGGGGGAAGAAAGGGGGGGTGTGGGGGGTCTCCCCCCACGTACAACATAAGGGGGATGAAAGGGGGGGTGTGGGGGGTTTCCCCCCACATACAACATAAGGGGGAAGAAAGGGGGGGTGTGGGGGTTTCCCCCCACATACAAAATAAGGGGGATGAAGGGGGGGTGTGGGGGGTTTCCCCCCACGTACAACATAAGGGGGATGAAGGGGGGGTGTGGGGGGTTTCCCCCCACATACAACATAAGGGGGAAGAAAGGGGGTGTGTGGGGGGTTTTCCCCCACATACAATATAAGGGGGAAGAAAGGGGAAGAAATAGGGGGTCTGTGGGGTTTCCCCCCACAGAAAATAAGAGGAGACAGTATTGTACTGGTTCACATTTAATTGCTGGTTTTGGATTTCAGTGGCTCAGTGCTGGACTTCTGTATTTTACCCTTTTTGGAGAATCGTTGGGGTACAATTGCCTGAAAAATTTATCCTCAGACTGTCTTGACTGCCTTAGACAGTTAGTTTCATAACCCACACAGCCCACTCAGTCAGACCCCTCCAGTTGAGGGGATTCCCCGTCCTCAAATCTCCTGCCTCCAAACCACAACCACTGACTCATTGATCTAGTCCTCATGAAACTCCAGTTCAGTAATAGCTGGGTCTGTGGCTCAGTTGGTAGAGCGTCGGCTCTTTGGTTACTATTCTACCAACTGAGTCATAGGCACAGCTTCCAAGGGACTCATGGGTTCGACTCCCAGGCTGGGAAGGAAAAGCCTGTGAGAGAAGGGGGCCGGAATAGTGGAAGTGTCCCCCCACCCTGTCTCTACCCCTCCTACCTACAATATCCATTTGATTTAGTATCAAATAATGTAGCCTACACAACACCAACGTGTTGGGTAGGCTACAACACCCACCCTATAAATAGCCTACATGTCAACAAGCTAGCTGGGTGTTATGTGGGTGTTATGTAAGGGTGGCAGTGGCTAGTAAGGGTATAGCTGTTGGGTGGTTGAAGCTATGTAAACATGGCAGGAGTGAGTGACAACAGATAGAGGGTGCATGAATGTTTTGAAAACAGCATTTCTGGACCATGAACACAGTAGTTTTTCCAGACAAAAGGGTAGCTAACTAAGTCAAGTTTCTCTCAGACGAATTACAGGTCGCCACTTACAGGGAAAACGTTAAAAAGAAGGCCATAAGTATGGGTCGTGTCTATATGGGGAGTGGACGCTGATGGGTTGGGTGACGTCACTAATTTTAGAGAGGGGCTTATCTGCCCACAGAGGGCGGGTCGGTCACATCTCGTCTAGTGTGGGCGCCCATTCAGCTGTATAGTGAGACTTGAGGATCATCTTCTCCAAGATATTTATATTATAGTAATAGGGGATAAGAAAGTGTCAATTCTATGGGTTTCGGGTGAAATGAGTTATTGAAATAAGTGTTTCTCCACTTGTCAGATGTACTGAATTGTTTTTGCCTCTGTCCACTTCTTATCTGCCCTTCCGCCCCCAAAGTAATTAAGAAATTATAGGAGCTGCCACAGAGCTCCTTCTTTCAATTCTTTAAAATCATGATATACCAAAGTAACTCATCATCTTAAAATTCGACGGAAGAAGAGATCAATGTTGTGTGATGTGTATTAGCCAAAAAAGTAATATTTTTGGTAGTTCGCAAGTAAAAGAGGTCTGATGAACGAGAGCAGATGTGATAGAAGATATGCAACACTAGGGGGCGCTGACCACCAGGGGGCGCTGTGTGAAGAGACACATCAGGGGCTAATGATGACAGAGTTGGTTGGAAGTAGGGAAATCCCTTCTCCCTCCCTTTAGTGCCAGTGTTGCATGTGTTGCCTATGTTCTTTCCAGTGGTCAGTGTTGCACTTCTGTGTTTATTTTCCGGATCTTAATATAATAGTTGGTATTCAAATAATGATATGTTTAGTGATTGTATAATTATTTCTGCATAATATATATTATGAATATCGATAGCAGGAGAACTATACATCTGGAAAATGAACCATTAATTAATGATAAATTTTATGAACTGCAAATATTGTCATGGTTGGAAATGTAGACCCCAAGTGGTGTCTGGAGGTACTGCATAGCCTTGGAGGGGTACTGACTAAACACTAGGTGCCAGGCTACTAATGTAGTATATCTAATTTAAGGTTAGGGTTAGGGTTATAATAAGTATGTTATCAATCCCACTCCATTCCACCTCCAAAACGATATAAGAAACCAGTGCATAATGGTGATATAGCAGTATTTGTAGCCTGGCACCTAGTATCAAAACGCTTCCCCTTGGAGGTAACCAGAGATGGAGGTAACTGGAGCTTGGTAGATTCATATCAGTGCAGTATATGTATATCTCAGAACCATTACACCAGTTAAGTATCAGATTGGGCATGTGGCTCTGAAAATCCCCAAGTTAAATGAAGCTTCTTAAGATGAAGTTTGACTAGGAGTTCATTAGATGTCTTCTAGTGTGACTAAATGAGATATCTTCCCAGAACTATAGCTTGGGCAGTCTTTAAAGTTCCTTTCTGTTGAGACTATGAAATCTAACGTCCTTCCCACAGTCATGACAACAAATGACAAAATAATAAGAGGGTGGGTACCGCGGTAGGCATTAAGTCCCTCAGGCATGATGAACGTGTCATCCAGGTATCCAAAGCAAGTGTACCCTTGCCTCCGCATAAAGGCCCAAATCAATTTTTTCTCTCCGGGATTGTATAATACATGTACGCGATTAATTCTGTTGACGCCATAAAGCAACCCTCAATCATATCATCCATGTCTGATTGAAGTGAATCCATCTTAAAATACTCGTAGACTACTATTTTATTAAGATCCAACAGGTCTAGGATGAAGGCTGAAGTCACCATTTTGGCCTACAGGGAGCAAGAACACGTTGCTGATCCACTGACCCTCTTTGGATTCAGATTCCACAATGACCCCAATTTCCGCACCTCTGATTGGACTACACCAAGTTCTCTCTCACTAAGTCTAAGCGGTCTGGGTTCCCTACACTGAACTAGCTTTTTAGAAAAGTCTAGCTTGGTCCCTGCTATCCTATCAAGAATAAATCTATGTGATGTTAGATTGCTTCATTCCACTAAACAGTTCTTAGTGTTGCCTGTGTTGTCTCCATTCCACTAAACAGTTCTTAGTGTTGCCTGTCAACACAAGACAGGCTGCTCTCTCTGATATCACCGTCTCCATCTATGTGATCTTCATTCACATAAAGTGAGAGGAATATGGTTCAAATAATGTTTAATATTTGGAATGAATAAAATCAAAATTCCATTTATGTTCACATTTTAAGGCCACAGATCTTAACACGAAAATCAATGAACGAAATCAAACTTTATGCCCCCATTTAAATTCCTTTCAATAGGTTACACTTATTACTTAAAAGATTAAGCCTATACCTGGCCTATTTAATTTATGTCAAAACCACCAGTCCATTCTATTCAAGCTTTACTTCAATTTACTTCAATTTCAAAGCTCTTTAATCAGTTTCATGTTCATAATTTGCTAGGGTCTAAGGGATGTACCGGTCTTCAACGGTTACCGTAGTGGCCCGTTCATAAACCCGGGCTTTTAATTCTTTAAAGGTCCCTTTTGGCCCGGCTTGTAATTGAGATAGGCTTCTATTTGAGATAGGCTTGTATTATTTTCGTGATGCATGCATTTTCAGTTTCAAGAGTACTAGAGAGGGACTCAATAACAATTAAGCATGAACGATGTCATACCCATCGTAAATTAAATTAATATTTCAAAGGGAAATTGACTTTGGACATTATAATCATTATTAGACATAGAAAAATCTGACAGACCCGGTTAATATTTGAGACCCCCGGCTTATATTTGAGAGAGGCTTTTATTGTTTTAATGGGCCCCAAATACCCAGCCTGTATTCGATAAACAGGTCCCGGCTTATAAACGGGCCACTATGGTAAAATAGTCTAAAAGAGGTCAGTCAGGTGCATATTTTAGACAGTAATCTTTAAATGTCTGTTGCTCAGTCTGTCCCTCTCAGACACAAAGGCCTTGACAAATTGACACCAAATAAGTTGAAAAGGCAAGGTTGTAAACATTTGAGTGACATACCATCCCCAGTTGTAATTATTGTAATTTAGCTAAGAGTTAAAATCTAAAGATGTCAATGGTCCTGGGTATGACCTGGGTCTCTCGCTCCCTTCTTATCTTTCTCTTTTTCCTGGTTATGATCATAAACTGTCTCCCCCTCAGTTCTCCCGCCCCCGTGTCTGATCAATTTTATAAGTGTAAGCCTCATGTCATATAGGAAGGAAATGGCTATTAAAGCATTAAGAAAAGCTTGTATAAATTTCATGGTAACCCATGTTCAATTAATTAAACTTGAATCAAGTGGAGCCATTATTTCTAAGCCAATTAAGTTAAATTTCTTACATTTGAAGGGGCACATTGTTAGTAAAAAAGCCAAACTAAATTTTGTTTTTTCTCTTCCAGTTCCATCTATATAAATGTGTGCAAAAATGTCGTTTAACAGTGGTAAAGAACCAACCTTCCCCATTGCTCCAAATCCATCATTGGAAGCACAAGATCCTGAATTGAGCCTGTGTATTTCCAATGGTCTTGCTCGATTGTGGCAGTCACAGGCTCTTTTTGACTACACCTTAGTAGCTGAAGGACGCTCATTTCAGGTTCATAAAGCTGTACTTGCATCTGTCAGTGATTATTTCTATGCCTTGCTCACAAATGGCATGAAAGAAACTCAACAAGACCATGTGGAACTAAAGGCAATAAACACAGACATGCTACAACTGCTACTTGATTATGTTTACACAGGGATTCTACATATCACTGATGACAATGTTGTTGACCTCCTGACTGCTGCAGCTCATCTTCAAATTTCTACTGCCATCAAGGCATGTTTGTCCTTCATGAACACCAAAATATCAGTTGATAACTGTGTGGAGATATTGGATATAGCCAAGCTCCATTCTTCTGACAGAGATTTCTTTGACATAATTGAAGATTTTGTGGCTGAAAATTTTGGATTGCTCATTGAATCTGGGAAGTTTTTGAAACTGAGTTCTGATAGCATGTACCGTGTTTTGTGTAGGGAGGAGTTGATGTTTGGACCTGAAGAGAATCTTTACCAGGCTGTTGTGCAATGGCTTGAACATGACCCTGAGAATAGAAAGAAGTTCAGTATTTGTCTGATGGAACACATCAGGTTTCCCCTCATGACAACCAGTCAAATTAACACGATCATTGAGACACGTCCTGGACTTATGCAGAATGCTGAGTTGAACCAAAACATCAAACAAGCTCAGAAATATCTGTCTAAACCTGTTCATCAGAGAGTTCTGTGCCAAAATAGTCACACAAGACTTAGAATGAAACCTAGTGTTTTGGCAATCAAGGAGGACAATACTTGCTTTGTACACAGTCCAACCATAAGGAAATGGTGTAATGTTAGCCAAATAGATATCCGAGAAATTCGTTTGGCTGGATGTATTGTAGTCAATGACTTTATGTTGATGTGTGGTGGGACATTTACAGGCACATCTCTAAACAGATATAAACTCAGTAACAAATGCTATATCTTTGATCCCCGAGAATACCAATGGACCCAGCTGGCATCAATGCATGTGCCCCAAGAGGATTTCTCAATATTTGAACACAAAGGATTTGTGTATGCATTAGTTGGAGTTGGAGTTCTTGCCAAGAAAATTGAGCGCTACAGCTTTGAGACAAATCAATGGGAACTATTCTCTGAAATGTCCCTTGAATGGGACCCTGGTTTGTCTTTGTTGAGTGCATGCATTGTTAATGATAGAATCTATGTTTGTGAGTCAAGTGCTGAAGATTATTTTGAAGAAAGCAAAATGGGATTTCTAGACATTCACACTAAGACTTGGAATATGGCCCCCAATAAACCAAGACAGCCATACTGTCCATTAATGTGGTCTCAGGAAAATCTGATATATGCAGTAGAAAATGAACAGGAACCACAGAGAATTGTCTGGCATGATCCTGAAAGCGGAGAAAGGGGTTCTGTGTCTTCACCAGAGCTATTTTTCAGGGATGCTAAAATTGTTACTGACAATGAAAGAGTTTATTTCATAGATGGTAGCTGGAGTGATGAAGATCCGAGAAGCAATTTATGTATGGAGGCTGTTCTCAAGGACAAATCTCTCGAAGTTATTGACTATCTTGACCCATTACCTAATGAGTACAGTCTAACCCTGTACTGTGTCCAACTACGCCTTCCATGGCATGAATTCATTTTCAATGAGGAGGACGAGTGACTTAGAACCAGCAGTTCTACATGATGGTTGTGTCAATATTTCAATGTCTGTGAGTTAGTGTAAACCTTTTAAACTAAGATCATCATGTATAATGATTGTTTTACTTCAATATATGGTGGGTTTTCTCATCTATGTTGTTTGATATTACAGTTGACTGAATAAAAACAATACACATTGAGATCTAGCTGTATGAGCTGTGCCTTTTTGACTGAGACAAATCTGACCAAATCAAAATAAAACATTTATCAATTTCAATGCTCATTAAACAATTACATATTCATAATTTACTAGGGATGTACTTGTCTGCAATAGTTAATAGTCAAAATAGGTCAGTCAAGCGCATATTTTAGATGGCAATCTTTAAATATCTGTTGTGCACTCTCTGTCTCTGTTTCTCCATCCCCCTCTCTACCCCTCCACCCTCATTTTATGGTCTAGCTTCTCAAAACCAACACCAGATCCTAGAAAGCCATTAGAACAATCAATGTTCCATTGAATCTATGTGATTATAAGTCACCATCCAAGTATTCTAGTTTAGTAAGACATTTTTTTTATAGGAATAATTACTAAAACCCAACCGTTACAATTTTGAGAGCAGATATACACTAGATTAATACCATGATTAAACTTTTCAGATGATATTGTTTTTGGTTATGATATATTACATGATTCTATGATGAACTACCTGAGTTACACACTGTACAGATCTCATGAATCTGGTCCTACAATATAAGCAAAATGAATACTTGCATTTGAAATGTTTCAAATGCATTTTTCCAGGGTTTGGCAAATTGCCGGACAGGGTACCTGGGACAACCGAACAGGTAGACCGGGGAACTGATAAAATGCTTACGGTTGCCACTATTTTTGTTCTCGCATTGCAGCAATACCCCTGTACCATGATCAGATTTGTACAGGCACTTGAGATAGATTTTGTTTAGATAGAAATGTCTCCATCTGGGGACTGGGCTTTTTGAGGTTTTTGTGTTATTTCCCCCCCAAAAGCTTTGATCTCTCTGGGAAAAAGCTTCCAGCTCAGGTCATTATTACAAACCTTAGGAATATTTAGCATTGTGCAGGGAGCATACAATATACAGGAATATTTAGCATTGTGCAGGGAGCATAACATATACTGCACAGGTTGGGGTACCATAGCAACGAGTCCATACAGAGATTTAAAAACGTTTTGCTTTATTTTGTTACCATGGCAACGTGCTCTTGGGTGAAATACTAATTTTCGAATGAGGTAATGGCATGGCAATAGAAAATACCATGAGAAACAACATTGGCTACAAGTTGGTGGACAGCCCTAGTGTCCTATACGTGTAAAATCCTAAATGTCTGCCACCAAACACTAATATTTCCATTTCTTATCTTCTATTGGCTGAATTTGAACTTTAATACTGCTTTATTGATGTTTTTGACTAAGGGACTTTTCCCCCTGTGCCTCTACATTGCCACAATTTTTCAATTTCTAAATTTTTAGTCCACATTTTCTGTACGTATGCCTTTGTTATATTATTGAATATAATGTAAGGGAAAAAGCAAGTGGACACAGCGGCTTCTTGATGTATAATGTTTATTAGTCAGTGAATAGTGGGCGTGGCCCACGTGACCAGGCACGCAGGTGCGGGCTTGCATATCCTGAATAGTAGGGGGGCTACTACCCAAGATATATGGAGGGGGAGTATACTACCCGTAATAGGTTTTAATATAATATCATACCTATATATAGCATAGCTCCCTCCCCTCTTTTCAAATCAAACATTAGTTTGATTTCCTTAACTAAAATCTCTATATATAGTATTGATATTTCAAATATTACACAGTTATCTCCAAATTGTTAAGTTGCGTTTCTAAAGTTAGCGTTAAGGTTTCGGATATTTTAGAGCACCATCACATTATGAATGAACAACCATCTGCTTAAATCAAACAAATACATGCATAAATCCTGACATGAACTGAATTAAAGAATATAGTATTTAATCTGGTGAGCTCTCCCCCTGATTATATACTCTGAGAGAAACTCGGATAGAGTAAATAATTAAAACAGATTAAAACATAAGATACCACATCAAAATAATAAAGGTAAGCTATAGATAATAGAATTATACTGAATATTAGGCACTGGTAACAATTGTGGGATCTATAAAAATGAAAGCCTCCCTAAAATTACCAAGAAGAGGCAATACTCAGAAGTACTCGACCTAACCATTAAAACAATATAGCCAAGAGGGGGAATACAGGGGGATACTCAACCTCACCCCTACAGCAATACAGCCAAATGGGGGAATACCTCAAAATACAACCATACCCCGTGAAAAATAATATATTGACTTACATATCTACCAAACCAACTTAGTACATCAGTTTTAAACATTTCAGTACATACAATCACCAGTAGCAATGGATAGAAGAAATATCAGTAATTTGGTCAGATTACTTTGTCTTTGAGCTATCCTGACAGTAAGCACAAGCCTAGGTTATGAAAATAAGGTTACAAAACAATAAACCTTGCCAATTAAAGGAATTGTTCTCATACAGACAATAATGTGAGCCTCACAGTTCCTATCCTTGGAAAAGGGTTAGGCACAAGAAAATGCTAGTTTTGAATGACTCGCCATAGAAATATGGTAGAACTTCGCATTGTGTGATTGTTGTCGTTTTCCACAGGAGTCGTCTAGGTTTACTTCTTAAAAGTCCGGAGCCTTGGGTGGAAGTGTCCGACCCTAGGATAGCGTCACCTATTGCGTGACCTATATAACTACAGCGTGGGTGACCAGGGACGCTACTTAGCCGATGAAGTGACACGCCCCCTTATACCAGTCCTAGGCGTGTAACCTAGCCAGCTATGGCCAAGCCGCTGCAGCCCAAGTGCGAGTCTACGCACGTTCCCCCGGCTCTCCTGACGCCAACCTTGGAATATGTGTTAACAAACAATCCCTAGCAACCTGCTGCTTATATTGCAGTCCAGGGTTTTCATGAATCGACGACTGCTTAAAAATGGCCAAAATATCTGCATGGGTAAATTGATATATACCACCTGTGGGCTTAGCCAGTGGCCATAGATAACACACTAACTCAGTAAATCAAAGCCAAAATAATACATTCGAAAGAAACAATTGCTGGTATGTGTTGTGATAGGATCTAGATGTACATGATCCATTATATAAATATATGAGAGTAATTCAATAAGTTGTCTGACATCAACAAGTAAAATATGAAATGAACAAGGTTGCATTCACCCACAAATCGACTGTAACATGAACAGTAATTGTACAAGTTCTGCTGTATTATTCATCATTCGTGAACTTACCCGAGTAATAAGAAAGAATAATTAAATTGAAAGAGAATACCTGAGGCGAGTCTTGGGCTTCAACATTTATTAAATAAAAGTTTTATATAATATTAAAAATGTTTTTGTTGAATTGTAAAATGAGGATAAGAATTTATATGGAATATAAATTGTAAATGTCGCCGTAGCGAGGTATTAATGAAATGAGATTGATGTAATTAAAGTAAGTGTGAGAGATATCTCTTACAGTTAGGTACCGAGTTGGTAATTTATTGGTGTGGGTGGGTGGGAAATTTTTACAGAGTTTTGTATATATGAGGAAGGTTTGAGAAGAGTTAGAGAAGGGAGAGTGGTGTATTGTGGGAGGACGAGGTACCTGGCTATAAGGAGAGGGGGCGCCACCAATGCCTAGGAATTAAAATTCCACCAACATTCGTGAACTTACCCGAGTAATAAGAAAGAATAATTAAATTGAAAGAGAATACCTGAGGCGAGTCTTGGGCTTCAACATTTATTAAATAAAAGTTTTATATAATATTAAAAATGTTTTTGTTGAATTGTAAAATGAGGATAAGAATTTATATGGAATATAAATTGTAAATGTCGCCAAGCCCCAAGAGTACCTGTGGTATATTGAGTTGAAAGATTTTGGGAATTATTGAGAAGTTATGGTTGTTGTTTAAAATGATAAGAATAAGTTGCAAGGGCGAGACCCGAGTCTTTTTGGTTGGTTGAGGTTCGAGGAACCTGTATAAGATTGGCAGGGGCCAATGCCCAAGTCCTTTTGGTGTTAAAAATAGGCAGGGGCCAATGCCCAAGTCCTTTTGTTATGATAATAGTAAGCAAGGGCCAATGCCCGAGTCCTTTTTTAATTTTAGGTTTTAGGCGGGGGCCAATGCCCGAGTCCCTTTTTCAATTAATTTTTTTAGGCAAGGGCCAATGCCCAAGTCCTTTTGTTAGGTTGCTTAATTGCAGGGGGAACACTGTGACGGATTGGTAATCCTAATGGTTAGACGACTTGTCTTTAAGGGCGAGGCCCTGTTTTCTTCTGGTGTTTTGCTGTGCGACGTGGTCGCCTGTGGGTGATGATAAGTTGCTTACAAGGTGAGCTGTCACCTTCGTCGCAGACTTGGTTGTGATGTATGCCTTATAGGCATCGCTCGACCACGAGCCAAATCGTTGTATTTCTGACTCTGTGATGCCTGATTGGTATGCGTGTGTCGCGGCAGTGCGCCTGAGCGAATGAAGTGAGTATTCTGATGGGTCCAGACCCATTCTCTGTAGTGACCACTTGAGATGGCGAGTCATATCCGCGTTTGTTACAGGTTTGTACGTCAGTGGGAAGACCAACAGTGGCTGTGATTTAAACTTTGTTGGTGCCTCATCTATTGCCGCTCGGTACGCTCTAACGGGGCACATGGACGGGTCTTGTGAGGCTGGGATGGATAATGTGCGTCTTTGGTCAAAATTCTGCAAGTTTTTTGCCCATTTTTGGTTGAGTACTAACGTACCGTCCTGTATGAAGACGTCATGTCGTGTTGTGTGCTTCGTTTGGTCGAACTGGTTAGCGTGGTGAGGGGCTACCTCGGACTGCCTGAGTCCAAGATAATACATCATTAATAGTGCGAGTTTGTACTGCTCTGGTGCTGGAAATGTTGCAGCGTCGCTGATGATCTGTTTTATGTGAGCTATGAGTAGTGGTTGTCGTTGTATGACTATGTGTGATTTATCTTTTAGTGCTGCATCCAGGGCCAATTTTAGCCTGTGTGAGTGGAGCGCGGGGTTACTTATGTCTGCCCGTCTATAAAACTCTCTAACTGCAGACACGTAGTTCATGACTGTCTTTGGGGAGCGCAGGTATGAGCGGAGGTATTGCACATATGCGCATATATGTGGAACCGAGATGGGGTGCGGCTGCAGCCCAAATGCATATGTGAAGGCGAAGTATGACTTCATTGCGGTCTTGTGGTTCGAGTTTGTGCCCGGAGCTCTAGAGAGGCGCTGCGATTCTTGAGCGTCCATCAGGAGCTGCAGTAGACGGGGGTCTGAAACGATTGATATCATGTTATACTTGCGGCAGAACTGCCTTTTTCATTGCAACAAGTTGTGTAGCTTTTCTACATTTGGATTCGACATGTTTTTCATCATCTACTCTAAACAGTATCCTAACATAGTTGAGTGCCTGCAGGAGCCATAAGGCTCTGGGGCCTGACATGTTGGCCTCTAGTCGTGCACCTTGAGCGAGAAGGTCTGCAGTTTCTCCACTGGTTGTTGATATCTGTATAGTATTTCCTCGATCTCTCTCTTCTAGCATGGTGTTGACAAGGTCTGGGGTGACCTGTGCTAAAGTGTCCACTTTTTTGTTTTGTTTTGTTTCCATCCTACATACGGTATATTTGTGGCCTGAAGCTGCTGTCGCGTTCTGACCGTCTGCCCTTATGTAGATTGTCCTTGTGATGCACTTGGCTGGGATCAGGCTTACCCCGTTCCATTTGTCAACGCAGGCGATGACCCACTCTATATCTCTTTTCATTGACGTGTTTACCCTGATGGAAGGTGTCTTGTTCTCTCTGAGCGCCTCCAGCAGACGGCGTATGAAGATTTTTGCTGGAGGTATGCACTTAGCCACGTGGAGGACCCTGCCGATGATTGACTGTAGAGCCTTCCTTGATGTGTATGTGCGTGCTATGAACTTTTTGGCCTCCTCCTGTACCTCTGTGACCTTCTCTGTTGGTATCCTTATTGTCATCTGTTTCGTGTTTATTGTTATTCCCAGCCACTTTACCTCCGTTGACGGTGGTTGGGTCTTGGAGTCTGCTGTTGGAAGGCCGAGGGACTTGAGTAGGCTGATTGCGTAGTGGTAACTGTCGTTTGCATGATCAATATTGTCAGCCCAGCCGATGAGGTCATCTAGATACATTAGCCCGTTGAAACCTCTTTCTCTCATGATGCTGAGTATACTTTGTGCGACTTTCTGCATGTGCAGACTACTTTGGCGTGCCCCGAAGGGCATGCTGATGTCGAGATAGTATGAGTTTTCCCACCTGAACACCAGCAGTGGCCAATCTCCGGGGCACGCCCTGAAGTTCTTGTACGCTCGTTCAATATCTAGTGTGTAGAGATACTTGGTGCTGGATGATGAGGTGAGGTAGTTGGTTAACATGTCGACAGTCGGGAGAGAATGCTGCCTGGTTGATCCAAGTACGTAGTTTTGCCTTATATAGGCGTTTACCGATAAGTGTTGTGGGTAGGAGAGGTCCAAAATGACCCTTCGTTTCTCTGTCTGTCCCTTAGGTCTTGTCATAATAGGGCTCAAGTGGAGCCAGTCCGTGAAGGGTGCTACCTGGTAGGGGCCGTGTACCGCCTCTTGGTTAATCTCCGTCTCGATATACTGTTTGACTGCCTGGGGGAACTGCAGGGCTGACGTGTGGTTATCGCTGTCACTGTTATCGGTTATCGGCCCTAGGTATCCTAACGGGAAGCCGTATGTTATTGCGTCCAGTAACTCAGTTTCATTAGTTGTAACGGTTAAGTGGTATCGCCACATATCAATGTTCAGATTGGAGGGAATTTGCTGTCTACTCGCTATCATGTTTGGGAGCCCTGTCCTCCTTACCTCGTTGTATATATCACATAACACACTGTCCAAGACTTGTTCGTTTGGCCTGGGCCAGAACGTCGATCTGTACCAAGCGAGGTCGTGCGGACCCGGCACGTCCTCGTCTGGGACTTTCCCTGCTTTTAAGGTACATATATGCAATATGGGGTCGAAAGCGGTAGTATGTATATCATATGATTCACTTATAATGTCACAAACACGAGTATTGTCCCTGTATTCGCACTGATACTCCGGTAATTCATTCTCACTTCCTTGTTTCACTTCCATTTTTGTTTGGTTCATGGGCGCGGCCATGTTGGTTTTGCTGTCCGCGCTTCCCATTGGCCGAAAGGCCGAACCTTCCTTAAGCTCTAAGCCCATTGGTTGGTGGGCCGGAAGTTGTTCTGGTAGTCTTCCGGGCCCAGTCTCGTCAGGGCAACAACAACAGTAACACGATGCTTGGTCGAAAATGTGACCTGCATAACTATATACATCGCAGGGAGTTTCATAATCGTAAACGTAACACTGATTACTCACGTGTGCTGGTTCTTCAGTGCTTTCATCCCGCGAGTGAATGCTCGCGGGCATTACAGGTTTTTTGACTGTGTATAATAGCCTTGTTGAGGTGGGCGTGGCACATAGTGGGCGTTGGCCGCCTGTTGTGGTTGTGCGTGTTGGTGTTGAATGGGAGGTGGTGGATAGGGGAAATGATGTCCCGCCGGGCTGTGCTCCCTGCTGTTTGGTTGTCGAGACCTTTGACGTTTCATACAGTCGGCTGAAGAGTGACCATGTCTATTGGCCGGGTTTAGCGAGTTGCAATATGCGCATATGTGATGTAGAGTAGCGTTAATGGCCGGATGTCCGTCCTTCTCCTTGCAGGCGCCTTTTGCGTTGAAAGTTGGACAGGGAGGCATTGTGCAGGGAGCATAACATATACTGCACAGGTTGGGGTACCATAGCAACGAGTCCATACAGAGATTTAAAAACGTTTTGCTTTATTTTGTTACCATGGCAACGTGCTCTTGGGTGAAATACTAATTTTCGAATGAGGTAATGGCATGGCAATAGAAAATACCATGAGAAACAACATTGGCTACAAGTTGGTGGACAGCCCTAGTGTCCTATACGTGTAAAATCCTAAATGTCTGCCACCAAACACTAATATTTCCATTTCTTATCTTCTATTGGCTGAATTTGAACTTTAATACTGCTTTATTGATGTTTTTGACTAAGGGACTTTTCCCCCTGTGCCTCTACATTGCCACAATTTTTCAATTTCTAAATTTTTAGTCCACATTTTCTGTACGTATGCCTTTGTTATATTATTGAATATAATGTAAGGGAAAAAGCAAGTGGACACAGCGGCTTCTTGATGTATAATGTTTATTAGTCAGTGAATAGTGGGCGTGGCCCACGTGACCAGGCACGCAGGTGCGGGCTTGCATATCCTGAATAGTAGGGGGGCTACTACCCAAGATATATGGAGGGGGAGTATACTACCCGTAATAGGTTTTAATATAATATCATACCTATATATAGCATAGCTCCCTCCCCTCTTTTCAAATCAAACATTAGTTTGATTTCCTTAACTAAAATCTCTATATATAGTATTGATATTTCAAATATTACACAGTTATCTCCAAATTGTTAAGTTGCGTTTCTAAAGTTAGCGTTAAGGTTTCGGATATTTTAGAGCACCATCACATTATGAATGAACAACCATCTGCTTAAATCAAACAAATACATGCATAAATCCTGACATGAACTGAATTAAAGAATATAGTATTTAATCTGGTGAGCTCTCCCCCTGATTATATACTCTGAGAGAAACTCGGATAGAGTAAATAATTAAAACAGATTAAAACATAAGATACCACATCAAAATAATAAAGGTAAGCTATAGATAATAGAATTATACTGAATATTAGGCACTGGTAACAATTGTGGGATCTATAAAAATGAAAGCCTCCCTAAAATTACCAAGAAGAGGCAATACTCAGAAGTACTCGACCTAACCATTAAAACAATATAGCCAAGAGGGGGAATACAGGGGGATACTCAACCTCACCCCTACAGCAATACAGCCAAATGGGGGAATACCTCAAAATACAACCATACCCCGTGAAAAATAATATATTGACTTACATATCTACCAAACCAACTTAGTACATCAGTTTTAAACATTTCAGTACATACAATCACCAGTAGCAATGGATAGAAGAAATATCAGTAATTTGGTCAGATTACTTTGTCTTTGAGCTATCCTGACAGTAAGCACAAGCCTAGGTTATGAAAATAAGGTTACAAAACAATAAACCTTGCCAATTAAAGGAATTGTTCTCATACAGACAATAATGTGAGCCTCACAGTTCCTATCCTTGGAAAAGGGTTAGGCACAAGAAAATGCTAGTTTTGAATGACTCGCCATAGAAATATGGTAGAACTTCGCATTGTGTGATTGTTGTCGTTTTCCACAGGAGTCGTCTAGGTTTACTTCTTAAAAGTCCGGAGCCTTGGGTGGAAGTGTCCGACCCTAGGATAGCGTCACCTATTGCGTGACCTATATAACTACAGCGTGGGTGACCAGGGACGCTACTTAGCCGATGAAGTGACACGCCCCCTTATACCAGTCCTAGGCGTGTAACCTAGCCAGCTATGGCCAAGCCGCTGCAGCCCAAGTGCGAGTCTACGCACGTTCCCCCGGCTCTCCTGACGCCAACCTTGGAATATGTGTTAACAAACAATCCCTAGCAACCTGCTGCTTATATTGCAGTCCAGGGTTTTCATGAATCGACGACTGCTTAAAAATGGCCAAAATATCTGCATGGGTAAATTGATATATACCACCTGTGGGCTTAGCCAGTGGCCATAGATAACACACTAACTCAGTAAATCAAAGCCAAAATAATACATTCGAAAGAAACAATTGCTGGTATGTGTTGTGATAGGATCTAGATGTACATGATCCATTATATAAATATATGAGAGTAATTCAATAAGTTGTCTGACATCAACAAGTAAAATATGAAATGAACAAGGTTGCATTCACCCACAAATCGACTGTAACATGAACAGTAATTGTACAAGTTCTGCTGTATTATTCATAATTAGCTGTTAGATAAAAGTTGTTTGAAATAGCAGTGACACAGTCCATTGGAGTGGATTCGAATTCCCTATTGAATTATTGCATTGAAGTCTGGTTGAAATATTCAGCTAAAATAGCATGTAAATGTGCGGCATTAGGCGCTCCTAGAAATGGACACTGGTTCCGTGGTCATAGAGCAAACTAGGGCACGCTTGGATAAAGCGCTGCATTGTAATCATGGTGTATTACGTAACAGGACGCCACGCAAACCCCATCGGTTTTTGTCCCTTTGTTGTATGTGTATATATGCTGAGGCTTGTTTTTATGGATGCTTGCGTCCTATGCATGCCTCAACGATCCCCATCGTCCATAGGGAAAAGTTTATACACAATACAAATATAAAGTAAAGTTGTAGAAAGTTTCTTCTTATAGGTTGTAGAATTTCCGAATTTATGTAAGTAAATGAGCGATGTGAGTGATCTTATGCAACTCTGAATGAGTGCATGAACGTTTTTTTTTTTTTTCTTCCTACCGTTTGTGTAGACTTTCTATACAAGAATCATGCAAATCGGAAACGATCTTGTAGGTTAACTAAATATGTTCACTGTCCAGAAATGTAGTAAAAGTACGAAGTATAATATGCATATTCTTGTAGTGTACTTCCAGGGGAATTATCCGATTTAAAATGCATCAAATGTTCGGTAAAAGTAGCATATGAATGGCGGTATTAGGCACTTATTGGAAGTGACGCTGGTTGCGTAATAGGACGCCACGCTGGCCGTCTGCCTTTGTTTCTAGCCGTGCGATGTGTGCACATGTAGAGGCTTGCGTCCTACATACAAATCTGACACAGATTTGCAGGTTAAATGTTATATATTTAAGTATCCGTTGAGTTAACTTTTGTTTACCTGGATCTTGGGTTATTGCATTGGATAAAGGACAGGTATAAGGTTTCTATGATCGTGGATGTAAGAAGTCCAAGCATGAATGTATGATCCTATTTTTATCTCCAGGATAATCGATGTATACTAGTAGGAAACTTCCACTCCTATGTTTATAAGTATTGGTGAACAATTGAAGAGAGTGCATTGCAGGTCCTATCTCCAGTCCAGCTTGTGGTCCATCCTTATAGGCTACGTTTATAGCCTCCTACACACGATTATCTACATCTTCCTCCATGACTAGCTCTTTCTGTCTTTTGCAACTGTGTTGCAAAATAATTTATCCAATCCTTTGAGGTATCATTTGGATCGTTTAGTTCTCCACCAGTATGTTATATTATTGAATATAATGTAAGGGAAAAAGCAAGTGGACACAGCGGCTTCTTGATGTATAATGTTTATTAGTCAGTGAATAGTGGGCGTGGCCCACGTGACCAGGCACGCAGGTGCGGGCTTGCATATCCTGAATAGTAGGGGGGCTACTACCCAAGATATATGGAGGGGGAGTATACTACCCGTAATAGGTTTTAATATAATATCATACCTATATATAGCACCTTCATAACACTATTTACATCATTATTCAGATATTGATATCCAGCTTTATTTACATACCTTATCTGATCATGCCTCAGTGTTTAATTCTAATGATCACCATTGGGTTGCACTGAAGAAAGGGTCATTTCCAAAATATATGCCTGTTTAATATATCTTCTGAATTTTCTAATTTCATGAATTTTTCTCCAGGACATGATATATCATCTTAGGATTAAATTTTTAAGATCACCTTTTCTTGGCTTGGTTAGTTGTTATCTTTTCTATCAATCCCACTATTCTCTGTTATTCCTGCTAATTTTCTATTACTTCTTCTTTACAAGAATAATATTATTCATTCAGTATTAGAGAAACACCAGAGAAGGTATGGAATATACACACACATAGCACATGCCCATTATGCAGACACAAATACATTATTTCACAAAAGTATATCAATACTAAAGGTCCATGGAAAAAGTGTTTGATTTCTAAATGTGGTTAGCATTGATTGTGAATGATTCTGGGATTTCACCAGGAATGAGGCAGGAGGGAGATGGGGAGTGTGTGTATAGAAACAGAGGATGACTTGGATGTGGTAATTGTGGATTTCTGTAGTGTAACAGGGATCCTCTCTGTTGTCTAGCTTATCTGGGTAAATTATTGGATCACCCTAATGCTTGTAAAGCAGTAATTCTCAGTTTAACCACGGGCTCCTGACATCTGCACACAAAGGATGAATCCTAGGACAGCTCAGAAAATGGCCTCGACACATTGACACCAAACAACTTGAAAAGACAAGGTTGTCAACACTTGAGTGACATACCATCCCCAGTCAGTAATCATTGTAATTCAGCTTAGATATTGGTATTGTACCTAATAGGTGTTAGCCTCATATCATGGCCATTAAGGCATTATGATAAACATGTATAATTTCATGCCAACCCATGTTCAATTAAGTAAAGTTAAATCAGGTGGAGCCATTATAAGCTTATTTAGTTAAATCTCTTACAATGTTAGGCAAAAATATTAAGGGATGAAGCTGAACTTAATTAATTTTTTCTCTTCCAGTTCTATCCATATAAATGAGTGCAAAGATGTCAGATAACATTAGTGAAGAAACATCCTTCCCTGCCACTCTGAATCCATCATCGGAAGCACAAGATCCTGAATTGAGCCTGTGTATTTCCAATGGATTAGCCCGGTTATGGCAGTCACAGGAGCTTTTTGACTACACTTTGGTAGCAGGAGGACGCTCTTTTCGTGTTCACAGAGCTGTACTTGCATCAGTCAGTGATTATTTCTATGCCATGCTCACATGTGGCATGAAAGAAACTCAACAAGACCATGTGGAACTAAAGGCAATAAATGCAGACATTCTACAACTGTTACTGGATTATATTTACACAGGCATTCTACATATCACAGATGACAATGTTATTGACCTTCTGACTGCTGCTGCTCATCTTCAAATTTCTACTGCTATCAAGTCATGTTTCTTGTTCATGAATGACAATATATCAGTTGATAACTGTGTGGACATATTGGATATGGCAAAGCTTCATTCTTCTGACAGAGAGTTCTTTGACATAATTGAAGATTTTGTGGCTGAAAATTTTGGAATGCTCATTGAATCTGGGAAGTTTTTGAAGCTGAGTTTTGATAGCATGAACAGTCTTTTGTGTAGAGAAGAGTTAATGTTTGGACCTGAAGAAAACCTTTACCAGGCTGTTGTGCAATGGCTTGAACATGACCTTGAGAAGCGAATGACATTTAAGATGAGCCTGATGGAACACATCAGGTTCCCCCTCATGACAGCCAGCCAAATTAACACCATCATTGAAACACGGCCTGAACTGATGCAGAATGCAGTGTTGGATAAAAACATTAAACAAGCTCAGGAATATTTGTCTAAACCTGTTTATCAGAGAGTACTGTGCCAAAATAGTCACACAAGACTCAGAATGAAACCTAGTCTTTTGGCAATCAAGGAGGACAATACTTGCTTTGCACACAGTCAAACCAAATGGGAATGGTGTAATGTTAGCCAAGTAGATATCCGAGAAATTCGTTGGGCTGGATATATTGTAGTCAATGATTTTATGGTGATGTGTGGTGGGACATTTATGAGCACATCCCCACACAGATATAAATATACTAACAGATGCTACATCTTTGATCCCCGAGAATACAAATGGACTCAGCTGGCATCGATGCATATGCCCCATGAGCAGTTCTCACTTCTTGAACACAAAGGATTTCTGTATGCATTGGTTGGACATATACCAGGATATATTACCAGGAAAATTGAGCGCTACAGTTTTGAGACAAACCAATGGGAAACATTCACTGACATGTACACTGAATGGAACCCTGAGACTTGCTTGAGTGCATGCATTGTTAACGATAGAATCTATACTTGTGAGGGAAGTGCTGAAAATAATTTTCAAGAAAGCCAAATGGCATTTCTGGACATTCATACTAAGACTTGGAATATGGTACCCAGCCAAGAGATGCCCTGGGGCACATTCATGTGGGCTCAGGGAAATCTGATATATGCTGTAGAGAATATTCAGGCTCTTGAGAGAATCTTCTGGTATGATCCTGAAACTGGAGATAGGGGTTCAGTGTCTTCACCAGAGATATTTTTCAGGCATGCTCAAATTGTTCCTGACAATGGAAGAGTTCATGTTATAGATGGGAGATGGAGTGATGGTGGTGATCCGAAAGGCAATTTATGTTGCATGGCTGTTATTGAGGACCAATCTCTCGAAGTTATCGACTATCTTGACCCATTACCTGATGAGTACAGTTCAACCGTGTACTCTGTCAAACTACGTCTTCCGTGGCATGAATTTATTTTCAATGAGGGGGATGAGTAACTTAAGAACTACCAGTTCTTTATGTGTCAATATTTCAATGTTTGTGTTATGTGTAAATCTTTAAACAAAGAACATCACGCATAATAATTGTCTTACTTTAATATATGGTGGGTTTTCTCATTCATGTTTGATATTACAATTGACTGAATAAAACAATACACATTGAGATCTTGTCTTCTGTAGTTGTATGGGCTGTGCCTTTTTAACCAAGACAAATCTGACCAAATGAAAATAAACTTCAATGCTCTTTAAACAATTAGATTGCTGTAGCAAGATTTGGAAAGTGGCTAAGGTCCCTGGGCTGCACTCCAAAAGGCCGACTGTTAAGGAAAGGGATTAAAAAGGGCCCCTCCAACTACAACAATTTGATTGCATCACTTGCAGTGTTTGCCAGAAACAATATGTAGGGAAAACCAAACAACGGTTCAAAGACTGGATATACCAACATTTCAGGTTGATCCAACTACCCGACTTGCAGCTACACAATACATCTGTGTTAAGACACTTCAATTCTCCAAACCACTCAGGTGAGGATGTCCGATGATATTGATCTATTTGTACTTGAATATGTCAAATGTGACGCCGCCAAGGAGGAATCAGACGACTTAAGAAATGCCCTTGAACTAAAGTGGATCCACCGAATGAAGTCCATGTCACCACAGGGACTCAACATCATGGATGCTGCCACTTGGAGGACAGTCCAGGGACCTTAGCCACTTTCCAAAACTTGCTACAGCCATCTAGCTCCGTACCAAATTTTTACATTTCATCAATGGCCTCCTGCAGGTTAAGGAAAGGGATTAAAAAGGGCCCCTCCTTCTACACATCCAGCTATATAATACCTACTCCGGTATATTTAATGTATACTTAGGATAAAACCTATCACACAGCATTACAACCAGTATCACTAAGGTACACATAGTCTTTAAAGATGTACACTAAAACATCTCGTCCCCAAACGAACAGGGGGTTTCCCTACAAACCCTTTGCTGCCCCCCTCATGTCAACACCACTGTGACATGAGGTTAAATCCCTGACAACTGTCAGCTGTATGCTACAGGCTGTAGTAATAATTCCTGTAATCAATTAAATAAAACTCATATTTATTCACATCAATTATTGATACACCATGTTCATATACATGCAGGTAATGGAGACATTGAAACTATTTTATATCTCCCCCATCCTGCCCTATCCACCGAGAAACTATTCTCAAATATAATTAAATCCTGTGTTATTCCTCCCCAGAGGTCTAACTCAAGTGCCTGAAGAGCTACATTAGCGAAACCATGTTGTGCCAAACATTGCCCCTGGGCAGTGGAAGGAGTGTACTGAATGTAAGAGATCTCCCCATTAAAACATTAATGCAGAGAAAATGTACTGACAGATTTACACTCATTAGTTGACATCATTGGTTTATTTGTTACAACTAATATCACCTGGGTACTATATCCATGTAACAAGCGCACCTCTTTATGACGTCATATCAACGTCGTGAAGAGCCCCGTGAGGTGTTGGTTATCTCTCGGCTGAAGACGTTTCTAACGTCCAGTTGCATGGTAGCACACAAAGGGTCCGGACCTATCGCATCGTCAAATCATTTTCTCTTTGAACAATTACATATATATTCATAATTTACGAGGGATGTACAGTTAATAGTCAAAACGGTCAACGGTTAATAGTCAACTATTGCTATGTCTGTCACTCTCTCTGTTTCTCCATCCCCCTCTCTACCCCTCCACCCTCATTTCATGGTCTAGCTTCTCAAAACCAACACCAGGTCCTAGAAAGCCATTAGAACAATCAATGTTTTATTGTGTCTATATGATTCAGGGATGAAAGTCTTCCTATTATTGGCGGATTTCCAATTTATGATGATCATTAATATTTTTTTAACAATCCATAGCTTTTTCATCCATTTTCCCCTTTCATATTCCTTTTCTACCATTACAATGCATCACAACTTATGTTTTCTTCCTTTTGAACCTTTATTTTGGTTCTTGTCTGAATCATTGGGCTATGTTCTCTGAGTATAGATCTCTCGAGCTCCACACTGACTGAGGCAGAGCCCATAGTGTAGGCCTAACTGACTCACTACCATGTAGTTCTGGCTTTCCGACTATCGGAGGAGGAAGCTCCCATATTTTTCTAATTAGCTTTCAGAGAAACACTCTTGGCAGAAATCTGGAAAAGTAACATTTAGAGGTCCCCTTGATGATTTTTGTATTAACCACAAACCAACCTCCTTGATAAAGGGCCATTGAAGCCCGAAACGTTGGATCCCCAATTAAACAAACCTCCCTTCTGTCATCATTGTTTTGGGTTTTTCACTCCATCTTGATTTTGTTTTAATTGTACAAACAACAATAAATCAAATGGGGGTTTGCCTAATTCCAATTCCAAGCTTTACCTTGATTGGGATTTACATATATCATTTGTTATGGGTCATATTATAATACGATTTATGGTCTGAGTAAACTGTTTCAATTCGTTATGAAACGAAAAATACTGGGCCTTAAGCACGTCCACATCTATTTTTAAATCAGTGGGTCACTCACTCCCTTCTATTAAAGAAGTACATTAACTTTGCTCTTTGCTGGATTGATTTTCCATTGTACTTTAGGACCCGTATTTTGTCAGGGACTTTTTCCGCTGTTTTATTATCCTCCCACTTTCATCCCTGTGGTTAATAATCTTTTCCATCAATCCCACTGTTTTTGATTTATTCCTGCTAATTTTCTATTACTTCTTCTTTACAAGAATAATATTCATTCAGCAGACATGGCGAAAACTTTAGAACTTTCACTGGACAGTCGGACCGGTGAAAAGGAACTTTCACCGGTCTTTCACCGGTCCTCCAAAAGTTTTACTGGTCCTCCAAAGGTTTCTCTAACGTTTCATACAAGTTGTCTTTCAACGTTCAAGGACGCGGTCCGGCAGGTTTCGCCCTGTCTGATTCTGCATTAGAGAAACACCAGAGAAGGTATGGAATATATACACATATCAGTCATACATTGGTGCACATGCACATTATGCAGACACAAATACATAATTTCAGAAAAGAACGTTTGATTCTGCGACTCAGTAAATCAGCCAATCCCAGATTCATATCAAACATCGTCCCACCCCTCCAAGAAGCCCCTTGGTGTATTTAGTTTTAAAAGTACAGACCATCTATATGTATCTGTGTCCTTTCCAATGCAAAAAGATCGCCTTGACCTTGATGTATTTTTTCTAATTGTTTATCCAAGTGACATCCTACAATAAAAATGCTTTGTAAATACAAGACAATAATTTGTTTAAATAATGTCCAAGTGTTGTAAGAAAAAAATTGCAAAAACAAAACAAAATAATCTTTTTTTTAAATCAAATCAAAAATCAAAACCAAGATATATACCTCCATGATGTCATACTGTCATCCTCCATACTGTGAAATGTGTGTGGCACATGCTGTTTCTGCATTACACTCTGCCTCCCCAGTCAATGCCAGATTACAGCAAGTTAGTGTGCAGTATTAATACACATCAATTTTCTAGAAGACATTTAATAGAAATTTTGCTGTGATATGTTTCATTCATTGTCCTACAGTATGTATTCAAACAAATTAATGTCAGTTAGTTATTCAAATTAACGCCTATGCAAGATGTGAAGCCAACATCCTTCCTTAAGATTTTCATTTTAGTTTGGCCCAATAAAAGAGAAAAAATTTACATAAATGTTATGATGATACCACAAATGATAAAAAAGAAATCCAGGTATTCTTCATTAAATTCAACACTGCAATCTGAGCTTGTTTTGATATTCATTATCAACTGGCCTAGAAACTGCCGACTTGTAGACAAAATCATGAGAGCATTCATTGATTCGGGATTTGTAAAGCCACATTTTTTAATCTTGATTTGCATAGAATTATGGGACTAATGCTACAAACATAACAAAGCTACCATTACCTTATTTGATGATCTCCTGAGTCTTTAGATCTGATTCTTTAGGTATTAGGTTTCTCACTGCTTTCCCTTGCCCTACTCACTGATGAAATATACTTTTTGCTTTCATGAAAGTTTTCTTTCAACTTTATTCTAAAAGAAGTTATGATTACAGCTCGCCTCCTTGACATTGATCAATAGTAATCATAGTAAGTGGCAGTTTTAGGCTATTTGTTGTGGGAATAATTATCTGAGCATCTATTTTCAATTAACATTTTATAAATTGTTTGGATCAGCTGTGCTGGGAATAGTGTAAGATTACACATTGATAATTGCTGAATTAATATCCTAAAACTAACAAATGCTCATAGTTGGGGACGTGTTGGCTGTGAAGTGCTGTAAGGTATGTACATTTGCTTTTCGTAGAACCGGGCTGGTTGCTATGGAAAAAGTAGTTGATTTCTAAATGGGGTTAGTATTGATTGTGAATGATTCTGGGATTTCACCAGGAATGAGGCAGGAGGGAGATGAGGAGTGTGTGTATAGAGACAGAGGATGACTTGGATGTGGTGATTGTGTTGATTTCTGTGGTGTAACAGGGTTCCTCTCTGTTGTCTAGCTTATCTGGGTAAATTATTGTATCACCCTAATGCTTGTAAAGCAGTAATTCTCAGTTTAACCACGGGCTCCTGACATCTGCACACAAAGGGTGAATCCTAGGATAGCTCAGAAAATGGCATTGACACATAGACACCAAACAACTTGAAAAGACAAGGTTGTTAACACTTGAGTGACATAGCATCCCCAGTCAGGGTCATTGTAATTCAGCTTAGACATTGGTATTGTACCTAATAGGTGTTAGCCTCATATCATGGCCATTAAGGCATTATGATAAGCATGTATAATTTCATGCTAACCCATGTTCAATTAAGTAAAGTTAAATCAAGTGGAGCCGTTATTATGAGGGACAGATTAGCTTAACTGCTAAACTAGTATATAACTGCATCTAACTAAATCTGGACCTCATATTGCTATCTCTCTTCTCTTCTCTAAAACTGAGCTCTGGTATGGCGCCTCGCACATGCGTTTGTTTACTTTTCGGCCCTCCATATATGGCATGCGCCCTCCATATATGGCGTGCACCGACCCATATGCCTGCGCATGCGCCGTCTCACACACCGAATCAGGCAAAAATTAAAACGAGTTTCCGAGCGATTCGAAGTCTATTTCAGAATAATTCTTACATATAACGTGAACTATATGCTAAACTTAAACCTTTCTGCTGTTATATTCAGTCAATGGTGAATAATCAGCCTATTTCAAAGCATTTTAGCCTCTACGCTCGGCAATACGAAAACAAGATGGCGGCCACGCCGTAACCAGACAAGAAAATAAAACTGCTTTCTGACCGCTTTGAATGATTTTACACAATAATCCTGGCATATGAGGTTGAAAACAAGGTTAGATTAAACGTTCAGGCATTTATATTTAGTCGATGGTTAAATATTATGGCTTCGGTAGTGTCCCAGATCCCGACCCAGATTTTGACGCTCATGCGCAAACTGATTCCACTCGTCTTAGCCAGCCAGGGCCCGCTCGAAGCGTGTGGAATCGTGAAAGATGTGAAAAATATACTGGTTTGATTATACAAATAAAGAGGTTGGTCATATTTCATTTGATATGCTTTGTTTCGTTCGATTTCCAAGCCTTTGTCAGTTGTGTTTGCCTTGAGAACGTCTCCAGCAAAAGTCCATCGCCCGGGAAGCCCGCCACGGCGTGTACAGCGACAAGATCTGTCAACACAACATTCTTACCGAAGGTAGTCACACGCATGCGCATGAGGCGGCAGAAAGCATGGCTTCCGACAAGGTGGAGGCAGTGGAAGCGGGATATTTCCACCAAAGGAATATCGACACACGTTAATATGTTCATAAACTATTGTTTGGGATAGTATTTGAAGTCAACATGACTGATTTACGCTGATTATATGGATATTATTGTGTCAGCGGCCAGATACAGCTCGGAAGAAATATGGCGGCCACACTGGGTTCACTCGAAGCATGTGCGATCGGCAGTGAAATCGTAAAAGATATAATAATAAAAAGGTTGATTAGATTTATTTCGATATGCTTCATTTCATTCGATTTCCAAGCCTATGTCAGTTCTGTTTGCCTCGAGAACGTCTGTACATATATCATTACACATTCTTAAGCTGGTCGAACTGACAGCAACAGGCTTGTGCAGACCTATAGGCCTCGGGACTTATTGGCCCTGACTTATAGGCCCCATGCGTTGGACGTGTAGGCCCCAGTAGGCCCCGGCGATTGGACTTATAGGCCCAGCTCTGGACTTATAGGCCCTGACCGTTACAAAGGTGTTGGACTTATAGGCCCCGCTTCAAAACTTAGTGATATATTTATCATTTATTAGTCATTTTATTAGTCACTTTTCGATCGAGTTTTCTGACTTTACGATCGACTGTTCTGACTTTACGATTGACCATGCTGGGTTTAGGATTGACTATTCTGACTTAACGATTGACTTTTCTGACTTACAATTCCAACTGACTGACTTCCAACTGATTGACTATTTTGACATTTTTCGATTGACTTTTCTGACTTTATGGTTGACTATTTTGACTTTTCTGACTTTATGATTGACTTTTTGATTGACAATTCTGACTTTTTTATTGACTATTTCTAAAAGTCAAAATAGTTATAACATTATAGTCAATTATAAGGTCTGAAAAGTCAATCGGAAAGTCAAAATAGTCAACCGTAAAGTCAGAAAAGTCAATCAAAAAGCCAATCAGAAAGCCAAATAGTCAATCAAAAAGTCAAAATAGTTAATTGAAAAGTCAGAATAGTCAGAAAAGTCAGTCAGAAAGTCCAAATAGTCAATCAAAAGTCAAAATAGTCAGACTTTTTGATTTACTATTTCTAAAAGTCAAAATAGTCAACATTAAAGTCGATCATAAGGTCAGAAAAGTCAATTGGAAAGTCAAAATAGTCAACCATGAAGTCAGAAAAAACAATTGTTAAGTCAGAATAGTCAATAAAGTCAGAAAAAACAATTAAGTCAGAATAGTCAATCGTAAGTCAGAAAAGTCAATAAAAAAGTCAAAATAGTTAATCGAAAAGTCAGAATACTCATAGAAAAGTCAGAAAAGTCAGTCAGAAAGTCGAAATAGTCAGTCAGAAAGTCGAAATAGTCATAAAAAAGTCAAAATAGTCAATCTAAAGTCAAAATAGTCAATCAAAAAGTAAGAAAAGTCAATCACCTTCTCATAGAAATAATATAATTCATGCATCTCATGAGTAATTAGTACAAACTGCAACAGATAATATATTTCTAAAATGAAGGAATGCTAAATGATAAATCTGTTTATTGATTCATTTATCCATCACTTCAAATCTCTCACGACCTTCTCATAGGAATAATATTTCATGATATCAAGAGTAATTAGAGACAACAGATAATATTCCTCTAAGCCAACTGATCCACCGCGACTGTTAGACTGTTAGACTGTATCCGACCTGCTGGGGCCGAGAGGTCCTTAAAAAGACTGTTAAAATTACGACTATTATCTTGTTTTAGAATGCTAAATAATTAAACTGTTAAACCGTAGCTGATGGCATAAATCTGTCCCGATAGGATCGTGAGATCCAGATAAAACTGTTATAGTTTTGACTGCCAACTTGTAAGCTAATTTAGTTAAATCTCTTACATTGAAAAGCAAAAATATTAAGGGATGAAGCTGAACTTATCTTTTCTCTTCCAGTTCTATCCATATAAATGAGTGCAAAGATGTCAGATAACATTAGTGAAGAAACATCCTTCCCCGCCTCTCCAAATCCATCATCGGAAGAACAAGATCCTGAATTGAGCCTGTGTATTTCCAGTGGTTTAACCCGATTATGGCAGTCACAGGAGCTTTTTGACTACACTTTAGTAGCTGAAGGACGCTCATTCAAGGTTCACAGAGCTGTACTTGCATCTGTCAGTGATTATTTCTATGCCATGCTCACATGTGGCATGAAAGAAACTCAACAAGACCATGTGGAACTAAAGGCAATAAACGCAGACATGCTACAACTGCTACTGGATTATATTTACACAGGGATTCTACATATCACTGATGACAATGTTGTTGACCTCCTGACTGCTGCAGCTCATCTTCAAATTTCTACTGCCATCAAGTCATGTTTCTCGTTCATGAACGACAATATATCAGTTGATAACTGTGTGGAGATATTGGATATAGCCAGGCTCCATTCTTCTGACAGAGATTTCTCCAACATAATTGAAGACTTTGTGGCTGAAAATTTTGGAATCCTCATTGAATCTGGAATTTATTTGAAACTTACTTTTGATAGCATGAACAGTCTGTTGCATAGAGAGGAGTTAATGTTTGGACCTGAAGAGAAGCTTTACCAGGCTGTTGTGCGATGGCTTGAACATGACCCTGAGAATAGAAAGCAGTTCCATATTTGTCTGATGGAACACATCAGGTTTCCCCTCATGACGTCCAGCGAAGTTGACACCATCATTGACACACACTCTGAACTGATGCAGAATCCTGTGTTGGATGAAAACATTAAACAAGCTCAGGAATATCTGTCTAAACCTGTTCATCAGAGAGTTCTTTGCCAAAATCGTCACACAAGACTTAGAATGAAACCTAGTCTTTTGGCGATGAAGAAGGACAATACTTGCTTTGCACACAGTCCAACCATGTGGGAATGGTGTAATGTTAGCGAAGTTGATATCCGAGAAATTCATTGGGCTGGATGTATTGTAGTCAATGACTTTATGTTGATGTGTGGTGGGATATTTATGGGTAGATCTCAGGACAGATATAAACTCACTAACAAATGCTATATCTTTGATCCCCGAGAATACAAATGGACCCAGCTAGCATCAATGCATGTGCCACAACAGCGTTTCTGTCTTCTTGAACACAAAGGATTTGTGTATGCATCGGTTGCAGATCATGCCTGGAAAATTGAGCGTTACAGCTTTGAGACAAATCAATGGGAAATATTCTCAGAAATGTCCACTGAATGGGACCCTCATTCTTTGTTAACTGCATGCATTGTTAATGATAGAATTTATACTTGTGAGTCACTTGATGAAGAGGGTTTTCAAGAAAGCAAAATGTCATTTCTTGATATTCATACTAAAACTTGGAATATGGCCCCCAATGCATGGAGACAGCCATACTGTGCATTTATGTGGTCTCAGGGAAGTCTGATATATGCTGTAGAAACTCGTGGCTGTTCTCAGAGAATCATCTGGCATGATCCTGAAACTGGAGATAGGGGTTCTGTGTGTTCACCAGAGATATTGTTCAGGCGTGCTAGAATTGTTACTGACAATGAAAGAGTTTATATTATTGATGGTAGATGGTATGATGCTGAAGATCCAAGAAGCAATTTATGTATGGAGGCCATTCTGAAGGACAAATCTCTTGAAGTTGGTGACTATCTTGATTCATTACCTGATGAGGAAAATGACACCCTGTACTGTGTCCAACTACGCCTTCCATGGCATGAATTCATTTTCTATGAGGAGGACGAGTAACTTAAGAACCATGGTTGTGTCAATATTTTAACTTTTGTAAGTTTGTGTCAATCTTTGAACAAAGAACATCAGAAACAATAATTGTTAGGGCTATGAATACTTCATATTCTCCGCCCTATTCTGGAACTGGTCTGTAGCTAGTGGAGCACATAAGTCTGTAGGACGTGCTGTATAACCTGATATAAATGTTGCCCTAAAAGTAAGTTTAAAAATCATATGATTGGAGAATTATCAGTGTACACAATATAAAATGCTTGAAAATCAATATTTACAGTAATCTGAGAAAAACGTGCTGAGTAGATTATGTAGCTAATGTATTACTGTCATGGATATCAGTTTAGTTTCTGCTCTTCTCTCTATACAGTTGCTAATGGCTATCCAATTGTACCTTATCTTATATGTATGTAATAAAACAAGTTATTCTGAATATGAGTTCATACCACTTGTTAAAAGGCGCCAGGATTCAATAACTGCCGGGGGGCTCAAATAACTGCCGGGGGTAAGAAGGGGATTGAGTTAATAGCCATCCCCTGCAATTATTGGAGGTTATACGGTATTTGGGATGAGGGTATTTGACCTGTAGCTCGTCCCTATGACGGCTGATCATGTTGGACTTTGCATTAATTTTTAGGCTATGATAAAAGTTTTCACCTCTGAATTTGTTTTTCTCCCAAACAAATTTTAACGGTAGTATTTTGGAAAAAACCTTAATTGGTGAATGCACTTTTTTTTTTTAAACATTTTTATTTCGATACACAATTCTACACAAGTAGTACGTTTCAAGATATCGAAAGTTGCAATATGCTGAAAATCAATATTTAATGTAACCACCAGACAAAAGCAATCTATCTATGTACAATATTAACCCTGAAGGGGTATCGGTGGACAAAGATTACTATGCGTTTATAGAGAGAACATTTTTTTGTGTTTTTGTTGCCGACATTAAAACAAATTACAGAAAATTCCGTGGGTTAAAAACTGCTTAGTACATTTGACACATTCGACCAGTTGGTCGTTCCAATTCAAAGAGCATATCAAATTTTCACCAGCTATCAAAACTGATGTACCTGGTTGTATTCCAGGAGCTACAAATGTATGGATACAAGTACATTATCACAGTGTGTTTTTCAGATAATCCTTTATAACGGGCCAGGTACTAGTTTTTATGCGAGGAGGGAGTTTATTCCACATGGTGGGACCGTGGACAAGAGGGGAGTTACTAAATTTCACCGAATTTGCAACTGGGCAAATAAGGTTAGGACCTAAGGCCTGTCTCTTTTGACGGGGCATTATCTGAAGATGGTCTTCTTCGAGCCCTCGTTTAGTCATGAGGCCGAGGATGGCTATCTTACCTCTAACTTCAAGGTTTTTAATTCGTAAGCGGTTTTTCATATCATTCGTTGACATATTTTGGTCCTTGAATACAAGTCTTATTTATTATATTGGCATTTGCCATCCATATAATATAAAGCTAGAGCGATTTCTACAAAAACAGGTAGAAAAGAGGTTTTTTTTTATATCGCATGTTCTCGGAATCTCCCTCCCCATCTACTTTGTTGCTCTCTACAGGTCTGTTGACCCTGTCTGGATGTCATTATATGGGGTTTGTGAAGGTATCTGGGGAGAAAATGTGATTTTGAAGCCTTTTTTAAATTGGGAACTCTACACTCTATTTATAGCCTGGGAAAGCCCCTGTGGGACACTACGTCATTTCCCACAACCTACGTCTAGGGGACCCTGTATAATTTGTAAACATTTCCAACACACATCATTAGTTTGGTAGTTTGCCCAGACGTAAGGATTTGTGTCTAAAAGAAGGAAATTAATATTTTGAACAAGATAGAAAGGCATGGCCTAGTTGTCTCTATGTACACTGGCAGCAAAGTACAGACACTCAAATGGAAGGGGTGCATGAGGAAGAGGGGAGGGAGGGGGGAATCGATGATAGGGTTGGGAGAGAAAAACAGGTATGAAAGACAGAGAAGAGGGGGGGGAGGGGGGGGGGAAGAGGAGAGAGGGTGACCATCCTACATGCAGAGGGAGAGTGAAGAAGAGGGTGTAGGAATAGGAGAGGGGGAGGGAAAGAAGAGGAGGGGGAAGAGAGGAGGGAAAGGATGTAGGGAAAGGGAGAGAAAGCGGGGAGGGGGAGCATGAGGAAGAGGCGAGGGAGAGGGGGGGGGAAATCGGAGATGGGGTTGGGAGAGAAAAACAGGTATGAGAGACAGAAGAGGGGGAGGGAAGAGAGGGAGAGGGGTAAGTGTGGGGAGAGAGGGTGATCGTCCAGAGGATGGGTACTTTGCTAGTATTATATAAAAAGACTC
This sequence comes from Sthenelais limicola, assembly GCA_942159475.1. Taxonomy (NCBI): domain Eukaryota; kingdom Metazoa; phylum Annelida; class Polychaeta; order Phyllodocida; family Sigalionidae; genus Sthenelais; species Sthenelais limicola. Next base: position 3,137,400 of record OW804098.1, read on the forward strand.
CATATTCAACTTGAGATAGTATATGAGATTTCACAATAATTGATGCAATGTCTTCATTAATGTAATATCTGATTCTCGCTAGCTGGTTTACCTTCGCCTGTACAATTCCCTTTACTTTGGCAAAGTGCTCGTTAAAGCAAAGGAGGGGGTCAATTGTGAATCAGGTATGTACAAACCCTAGATTTTGAGATGGGCACACCATTTATGTACAAGTTGGCCATGTTGGCGAAGTTAATTTTAGAACCAAGGAATGTTATGCTTGCAGTGGTAGTAACCCTTGTACCCTTTTCAGCAAATTTGACTAACTAAGTGCACAAGCATTCAGTGCGCCTCTACATGTGGCTTTCACTAGCGGCAGGCCTTGTAGTAGGCTGATATCAGCAGGGGGCCTACTCTCATTTCTATTTTGTTTACGAAATATACATTATGAATAATGTTTATGCATATTGTCATAGTTGATAGTTGATTTCATCAATGTGGGACTTTTTGAAGCGAAAATATTAAAGTTTGTAATTGATTTCCAGTAGAATGATTCTTGCACCAGATGTTTTCACTCTCTCCCTTCTCTTTCCGCAAAATCTGAGGAGGGTTCTTGGGTTATATAACTCCAGATGTCACCTCTTGCAGATTGCTATCTCACCCCTGTGAGGGCTCACATTGGATTAGATAAAAGTTTTTTGGCTGTATGAAAAAATCTGTTTCCTATTTAAAGTACAAGAATGATATTCTGCTAATCTGTATGATATCATTCATGTTTCCCCCATATTCCTGCAACAATTATATCCAAAGCTTGAACAAACCTTTGACATATTGGATGTTTTTGTGTTTTCAGGCAATTGACTTAACGGGGCTCGAAAAAAACCTACCAACTTCACTTGCCCATTGGGCAAGTGGCAGCCAAGATTTACTTGCCCAACATCCTTTTTCACTTGCCCGAATTTATTTGCAGAATTATAAACGAAATCACACTGATCTGTATGTATCTTGTTTCATTGTAAGTAGACATCACAACAGGAGTTTTAAATCGGGGCCGTAGAGATTTCCCCTTGCCCACTCGGGCAAGTAACTTTGACTTGCCCAGAGCCATTTTTTACTTGCCTAGGGCAAGTAAACATAGATTTTTTTCGAGCCCTGGACTAGGAGGCTAGCAATTGCCTATAATGATATAATGAAGATTTGAAGCAACACATTTATTATTTTTGAAATACACTATGTTAACCTGAACTTGAGGGCTAACAAAAATTGGGAGGAACAGATTGTTAGCACTGATCAAGCTAAACTAAATTTATTATTTTTCTCTATTTCCAGTTCCATCCTTAAAAATGTGTGCAAAGATGTCCAGCAACAATGGTAAAGCACCATACTTCCCCCTCACTCCAAATCCACCATTGGAGACTAGTGATCCAGAATGGAGACAGTGTATTTCTGATGGTTTAACACGATTGTGGCAGTCTCAGGCTCTTTTTGACTACACCTTAATAGCTGAAGGAAGCTCATTTCGGTGTCACAGAGTTGTACTTGCATCTGTCAGTGATTATTTCTATGCTATGCTCACAAGTGGCATGAAAGAAACTCAACAAGACTGTGTGGAACTAAAGGCAATAAATGCAGGCATGTTACAGCTGCTACTTGATTATGTTTACACAGGGATTCTACATATCACTGATGACAATGTTATTGACCTCCTGACTGCTGCAGCTCATCTTCAAATTTCTACTGCCATCAAGTCATGTTTCTCGTTCATGAACGACAATATATCAGTTGATAACTGTGTGGAGATATTGGATATAGCCAGGCTCCATTCTTCTGACAGAGATTTCTCCAACATAATTGAAGACTTTGTGGCTGAAAATTTTGGAATCCTCATTGAATCTGGAATTTATTTGAAACTTACTTTTGATAGCATGAACAGTCTGTTGCGTAGAGAGGAGTTAATGTTTGGACCTGAAGAGAAGCTTTACCAGGCTGTTGTGCGATGGCTTGAACATGACCCTGAGAATAGAAAGCAGTTCCATATTTGTCTGATGGAACACATCAGGTTTCCACTCATGACTGCCAGCCAAGTTGACACCATCATTGACACACGCCCTGAACTGATGCAGAATCCTGTGTTGAATAAAAACCTTGAGGACGCTCAGGAGTATCTGTCTAAACCTGTACATCAGAGAGTTCTCTGCCAAAGTAGTCACACAAGACTTAGAATGAAACCTAGTCTTTTGATGATCAAGCATGATAATACTTGGCTTGCACACAGTACAGCAAAAGGGAAATGGTGTAATGTTAGCCATGTTGATTTCCAAGAAATTCATGGGGCTTCATGCATCATAGTTAATGACTTTTTATTGATGTGTAGTGGCCTAGTTATGGATGAAACTGAAGGCAGATTTAAATTTACAACCAATTGCTACATCTTTGATCCCCGTGAATATAAATGGACCCAGCTAGCATCAATGTGTATACCCCGACAGCATTCTAAACTTGTTGAACACAAAGGATTTGTGTTTGCATTGATTGGATATGCTGATACAGGTTCAACCAAGACAATTGAGCGCTATAGCTTTGAGACAAACCAATGGGAAATATTCACTGACATGTACACTGAATGTGACCCCAACCCTGCCTTGCGTGTATGCATTTTTAATGATAGAATGTATACCTGTGAAGGATTTGGATTTTCTCAGCAAAGCAGAATGGCATTTCTTGATATTCCTACTAAGAATTGGGAATTGGAGCCCATTAAACGGATAGAAGCACATGGTTCTTCCATGTGGTTCCAAGGAGATCTGATATATGGTATAGAGGAATTTGAGCCTTTTGGGAAACTCTTCTGGTATGATCCGGAAACTGGAGATAGGGGTTCTGTGTTCTCTCCTCTACTAGCCTTCCAGAACGCTAGAATTGTTAGGGGCCATGACAGTGTTTATATTATAGATGCTAGATTTGATGATCTGGGAGACACTTCATGTATGGAGGTTGTTATCAAGGACAAATATGTCAGAGTTATCAGCCATCTTGACCCATTATCTGAGGAAACAGACCCCATATATTGTGTTCAACTACGTCTTCCCTCACATCACTTCATTTTCAATGAAGAAGACAAGTAATAACTTAGTACCAAGTATTCAAGATTATATTTGTCTATTTAAATGTTTGTAGGTTTGTGTAATTCTTTAAACAAAGCAACAAGAAAATACTGCACACATTACTTTGATATGGTACTTTAACTTTTTGATACGTTTACATTAACTTAGATTGAGGGTGGATTTACTCATTTGATGTTGCAGTTGACAGAATGAAATATTAGACATTGAGATATTATAGCATTCTAAGTTTTATGGGTGGTGTCATCTTTACTGTTCCCTGAGACCATTACCGTTCCTTTTCAGTATTTCATTATAATAGAAATGTATATGTTTATTGAATAAAACTTGTTATATAGACTAATCTGACCAAATGAAAATAAACAGATTATAAATTTCGATGGACTTTAAGCTGTTACATATTTATATATTATTCTCTGATGAAGGATCAACCAACAGATACATACAGAAATGGTGGAATCAACTCCATACACAACCATCAACCATCTCATAACCAGGGCTCGAAAAAAACCTACCAACTTCACTTGCCCATCATCATTTTTCACTTGCCCAAATATATTTGCAGAATTATGAACGAAATCACACTGATCTGTATGTATCTTGTTTTATTGTAAGTAGGCATCACGGGTTTGAAATCGGGGCCGTAGAGATTTCCACTTCCCCACTTGGGCAAGTAACATTTTAACTTTACTTGCCTAGAGCCATTTTTTACTTGCCCCAGGCATAGGTTTTTTCGAGCCCTGAATCGCAATAATTTAATACAGCAGGGATATTCATTATGGTAGGATCCTAGCAACTGAATAGGGCTAAATATTTGGGGAGTGGAATTCATAAATACCAAGAGAGTTGCACACTGGAACAGGTGGACATTAGAGGAAAAGGAATGAGAGACACCTGAGCATGGTATACCAACACGTACCGTATAAACCCGTGTATAAGCCCTGGCTTATGTTAATTTCAAATGGTGATTTGACCCGGCTTATATTCGGGCCCGGCTTATATTACAATAACTGAAAACCAGTAGATTTAGCTGAAACACATTTTTATTATTATCTTTAATTATTGTTCTGGTTTTCGTGTTTTAGACTTAAATTTAACAAAAAACACTACCAGAATTCACAATTGATCAACAACAACTGACTACTCTTTAAAATTCTATATTCTGAAAATTGCATTACCTACATAAATACAATGCAAGACATACAATATAGGGCCGCTAAGCTTGGTTGTTCTCAATATATGAAACTCCTAATGCATCAGTATTTTAGTTGAGTCAGAATTTTTATGGGAATAGTTATTAAAATTCAACCATTTTATTTTTGAGAGCAGATTTTCACTAAATTAAGTTCATGATTAAACTTTTCACAGATGATATTGATCTTGATTATAATATTACATGATTCTATGATGAACTACCTGAGTTGTACACTGTACACATCTCATGAATGCTGTCCCACAAATCAAGCAAAATAAAAATGATGCATTTGAAATGTTGCAGTGTCATGAATGCAAAACAGCGGCTGATATGCACATCACACAGGGTTAAAAAAATCCTGCATCCCAGTTGCTTCACTACCCAAAATAAATATTTGGGCGTCCCGCAGACAGCCCAGTTCCACCATTCTTTGTTGTGATCAGACATCCTACAGCAGGGAAGTTGTATGTACCTAGGGCCGGATGGAAAATCTAACTTTAGCATGTCTAATCTTAGAATCACATGACGTCCTTTTCTTGTATCTGACAAACTTGAATAAAAGTTCTTTAATGATAATAATAATAATAATGTAATGGGACACATGAAGTATCATATAAGACTAAGGTGGTAGAGGGAAGCAAGGCTAAAGCTGGGCTGTCATATAGGACAATGTAAGGTGGTAAAGCTTGCACCTATATGACTGTAATGGTGGTATGATTGAAGGTTTTGAGTGGAAGTACTTGTACAACTGTTGATAAAAACTGGTGAAAGTTGTACTGTTATTACTTCTGCTAGGCCCTAGGTTCCTGAGATCCTCCTTGAAAAAATGCTGCACACTGTTAACTTTTAATATCGCTTATAATGAAACAGGGTAGGGTATCACAGTCCTGTGAGTGACTGCCACACGCCTACCTCTACAGGCCACTGCACTTAGTCAAGCTCTGTCAACCCTCTTATATGTCAGTGGCTAACACTAATTGGAAGGAACAGATTGTTAGCACTGATCAAGCTAAACTAAATTTTTTAATTTTCTCTATTTCCAGTTCCATCCTTAAAAAATTGTGCAAAGATGTCCAGCAACAATGGTAAAGCACCATCCTTCCCCCTCACTCCAAATCCACCATTGCAGACTAGTGATCCAGAATGGAGACAGTGTATTTCTGATGGTTTAACACGATTGTGGCAGTCTCAGGCTCTTTTTGACTACACTCTAGTTGCTGAAGGACGCTCGTTTAGGGTTCACAGAGCCGTACTTGCATCTGTCAGTGATTACTTCTATGCCATGCTCACAAGTGGCATGAAAGAAACTCAACAAGACTATGTGGAACTAAAGGCTATAAATGCTAACATGCTACAACTGGTACTTGATTATGTTTACACAGGGATTCTACATATCACTGATGACAATGTTATTGACCTTCTGACTGCTGCAGCTCATCTTCAAATTTCGACTGCCATCAAGGCATGTGTCTCATTCATGAATGACAATATATCAGTTGATAACTGTTTGGAGATAATGGATATAGCCAAGCTCCATTCTTCTGACAGGGATTTCTTTCATAAAATTGAGGATTATGTGGCTGAAAACCTAAACTTGCTCATTGAATCTGGTAACTTTTTGAAGCTAAGTTTTGATAGCTTAAAGGGACTGCTGTGTAGGGAAGAGTTGATGTATGGACCTGAAGAGAAGCTTTACCAGGCTGTTGTACGATGGCTGGAACATGACCCTGAGAATAGAATGCAGTTCCATATTTGTCTAATGGTACACATCAGGTTCCCCCTCATGACAGCCAGCCAAGTTGACACCATCATTGAAACATGCCCTGAACTGATGCTCAATCCTCCATTGAACCAAAACCTAAAGCAAGCTCAAGAGTATCTGTCTAAACCTGTTCATCAGAGAGTTCTCTGCCAAAGTAGTCACACAAGACTTAGAATGAAACCTCATCTGTTGGCAATAAAGGTGGAAAATGATTGGTTTGCACTGGGCCCAAACAAAGGAGAATGGTATAATGCTAGGAGTGTTGATTTCCAAGATATTTATCGAGCTGGATGCATCATACTCAAGGACTTTTTATTGATATGTGGTGGGATGCTTGAGGACAAAACTCAAAACATAGTTGAAGCTACAACCAATTGCTACATCTTTGATCCCAGAGAATACAAATGGACTGAACTAGCATCACTGTGTGTCCCCAGAGAGGATTTCTCACTTGTTGAACACAAAGGATTTTTGTATGCATTGGGTGGTTTCAATACTGCTGAAAGGAGTATTACAAGGAAAATTGAGCGTTACAGCTTTGAGACAAATCAATGGGAACTATTCACTTACATGTACCCTGAATGGAAACCAACTTCTTGTTTCAGTGCTTGCATTGTTAATAATAGTATTTACGCTTGTGATGGAAATGTTGAAGATTTATTTTACAGTGGGGAAACTCCAAATGAAATGGCATTTCTTGATATTCATACTAAGAATTGGAATATTGCACCCATGACACAGAGACAACCATATGGCCTTCCCATGTGGTTCCAGGAAGATCTGATATATGCTCTAGAAGACATCCATTCTTTTGAGAGAACTCCCTCTATCTCCTGGTATGATCCTAAAACTGGGGATAAGGGATCAGTCTTCTGTCCTGAGCTCGTCCTCCAGAACGCTAAAATTGTTACAGACAAAAAAAGCGTTTATTTCATAGATGGCAGTTTGAATGAGCCTGAAGATCTGAGAGGCAATTTATGCACTGAGGGTGTTATAAAGGACAAATGCCTCCAAGTTACCAACCACCTCGATCCATTACCTCATGAGGACAAACTGACCCTATACTGTGTTCAGTTACGTCTTCCATGGCACCAACTTATTTTCAATGAGGAGGATGAGTAATTGAACACTAACAATTCTACTTATATATGTGTATCAATATTTCAATATTTTTTGTGGGTTTGTCTGACTCTTTGACAAAGAACCCACACATATTACTTGCGTAATTTCTGCCACTTGGGAAAGTCTTCTGGTATGATCTTGAAGCTGGTGATTGGGGCGTCTTTTGGCGCTCAAGGAAAACAATACTTGCTTTGCACACAGTACAACCAAATTTATGGAAATGGTGTAGTGTTAGCCATGTGGGTTTCTGAGAATTTCTTTGGGCTGGATGTGTCATAGTCAATGACTTTATATTGATGTGTAAGTGGGATGCTTATGGGCACATATCAGGACAGATATAAACTTACTATTAATTGCTACATCTTTGGTCCCCTAGAAAACAAATCTGCCCCAACAATACTCAATTCTTGAACACGAAGGATTTGTGTATGCATCGGTTGCAGATCATGCCAGGAAAATTAGGCTTTACAGTTTTGAGACAAATCAGTGGGAAATATTCTCAGAGATGTCCTCTGAATGGAACCCTCAGTCTTCGTTAACTACATGCATTGTTAATGATAGAATTTATATGTGTGAGTCACTTGATGAAGAGGGTTTTCAAGAAAGCAAAATGACATTTCTTGATATTCATTCTAAAACTTGGAATATGGCACCCAATGAATGCATACTGTGCATTATGTGGTCTGAGGGAAATCTGATATATGCTGTAGAAACTCGTGGGTGTTCTCAGAGAATCTTCTAGTACGATCCTGAAACTGGAGATGGTTGTGTGTCAATATTTCAATGTTTGTGTAAATCTTTAAACAAAGAACATCACACACAATAACTGTTTTTTCATCTATGTTGTTTGATATTATAGTTGACTGAATAAAAAACAGTACACATTGTGAGATCTAGCCTTCTGGAGTGGGCTTTTCCTCTTTACTAAGAAAACAAATCTGAACAAATAAAAATAAACATTATTCTCAATGCTCTGTCCGTGGTGTGTGAGTGGCCCCAGAACCTAATGCAAACCAATGCAAATTCACTTGCCACACACAAAAACTGACCTGCCCAAAATCTGGTCTGTCCCTCTTCATTGTCAAATGAACCTTTACTGCATGCCCCTCTCTCTACCCCTCCACCCTCTTCTTCATTTCCATATGTCCCCTCAATTATAAATTACCATAAAGAATTTCCCACAAAGCTTTAAACAAAATCCAAAATCTGTGACTTGACTTTTTTTTTAGAAGTTTTTTATCCAAATTCCTGCCATCAGGGAGCATACATTGCTATTAGTAATTCCAATACCTTGTATTATATTTTTTTTGGGTGTGTGTGTGTGTGGGGGGGGGGGGGTTCTTATTTTCTTACTCTCTTACTTTTCTCCCTTTTTCTTTTCCTACTCCTATTGCTACTGCTTGCCATTCTTGTGTTCCAGTATTTCTGTGTCTTACTATTTTACACCCCCTCCCCCCGCCCACATGAATACAACCACACCACTACCTCTCCACACTGCTATGTTTATGGCCCTCCGACTAAGCCCTTACACCCTCCCCCACCCCACCCCTGCACACACGCCCATATGCATACAACCACATCACCACCACCTCTCCTCACTGCTATGTTTATGACCCTCCAACTAAGCCCTTACACCCCCCCCCCCCCCACACACACACACACACCCCTTGACACAAACGCTTTGACCTAAGAGTACCATGATTAATGGATTTTTTGTCAATTTTCACTTTTGCCCGGGCAAGTAAAATTTAAAGTTACTTTCCCGAGCGACAAGTGAAAATCTTTACGGTGCCGATTTCAAACCCCTATTGTGATATCTACTTACAATGAAATGCCCCTGTAAATATAAAAAACTTTCACTAAATCTTCGGCCAAAACATTGTTTATTCCTAACATGATTATCCATATTACTGAGGCCTTTTTGTTGTAAGTAAAGGCTGACTATTCTCAGTCATAAAGTATAATGATAGGATAAAATTAAGGTTTTTTGTAAGGCTACAACATGTGAATGTTTTATGTTAATAAAACAAGATACATACAGATCAGTGGGATTTTGTTTATAATTCTGCAAATAAATTCGGGCAAGTAAAAATTATGTCGGGCAAGTAACTCTTGGCTGCCACTTGCCCAATGGGCAAGTGAAGTTGGTAGGTTTTTTTTCGAGCCCTGATACACCTCAAACGATACATGAGGTAAAAGGACCCGTCCTCGTTATTCGATAGACATCATCCAATGCCTAACTTCTTGCTTCAGTTTTACTGAAGACTTTAGTCCATTAAACGAAAATAAACATACTTAACCTATAAACTTCAAACCTAGTTTGTATATTTTGCACCATACATATTCCTTGCATTGGGAAGGCTGTTGTCACACATCAAAGTTTTATTTTATCCTGCTCCGCTCATCATTGAAGAGGTGCCAAATGAACGGCCAAAGAATTTGTCCTCTCTGCGAAACGCTTCTTCCGGAAGAAGTATCATATACAACAATGTTCTATGAACTATTTGAATTTAACAGTAAGGTGATAGGAGAAAGATGAAAAGAGAAATGATGGTAAATGAAAAATATTACATAATTATCTATAGCATTTGTTCAAATCAGGAGGTGAGAGAGTTGTGGGAGGGCCCAGCAAGCAGACAATGGCATCAGGTTAAGATGACATTTTTTTATTTTATTGTTGAATTCAATTGTATCGGTCTAATTCTGACTGGTATAATTATTCCAAGTATTCCAAGCAAATTGGTAATGGAGGGAAACACGGATGTGTCTTTTGGGGGTTTGAAAATTGGAAGGATTGGTGATTCATTAAGTCTAGTTGCTCTTACACATTTATAAGTTGTTTTTTGCATGAATTCCTTATTTTAGAAACTTTTATATATATCCCATTTTGGAGAGAAGATATTTAACTCTGATCGATAGCTGCATGGTATTTGTTTACTGATAAATAAGGCTAGTAGAGGTAAGTGGAGGGCAATTTAAAGCTATGCGAAGTGCTCTGTTTTCATTTTTTTAATTTTGTCTTTAAGTTTGTACATGTATTTTAATATGATTGTTCAAGGCCTTGGAAGGCATGTCTAATGTTTGTTTAAGAAAACTTAGAAACTTAGAAATGGCCGTATACATATAAAAGCCTTTCCAGTGAAAAAAGATATCAAAACAAATGTTGTATCAAGTAATTAATAGAATAGAGTTTCTCATATCGTCAATGATGTTTTGGAAACAATGGCAATCAAACAGAACTGAATCAAACTACTGAAAATATAACCACAAATCTTGTCATCATAGCTTGCCTGGGCGGACAAGCTTGTGGTCATATATGCTTGCCCGCCATGATTTTTACTTGCCAAGCTCTTATTTCAAACAAGCTATGTCAAGCTTTTCAGGTGTCACAGGGTGGCACAAATTGGGAGGAACAAATTGATATCAGTGATCAAGCCATACTAAATATTATGTTCCTCTCTTTTCAGTTCCATCCATATAAATCTGTACAAAGATGTCAATTAACAATTGTGAAGAATCATCCTTCCCCGTTGCTCCAAATCCACCTTTTAATGTACAAGATCCAGAATGGATGCAGTGTATTTCCAATGGTTTAACAGGATTATGGCACTCACAAGCTCTTTTTGACTACACCTTAGTTGCTGAAGGACGCTCATTTCATGTTCACAGAGTTGTACTTGCATCTGTCAGTGATTATTTCTATGCCATGCTCACAAGTGGCATGAAAGAAACACAACAAGACCATGTGGAACTTAAGGCAATCAATGCAGACATGCTACAACTGCTACTTGATTATGTTTACACAGGGATTCTACATATCACAGAGGACAATGTCATTGACCTTCTGACTGCTGCAGCTCATCTTCAAATTTCTATTGCCATCAAGTCATGTTTGTCCTTCATGAATGACAATATATCAGTTGATAACTGTTTGGACATATTGGATATGGCAAAGCTTCATTCATTTGACAGAGATTTCTCGACCATAATTGAAGATTTTGTGGCTGAAAACTTTAGTTTGCTGATTGAATCTGGAGGTTTTTTGAAGCTGAGTTTTGATAGCATGAAGAGTCTTTTGTGTAGAGAAGAATTGATGTATGGACCTGAAGAGAAGCTTTACCAGTCAGTTATGCGATGGCTTGAACATGACCCTAAGAATAGAATGCAGTTCCATTTGTGCCTAATGGAACACATCAGGTTTCCCCTCATGACAACCAGCCAAATTAGCACCATCCGTGAAACACACCCTGAACTGATGCAGAATCCTGTGTTGAATGAAAACCTTAAGGAGGCTCAGGAATATCTGTCTAAACCTGTTCATCAGAGAGTTCTGTGCCAAAATAGTCACACAAGACTTAGAATGAAACCTAGTCTTTTGGCAATCAAGAGGCACAATACTTGGCTTGCACACATTCCAACCAAATGGGAATGGTGTGATGTTAGCGAAGTTGATTTCCAAGAAATTCGTTGGGCTGGATGTATCATAGTCAATGATTTCTTATTGATGTGTAGTGGAAAACTTAAGGAGAAAACACCATATGACTATAAACTTACAACCAAATGCTACATCTTTGATCCCCGAGAATACAAATGGACCCAGCTGGCATCAATGCGTTTCCCCAGGGAGCAATTCTCGCTTGTTGAACACAAAGGATTTTTGTATGCATTGGTTGGATATGCTGAAACCAGTTTTACCAATAAAATTGAGCGTTATAGCTTTGAAACAAACCAATGGGAAATATTCACTGAGATGTACCATGGATGGGAACCCACTTCTTGTATAAGTGCATGCATTGTTAATGATAGAATCTATACCTGTGAGGGAAATTTTGATAATCTTCACCGAAGCAAAATGGCATTTCTTGATGTTCATACTAAGAATTGGAATATCATCCAACGAAACCAGTATCTACCATTTGGCTGTCCCATCTGGTCACAGGGCAATCTGATATATGGTGTAGAAAACATTGGTTCAATGCTACGGAGAGTCTTTTGGCATGATCCTGAAAGTGGTGATGTGGGCTCAGTGTCCTGTCCTGAGCTCTTCTTCCAACGAGGTGAAATTGTTACTGATCTTGAAACAGTTTACATTATAGATGGTCAATTGAGTGACCCTGGTGATCCATTGGGTAATGTATGTATGCAGTCCGTTCTCGAGGACAAGTCTCTGGCACTTGTTGACTATCTTGACCCATTGCCTCGTGAGGAATATATGACGCTGTACTGTGTCCAACTACGTCTCCCATGGCATCATCTTATTTTCTGTGAAGAAGACTGAATGAAACAATTCTAGATTATAGTTGTATCTATATTTCAATGTTTTTCATTTCATGTTATTCTTTAATAAGTAACAAGAAATGCCACTCATTAATCATGTTAATTTTAATGTATGGTAGATACTCATTTATGTTTTTGATAGACAAATTGAGTAGAGTTGTATGGGTGGTGTCATCTTTACTGTGAAAGGACACATCTGACAAATCTGATCAAATAAAATAAACAACCGTCAAGCAAGTCTCTTTAAGCTATAATTTATAATTTATTAGTTTTCGTAGAGTTTGGAGGATGTGTGGAAGCATAGGATACTATCACTGCATTTGCTTGTTGATGTAAGAGTTGTAGGTATATGCGTGAGATTTTCAGAAAATTCAAATTCACCAACCCTCTGAAATAACCCAAATTTCAGACAAAAATAAAGTTAAAAAAACAGTTCAACCTAACCAAACATGCCGTATATACTCCAATTTACCTAGTATTGATCAACTTGGAGCCTAATTTAGCTTAATTTACTAAATGTGTACAGCTGCCAAATGTACATTTTCTGAAAATCTGACCCATACCTGTGTGAAATCGGGGCTATTCTTTTTAGATTTTTGCGTCCTTCATCATGACTTCTGGTCATGATTTTTCTATCATCCAAGGTTTTGGAATTGTACCAAGTGGTAGGCAATTCCAAAAGTTTGGTCCTGGGTAAGACCATAAAGTTCCTTTCTGTCTCTTTTCTCTTGTCTCTCTCTCCCTTCTTCTCTATCTTTATTTCCTGGGTAAGACCATAAAGTTCCTTTCTGTCTCTTTTCTCTGTCTCTCTCTCCCTCTCTATCTCTATTTCCTCGATAAGATCATAAACTGCCTCCCTCTCAGCTCTCCCGCCCTTGATATAATCATATTAAATGTGTTGATGAGGGCGTAAAGCAACCATCTCACTCACTAAATTCCAAAAGTTTCTTCCTTTTATTGAAAACGTACGATGTTCATAATTCTGCGCATTTATTTTTGACAAATATTGTTTGCAGTGCCAAATTTTGCAATGTTTGAACTTTATCTAGCATGTATTTTCAAGTCATAAATGAAGTCACCCTAATTCAAAGGGGGGAGAAGAGCCTGTTTATGAAGGTCATGCCGAGCTTTGTTGTTCAATAAAGCCTTATAGAGTGATCTAGTTATTATAGAGATCCTTTAAGTTATTCAGGGTGGCTTGATGGATAAGGTTTTCTTCTGAAAAACTTAGGTACTCATATTGAGTTTTGTACTTTGGGGTGATAGAAAAGTTCATGACACTGCACTTGTCTGCATTCAAGGATATCCAGAGCTGCCAACTTCTACGATTTCGCCGTAGTTACTACGATTTCAGCATCAAAATACGATGCTACGATCTGTATGACTCAAACTACGATTTGGGGGAAATTTAGGACCAAAAATGTTTTAGATGAATAGTTTGTATCCTCTGCCAACCGGCTGCCGACACATCATACATTTGGTCACAGAACTAGTTCTGTGAATTGGTTGAACAATCTTTGTCTATCTCCTTACCTCATCTTAACGCCTAATGACATTTTCAAAAACAATATATGTGATGTGTTGCAATTGGCCCGATCTCATCTTTTCAAATATGTTGATATCTCAAAATCGATTTTTTGCGACTTGGGACTTATTTTCCTATAACACATCACATATTAGGTTTTCTTAGAAAACATGGATTTCTTATGTTCCTGGGATTTTTAATCTAAATGAGATGTACCATAGGGAAGTTGAAGTTTAATTTAGTAGGGGACACCACAATGATAGCTGTTCCAGGAAGATAATATTCATCTTTTTGTGTAAAGTAGTAGGCTATAGCTAATGAAGATTTTGATGCATATGAAATGAAATTGTAATTATAATCTTTTTTCTTCTATTTCAAATTATTTAATTGCATAAATGATACTTTGCTATGCATTTGGAAAGTAGATATCTCAAAAATCTTGTTAGGGTGACTATGAAAATAAATCTTTACTTGCTTAAAATTGAATTCAAAATCAGCAGAACACACTAAAAAGGCACTCAATTTGCTCAAAATTTTCTGGGGGAACATACCCCAGACCCCCCCCCAACACACACATGATGTGTTTGCTCTGCTGTTTTGATAAAAAATATTAATCTGATAGCTCTTTTTACTATTGCACCTGTGTGTATATTCAGGCTCTATACATATACCTGGAAATTCTGGTTCAGGTACCCATCACTTGCCAAAAAATTTTAAAATTATTTAACTTTATATTCTGTGTGACTCAAGAAATCCTCACATTTCTGAAAGTCAATTATGAGGTAAAATTACCCCCCAGAATGCACCATTTGACTCCTAATTTTTAAAAATACTTCCAGGGGGCATGCCCCCGGACCCCCCTAGAAGGGCTTTGCGCTTTTGTCGCAAAGTGCACTCGCCTCCCACTAAAAACTAGGATTTGGGATCCTCACAGGTTGGCAGCTCTGGATATCTTGTTTTACTGGCGACTAGCACCAATCTGTATGAGATCAGTATGTTTAAGGAGGCTGGCCACCATTTTGAAAAGTCATTAGATTTTCCCCAAAATTGCGCCATTCCTAGTTCAAAGTATGCTATTTCCCAAAATACCATTTATTAGGTACCTTTCCAGGCTTATTTCCCTAATGTGGGGTCAATCTCATGAGGGAAGCTTTATCATAGGCCACTATGGGTAAAGCATCATATTTTGCATATATTCACCTATTTCATCAGGAAAAAGTAATCAGAATTTTTTTAAATTCACATATGTGTGTATGTGTATAGGTTTTTATTTCCAGAAGCGTACACATTCAATAACACATCAAACATTTTACTGAAAAAGGGGGTGGGTCTCCTGTATGAAACCATAGATCTTCCTGAGGGCCCCCTTTTGAAAAAATAGAGTTACGTTATTAAACAGATACAATAGTAGTTGGTAGATAGATAGATGCAGTCACTACATTAATGTGATAAACTAATATGGCAGTAATAACAACACAAATAAGACAAACACAATAAACAATAAATTGGGCAATCTAGTGCCATGACAATCTAGTTTTCTAGGTAGTTTGTCTACCTCCTCGCTTTTAACCAAGATCTGGTACAGTACAGTACTTCTTTATGTTTCTGTGGATATACAGGGGTGTTGTAGCCAGTCAGTGTGTAGCATTCTGGCAAACACTGTGTCACCTCCTGGCTGCACTCCCTTCATTTATTTACATTTAGCATTCTGGCAAACACTGGCCCATCTCTATAATTACACCAACTGTAATAACAGTGATATAATACAATAATACAACAATGCAATATAATAATGATAATGCAACAGCGGTTTGTGCTGGGGAGAGAGAAAGAACGAACAAGCACCCTGTTACTGACTGTTATTTGGCTGTGCTGGGTCCTCTACTCCCAAGTATGAGAAAAAGTTTTCTTGAAGGTATGCCTTGAGGTCAGGGTCAGTTTCTACCTGCTTGTGGTAGTTTATTGAATAAGGATGGTACTTGGATTAAAAACGATTTGCTAATTCTATCTATTTTCGTCACAGGTATTTTCAGCTTTTTACCAGTGGTAAGATTCCAAAGATAGTAATATTCTAATACAATTTTACCTTACAAAACAGTAAAATTTAATTGGGGTCCCCACCTTAAATTTTTCGGAATAAAATGTTTAATATGGCATAAAAATTGAAAAATTATGCAGAAATAGCGCTTCTTGCATCAGTTTAATTTGAACCCGACCTGCAGCAGAGTACCATTGAACTCTCCTCTGGTTACTTACAGTATTCAATGGCGGGAAAGTGCTCTCATTTTGTAAATAGATTGGATACAATTGGAAGAAAAATGTAGAACTCTGTGGCAAAGTTGGTAGCAATGTTTAGTTCCTGTACATTCAGTAGTTTAATGCCCCACTGCTGTTGGTGTGTTACTGTCAGCTTACAAACTGGTTGCCTCACTAATTGTTAAGGGAAATAAAGTACAGAAATAGAATACTACTAATATAAATAATTCAACCAACTTGTAATGAAACACCAGTGTACACCCTAGTCCATCACCCAACACCCACTTCTTCCATGTTCTGTGGCGAGTGCATGATTTCATTTGGTGGAAACCCCTGCACTTGTCTGACTGGAACCAAACCAGTGTCGTCTGCATAGTGTTGAACCACAGAGGAATTTACTACTGCATGTGAGTCATTAATGTAAGAACTAGTAAGGTGGGAGAAAATACTCTGAGAAGTAATTAAATTTAGCATGGCTCCATGTGAGCGATAATAGGTAGTCATGGATGGTACAAAAGGCGGGTAACCTATCCTAGTATTATCTATTTGATTCCTAGATACTCCTTACACTATCTCCGATTATTTCATGGCCTGAATATTCACTGAGTATTCGAATAATGATATGACAGTTCTTTGTATTATGACTGGATCTTGGATCTGGAAAAGAAAGATTATCATTGGAGCTAATGCACCCTTCAATCATGTAACCTTACGCTACCTGGTGGATCTCTTCACTCACAATTGTTAGTACTGACCATGTCAAACTAAATATCTTCCTTTTTGTCTTTCCAGTTCCATATAAATATTTGTAAAGATGTCGATCAACAAAGCGAAAACACCATCCATCCCACATATTAAAAATCCAGCATTAAAAGTACAAGATCCAGAATTGAGCCATTGTATTTTTAATGGTCTAACACGGTTATGGCAGTCTCAGGATCTTTTTGACTACACTTTAATTGCTGAAGGACACTCATTCAAGGTTCACAGAGTTGTACTTGCATCTGTCAGTGATTATTTCTATGCCATGCTCACAAGTGGCATGAAAGAAACACAACAAGACCATGTGGAACTAAAGGCAATCAATGCAGACATGCTACAACTGCTACTTGATTATGTTTACACAGGGATTCTACATATTACTGAGGACAATGTTTTTGATCTTTTGAACGCAGCAAACCATCTTCAAATTTCTACCGCCATCAGTGCATGTTCATCCTTTATCATTGCCAATATATCAGTGGATAGTTGCATGGAGATATTGGATATAGCCAGGCTCCATTCTTCTGAAAGGGATTTCTTCCATAAAATTGAGGATTATGTGGCTGAAAACTTAAGCTTGCTCATTGAATCTGGAAACTTTTTTAAGCTAGGTTTTGATAGCATGAAGAGTCTGCTGTGTAGGGAAGAGTTGATGTTTGGACCTGAAGAGAAGCTTTACCAGGCTGTTATGCAATGGCTTGAACATGACCCTGAAAATAGAATGCAGTTCCATATTTGTCTGATGGAACACATCAGGTTTCCCCTCATGACTGCCAGCCAAGTTGACACCATCATTGAAACACATCCTGAACTGATGCTCAACCCTGTGTTGAATGAACATCTGAAACAAGCTCAGGAATATCTGTCTAAACCTGTTCATCAGAGAGTTCTTTGCCAAAATAGTTGCACTAGGCTTAGAATGAATTCTCGCCTGTTGGCAATAAAGCCGGGAAAAAAATGGTTTGCACTGAGCCCAAACAAAGGGAAATGGTGCAATGTTCGCCATGTTGATTTTGAAGAGATTCATCAGAGAGATTCATCAGAATGCATTGTAGTCAATGACTTCATGCTGATGTGTGGTGGGGTGGTTGAGAACACTGAACCTACAAGTGATTGCTACATCTTTGATCCACGAGAGTACAAATGGACCAAGCTGGCTTCAATGTGTGCGCAACGATGCAGTTTCTCACTTGTCAAACACAATGCATTTTTGTATGCATTGGGTGGATTCAATATTGCTGAAATGACTGATGTTTGGAACATTGAGCGCTACAGCTTTGAGACCAATCAGTGGGAACTATTCACTGACATGTACTTGAGACCTAAATTTGATGTGAGTGCATGTGTTGTAAATGATAGAATCTATACTTGTGAGGGAGATGCTGATGCATATCATGAAAGTGGAGTGACTCCAAACAAAATGTCATTTCTTGATATTCATACTAAGAATTGGAATACTGCACCCATGACTCAGAGACGGCTATATGGTTCTGCCATGTGGTCTAAGGGAGATCTGATATATGCAGTGGAATATATGGATTCTTCTGAGATAACCCCCATTATCAACTGGTACAATCATAAAACTGGAGATACTGGTTCAGTGTTCCATTCTGACTTTTTCCTCAACAATGCTCCTGTTGTTGTCGACGATGAAAAGGTTTATTTTATTGATGGTAGTTGTGTTGTGCCTGAGGATTCTGCCAACAACTTATGTATGGAGGTAGTTATCAAAGATAAATCTGTTGTAGCTATCAACCATCTTGCTCCATTACCTGTTGAGGATGATTCTACACTGTACTGTGTTCTACTACGTCTTCCATGGCAGCATCTTATCAACTATGAGGATGAGTAATAATCATATTTTGTATGGATATTTCATAATCTGTTTGGATATTTCCATGTTTTTGGGTACATGAAATTATCAAAGCCATATATTAGCAACAAGATTTGCTTGCTTTTTAAGCCAATTAAAGTAGGTTAAAGAAAACTTTTTCTGTCAATTATTAAAAAATTCAGATTCCAGAAATCACCTTTACTTACAATATGGCCTGCAGTGCCATCCATACATACAGACAATGGTTCTTCACTTACCAATATACCAAGATGCTGAAGCTGCAGGCCTGAGGCCTCCCCTAGGCTACAGCCTCCACAAGGCCCAAACATGGATGATGTTAATGCCTTATATTGCATTATATTGTAGGCATACATTTACAACATACCTATGGTTTAAGCTATGGTAGCTAGCAATGCAGTTAAAAATTAAGGCACTATTATAAAAGTACAAACATATTTAAACAATAGTTAGCAGTTTCAAAAATAAAAAAATCAAGATTAGCACATTAATTTGTTCTTTTTGCATTCAATTATCATTTATTTATTCTGGAATAGCATCCATCCTGTCTGTATAATTATGTCAATCATTATTTAGTTGTTATTCATTCAGTCAAGAATAGCATCCATCCAGTCTGTACAGTCCACTGAGTCCAACTTGGGTCGGAATATGATAGGATGTAACAAGACAATCTCATATTGTAAAAGGAGATAAATAAACAAACTATTTACTTACCTTGCTTCGCTCCAATAACCCGCCATATTGAATTTTGATACCAAAGCGCTAGAACAGTGTCTAACCAATTGGCTAATCAACGACGGCACAGACTGTTACATTATGATGTTTATAGTTCCCAAATACTTCCAATCTTGATTACCGAACGCACCGCTAGAAGCGCAGCGGTCAGATACGTCATGTAGAGGCACGAGGCAGAGCGGAATAAATAGAGGTTCTAGATAGTTAAAGCATCAACTCTCACGAGTTCTTTAACTCACACTTCTACCAGCTTTCTAACAAAACTGATGTCAGCATATGACGTCACAAATGGACGTTATGAACGAGGTTAACGTCAACCAATAAGGATGCTTCTTAGACTTAGGCTAAAAAGAGGGTCATATTTGTGCGCATTGATCCATTCAACATTAGTCCCCGTTGGTTGGTCTGAGCTGGCCCGTTATAGACGCATAGAGGGCCAGTGGTCACTACCGGTCCCGCTGGCCCTCTATGCCTAGAGAACTTCCGGTAAACAGCCCAACCAACGGGGACTAAAGCCATTAGAGCCTGAGTTTATTGTCCTCGACCTCCGGCCTCGACAGGATTCCCGTCAGGCATAGAGGGCCAGCTCGGACAATAAACTCAGGCTCTAATTGCCCAATATATGATGGCAAGTATTCACTCATTTGCAGCGTGTACAACCCCAGATCCTGGTATAATAGCATCCATCCCACCTGCAACCCCTTCAGTTGCTGTCCACTTCAGTAGTATTTCATCCGATCATTATTATTCATCAACTGAGGAGTAAAACATCCTCGTCCAACTCCAGTGAGGAAAAAACACTCGCTATATGTCTAGTATATGCCTCCCACTACAACTGTTGGCTTAGCGCTCGGTCCCTCCATTAGAAGCATCTATCTAGGTCATCCAAAGTATGATGGCTGCCGTGGTTAGTGCAACCACCCTGCTCTAGTATGCGTCGTTTATTTTACAAATGTTAAAATAGTTTACAAATGTTATACCTACCCAATATCGGCTTATTTATAAATATGATTGCATAATGTCTATCTGAAATAAAAATCCTAAATGATAAGTGTCAGGGCACGACGAAAACCATTCGTTGAAAGAGCGTGTTTCTGAGTCATATGAATATAAAACTACCTGAATAAAAATTCCGTTCAACAACAAAAATCTACAATGTTACATGCCCTAAATGAAGATACACATTTTATCCTATTAATTCTCCTTAATCGAGTAGTTCTAAAACATTTTAGATCTGTAAGATGTATTCTTGTATTAATTGAGTGATGAATGAGTTTATTTCTAAATCAAACTATTAATTCAGTTAAATGTTGTGATATTGCTATGGGGCGTTTCTCATACAACAAAGCCTGATTTCATACAGCATGTTAAATCCGAATAATTAATGCAGCTTGGACACTGGCTTCGAAATACATGTGTTGCGAATCTTGCCTATGTTCTTTCCAGTGAGGTGATTTGCCAGTGTTGCACTTTCTGTGTTTCGACTCTGGGGGGACCTCTTCCAGGCTTAAATACTACCGATATCTAATAATAATATATTCGTGATCGTATAGGTTACTTCTACGCGTAAATATTAATCATATCTCTAGCAAGGGTAACAGAGGAAAGAACTATGTTTGTGTCAAAAGCCTAGGGTGGATAATATTCTATTGTAAATCGCTTCTCCAGAAAGAAGAAACATAAAGAGAATACTTTGCAAGTCATGTTTTATTCCTCATCAATCCTTGATGTGAGGTTTGGGTCCTTGTTCTCAACCGAACGATACATGAAGCTCAATGCAATGGTCATGAATAAACATAAGGTGTTTACAATATAAGTCAGCAATATATACATAAATACAATGAACAAATAAGTATAAACTTCGTCATAAATTAGAGTAATATATAACATAAAATATGGTCGAAGTCAGGCAGCTCTTACATTAACCAATAATTAGTTATAACAAAATGAACTAACAGCAGCAGTCCTGGACATGTAGCCCCTAGTGGTATCCGGAGGTACCACTGAGATTCCCGTAGGTTGCCCGGAGGTAATTCCGGAGGTTTCCCAGAGGTTGCCCGGAGCTTCATAGTCTCGTCATATATACTTCATAGGATCACATGTACTTGATATTTTGTGAGAAGGGAAATATTTTATCTGCTGTTTCTTGTTCTATATTGTTCAACTACAGAATTATTATTGCTTTACCTCCCCGGGTATTGCGGAGGAAATTCACGCATACAATTATAACAGCACTTTGATTATTATCCTAACTGATAATTAAAGAACTGTAAATACTATTCATTATGATATTGAAACCCGTACTTATACTAAATTAAAACAAACGAGAATCTAATGTAAATACCAACGAATGTATAGTAATATAATTATAACTGAAGGTAATTGTAATCAGGCTACTGACGAAAACATGGGGAAAACCAGTAGATGTATCTGTTCAAAATTTAATAACATTGTTCTGTTGTAACTTCTTAAGTACTCTTCAAAGCTCATTTTGCTCATCATGCATTTGGTTTTTATCTTTTTACACAAGCCGTGGTACTAGTGAAAAGATCCTTGCATTTTTCAACAAAAGTTGCCTTTCTACCTAATTGTCACACCCATACTTCTGAAGATTTTGAACACTAAAGTATTTTACGATTGTCAATATCATTAGTTACCAACAATAACTACAGGTGGCAGCATATGTATAGCATTTATAAGCTCCCAGCTCCCAGCTCACTTAGTCGTTAGAATCTTCGTCGTTACGAGTCAGTTAATAAAGAGAACTCATAATGATTGAAAGTATGATTTACAGTAACACGATTACACAGTCATGCATTCATTCAACAGGGCTTCTCTAGCTGTGGAGGTGTAACATACTGCTGGGGTCATTGTGGCTGGGCTTCAGTCAGGGGAAACTCGTGGGATGGTGCATGGAGTGGTGGTGCAGGCGGATGGGATGGTGGTGCAGCCTGTGCAGGGAGTGGTACTGGTAAGTGTTGGGGTCCCATGGCAAGAACTTCCCCGACTGCTGCTGCAACATGAATATATATATGTTTAGACGTTCACCAAGAAACTTGCTGCAACCTCGTACCTATGACTATATATCTTTTATTATAGAAACTTTGCCTTGAAAACGATGGATTCTACAGTGAGTTATGCATGGTGCGTATTTCACTAGTGAGTTATGTGGAGTTGTCATGGCAACCAATTTGTTTGTTACTAAGATTACCACTAAAATTCATGACAGATATATAATAAATCTGTTAATTAACTCGATGGTTTCATCAGCTTGCGCAATATTCACGCTCCTCCAACCAACTCCCTAGTTAACCTGTATTCATTACTCTAGAGCTTTCTGATGTAAAGAGAATGCCATGGTAGCTAGCCTTTTATAAACATCGAGTTAGACAATAAACGTTGATCTATTATTGTATTAAAATACCACAGCAGAAGGGGTGAAGGAAGAATAATTAGTCTATTCATCTATGAATATTTGTTTATGAATAATTAGTCTATTCATCTATGAATATTTGTTTATGAATAATTAGTCTATCCATCTATGAATATCCGTTTATGAATGATTAGTCTATGATTATTCGTTATGAATAATCAGTTCATCCATCTATGAATAACTAGTCTATCCATCTGTGAATATCCGTCCATGCCTTGCTTGCTGAATATAGATGATACTACCCAGGTTCACTGTGTAGATATGACTAACAGTGCCGCCACCTACTGGCGAGTGTATCAACCTACTACCTCCATCTGAATAAAGTAACCAGTTGCTCATAAGTTGTCGTTGAGTCATGTTGTACTAGAAGCAGTATTAGCACATGGTACCAGGAGTAAATGAGATAGAAGAGAAATGGACGGAGTAAAACCACCAGAACCGTTTGTATTTACTGGAGGAAATGTGTCAGAGAGATGGAAAGCCTTCAAAGAGCACTTTGAAATGTATGCTGAGGCCGTGGACGTGACGGGAGAGTCTAGAAAGACAGCTCTATTCTTAGTCACTGGAGGCGCGGACATCCGAAGGAAATACAAGACACTCGTGTTTGCTCCGCAGCAAGCAGGACCGCCGATAGTCCCGGCAGAAGACAAAAAGGATTATAATACTGTAATAAGGAAGTTTGACGAGATTTGCCTGCCGTTGAGAAGCAGATTCTTCCAACGATACCTGTTTAACTCCAGAGACCAACTGGAGGGAGAGTCCATCGAGGAATATGTGATGGAGCTTAGGATTAAGGCAGCCTCGTGTGAATGGGGTGACGACAATGACAATTTCATTCTAGAAAGAATGGTAGTAGGAATGAGAGACAAGAAACTAAAGGAGAAACTCATAAACAAGGAAACACTCACTCTTGACACTGCACTAAGGATGAGCATGAAGTATGCTCAGACACAGGAGGAGATGAAGGTAATGGAGCCAGGCATCTCGGAAACTGTGAATGTAGTAAGGGGCGCATGTGGCCAGAGCGCCCAGTACCGACAGCTGCCATCGGGAGGAGGAGGTCACACGCCCAGGAGGGCTCAGACGACTGACACTCGTGCTCCTCACGTGGACTGCAACAAATGCGGGAAGAAGCACGCTGTCAGGAGGTGTCCAGCTTTTAGACACAAGTGCTCGAGGTGCCGCAGGACGGGACACTTTGAGCAATATTGCTGGTCACGAGTGGATGAAGTAGTAGCACTAGAGGATAACGAGGAGTTCAACTTGACTGAAGATTCAGTATTCATAGGTGTGGTGAACAATAAGGAAATATTAAACATTCAGCTAAGCGAGCATCACCGCTGGGTGACGCAGCTGAAAATAGGCAAGTCCACGCTGACCGCTAAGCTGGACACGGGTGCGGGTGCAGACCTTCTCAATCATCAGGAGTATCTAAACATGGAGGAAAGAGCTCCCCTGAAGCCAATACGAGCCAAGTTGACGGATTACAATGGGAGAAATATCCCCATCCGCGGATATTGTATCATGTTTGCCCTGGTGAATGGAAAGAGGCAAGCCATACGCTTCATTGTGTGTGATGGGATCACGCTGCTAGGAGGTGCGACAAGTGAAAGACTAGGTCTCATCGTGCGGACTCTCTCTCTGGAAGAGAAGCAAAATAAGGGTAAGCAAGTTTATATGGTACAGAGAGATGAAAATATCACCGTAAAAGAATGTACTTTGCCTGAAGTGAACTCTAAGCTATCAACCATTCCAATTAAACACAGAATCGTTCTAAAAACTGATGCAGTGCCAGTCATACACCCGGCCAGGAGGGTTCCCGTTGCCATTAGAGAACAATTAAAACAAGAACTAGAGCGAATGGAGGGGTTGGGTGTTATCCATAGGGTCAATGGCCCCACAGAGTGGGTCAATTCGATGGTAACAGTAAGAAAACCTAATGGAGACTTAAGAATTTGCTTAGATCCTAGGGATTTGAACAAGGCAGTGGCGAGGGAGTACTTTCAACTTCCGACGCGTGAGGAAATATTTGCTGAAATATCAGATGCCACAATATTCAGCACGCTAGACGCCTCTCAGGCGTTTTGGCAGGTCCAATTAGATGAAGGGTCACAAAACCTGACCACTTTTGGTACTCCATTTGGGCGGTATGCCTATGAAAGACTGCCTTATGGGCTATGTTCGGCCCCGGAGGTCTTTCACAAAGCTATGGAACAGATGATGGAGGGTATACCAGGTGTGAGAGTTTACATGGACGACATATTGATTTGGGCCACTAGTGTACAAGAACACAATGAAAGGCTTGCATTGGTCAAAGCTAGGATCAAAGAGAACAATCTGCTGATGAATTGGGCTAAGTGCAAATTAGGCATGCCATCAGTGAAGTTCATTGGCGAAATACTAGGGGAGAAGGGCATATCGCCAGATCCAGGAAAAGTAGAAGCAATAGTTAAAATGAAAAGGCCGGAGAACAGGGAAGAACTCCAACGAGTCATGGGGTGTGTAAATTTCGTGGGCCGGTTTATTCCTAACCTAGCGAATTTATGTGTTAACATTAGGCACCTCATGAAAAAAGAGACAGCATGGGTGTGGACTGAGAATCACGAACAGGAGTGGCAGAACATCAAGAAAAGTCTGTCCACCAGTCCAGTGTTGTGTTATTTTGATGTGAAGAGGCAGACAAAGGTGTCAACGGATGCCAGCAAAAGCGGAATTGGTGCAGTGCTTCTCCAGATGCATGATGGCATGTGGAAGCCGGTGGCTTACGCAGCTAGATCCCTAACTGAGTGTGAGCAGAGGTATGCTCAAATTGAGAAGGAAATGTTGGGGTTGGTGTTCGGCTGTGAGAAATTTCACACATACATTTATGGGCTGCGAAATATACAACTTGAGACAGATCATAAGCCACTGGTGCCACTCTCAGCAAAATCGCTTCATGACATGTCGCCAAGAATACAACGGATGATGTTGAGATTACAGAGATATGAGGTAAACATGCACTGGGTGCCGGGAAAGACTCTCTACATGGCTGACACACTGTCTAGACAAGGTGCACCAACATCAATCAATAATGGGCTTAGCAGTGAGGAAGTGAATAGCCAGGTACATTTGATATATACAAGCCTCCCAGCTTCGGAGACTATGCTGCGCAGAATAGCTGAAGAGACAGAAAAAGACAGTATACTAACAGAGGTCAAGCACTGTATTGTCGAAGGGTGGAAGAATGGTAAATGTGTCGACTATATGGGGTATAAAGATGAATTATGTATTGTAAACGGGATTGTTCTGAAAGGTGACCGAATCGTGATACCCAGGTCGTTGAAAGGGGAAATGTTAGATAAGCTACACGAGGGCCACATGGGGATCGAAAAACAACGAAGGTGGGCCAGAGACTGCATGTACTGGCCACGAATGAACAGTGACATTGAAGAAAGGGTTAAGAATTGTATAACTTGTCAAACCTACTTGCCTGCTCAGGCTAAAGAGCCATTGTTAACTGATGAAACCAAGTGGGGCCCATGGGAGAAGATCGGATGTGATCTCTTTCACTGGGCTGGGGACGAATATTTGATGGTTGTTGATTATTGTTCTTCATTCCCGGAAATAGTCCAATTAAGAAAAACCACCTCAGAACAAGTAGTTATCCACCTAAAAAGCATAATGGCACGGTATGGGATCCCTCAGGTCGTGGTGTCGGACAACGGCCCACAATTCGCATCAAGAATATTCCAAGAATTCTCTAAGACTTACGGGTTTAATCATAGGACATCTAGTCCAAGATATCCTCAATCTAATGGTAAGGTAGAAAAAGCCATTGGAATTGTAAAGAACTTACTGAACAAGAGTAGAGACAGTGCGCAGGATCCCTATCTTGCATTACTTGCATATCGCTCAGCACCACTTGCAGATGGGTTATCCCCAGCTGAGATAATGTTTGGAAAAAAGCTAAAGAACACTTTACCTGTTTTCAGAAGGTCGGAGCCCTCATGGATCGAACAACGACAAGTAAAGAAAAGACAGGAGAAACAACAAGACCAAGCTGCAACAAGAGTTATGAACTATAATGACAGTGCAAAACAACTCTCCCCACTGGTTCCCAATGATAATGTGTTGATAAAAGGTGAAAAATGGGACACGGGAGCTAAGGTGATTCGCAAACTAAATGACAGGTCATACGCTGTGGTAACTAATAATGGGTCTGAACTACGACGAAACAGGCGCCAACTCAGACAGATTCCCAAAGGTGTTTGCAAGGGGAAAGATGAGTGGTTAAGTAAAGTAGAGGATGAGGAGGAGTTCTGGGATAATATAGAAAACGAAACAGCACTACCTCCTACTCCACAGGTAACAAATAAGGTACAAAGTCAATTGAGTAATACCAACAGACCAATTGAAAATACATCGGGTTCAGGGTTAAGATCACCCATCACTACAACCCCAAGACGTAGTGTTAGAGTATCCAAACCTGTAACAAGGTTAATAGAAGAAGTTTAAAGATTCATTGTATAACTCAGGTAATCCCCGACTCAGATCTAAAGGGGAAGATGTGTAGATATGACTAACAGTGCCGCCACCTACTGGCGAGTGTATCAACCTACTACCTCCATCTGAATAAAGTAACCAGTTGCTCATAAGTTGTCGTTGAGTCATGTTGTACTAGAAGCAGTATTAGCACATTCACTACAGGTTGTTTTCCCCATTATTACAAAAGAATTGCTGGGCATGCAAAGGAGAACCTTATTTCAGATGTTTAACCCTTTCTTTACTGTATAACGTTCTCCCACAGAGTTTGTAAAATGCGATTGTTGATATTATATGATGCCATGATAGGTCTGAGTATCCACAAAAACATGGCCAGATTAACCCATGGCATATGCATGACTGGATTTCACTAGCGCAGGCTGCTTTTTGAATGCAACCAATTTACAATGTTATTTTGATTGGTTGCATAAATTTAGTTGCGCCAATCAATGATGCAAGGCTGTAGGTGCTTGCTTTTGCCGAGTCAGAGGCTTGCGAGACATGAAATGAAGGTAAATAATGATAAAATAAGGCTAAAATATATATATCATGGCATAAAAATAGATCTTGAGATGGATATAGGATGACACATTCACAAAACACTTGTGCAATGTTTTTCTGCCACTCGGGAAAAACAGAAAAACAATGCGCTTGTGTTTTGTGAATACCTCATCCTATATCCATCTCTTGTTGAGTTATATCTTGTAGCCACTACAGGTAGGTATAATATAGAGAGGTATATATCAGGTACCTGGAGTTGGTGAGCGTAGGCCGAGAGGTACACATCCACCTGTAAGTGGAAGGATTTTATTACAATATGAGAGCAACTGACAGCCAATGAGGCATGTTACATTGAGGTGTTATATACTGAGACTGGTCACCTGGGTGTAAATACTTAGTGGTCTTGTCATACATTTGTACTCACTAAAGCTACACTCTCAGTTAACGTTGGTCATACTTTTTTATTACATTCTTATCCAACCCATCTAAAAGTCATTTGGGTCAAATTTTGGAGTATTTTGTCTGTTTTTGTCCACATTTATATTTCATTTATATTTCTGTGCTGGCTTTACTTATTATCACTCACTGGGCCCGTTTTTTCTCAGCCAATTCAACTTCAAATTCTTGCATAAACATATAACATAGAATATTGATAACTTCAGTCCAATTAGTCATAATATAGTTAGATTTGTTTTCGTAATAGCTGAGAATGCAGCTTTAATTTAGTTCATCTCCTCTTATAGGACAGTTGTAAGCTCACAATGTGTATAGCATAGCTTTATGCAATGCGTTGGCATTGTTGGGAACCAATCACCACACCCCACCTGCAGCGCCACCTCACAGCGTGGCGCTGTACTCCTCATTCCAAACTCACCTTCAATCACTTCACCTCTCGCCTCCGAACACATCACACAAATTTTTCTTGGCAGAGTGGAGTACACATAACTGCCGGCGCACCATACACGCCGCAGTCCATACACCAATGCGTATTATATTACCTAAAAGAAAGAGGGAAAGGTCGAGAACGTCCAGATATCATATAGCTCTCAACATGACAGGCAGAAAAAGGAAAAGCAGGACACACCGGACAAAGGCCGCCGAGCCTACAGTCGCCAGTCAGGTGACACTGGTAGTCCCGCCCGCCGGTGAACAACAAGAAGTCGAGGAGCATAGTGAAGGGGAACCCAGAACCCGCTCTCGAACTTCAAGCAAGAAGCTGGACTTACAGGTGCAAACAATGGAAGCATCGGTAGAAAGCCTGAAAGGAACGGTGGATAAGATGGCCCAACAACTGGCTACAGTAGTGCGTCACACAGTGGAGCAAGCTAAGAACACGAAGCCCCCACCAAAGGACACACACAAAAGCAAGCATAAGTAACGGAGGGAGGCTGAAACAGAGTCGAGCGAGGAGGAGTCCGAGGACTCCAGCGAGTCTGAATCCGAGGAAGAGGAGCGACCACCTAAGAGGCGACATAGGAAACGCTCCCGATCCAAGAAACGAAGGTCCAGCCGTCGGAGGTCCGAGGTCATCGCCCCCGCAATCTTCAAGCGACAGTTGGATAGCGACCGACACCTCGAGAAGGAGATTGAGCGGGAGAAGCGGTCCTCGGGCCTCCACGGTAAGAACAATGTGATTTCTGACATGCTCTCATCGAAAGTGTTTGCCAAACCTTATATGTTCATATGTAGGGAGGGGATCACAACAGTTAAGCAGAAGGTAGACGCTAGGCATAATATGACGGCAGTCGAGTACATAGACGCATTTCTATCGCTATTGGATGATTCTAGGGGATACCATAGGGAAGATTACTATGACATGTTTGATCACCTACGAAAAGTTATTCGTGACTCGCTGGACAGGCCGTGGGCCGCTGTACGCCGGTGGTCAGACCACGTCTGGGATTCGGTCGAGAACGGCACCCTAACCTGGGATGATAGGTGTAGAATACAGGAAGAAAGAGTCAGACTATGCCTCACAGCTGGAGCCGCAACTCCGCTGTCTGGGGCATACGGGGGAAACCACACTAATTCTAGTCACAGGCATAACAATACTTCTTCTACCAGTAGAGCCAATTCTAGTCAAACTGAGCTTGTCTGCAGGGCCTTCAATTCACGCAATGGGTGTAAACACACAACTAGTCATCCAGAAGGGTCTATGTATCTGTTGCATATATGTTCGTACTGCGACTCAGTGGGTAAAAGCTGCTTGCACTCAATCGCCGATTGTATACGTAAAATGCTATGCTAAAATGCTATGCTCATGCTAACTCGTCAGATAGAGGAGGAAACAGAAACGGCCAAGGAAGTACAACCTCGGCAGGCCAGAATAGACATAATAACCATGCTAATCATGTATCTCAGTCAAATTCCAGTTACCCAGCAAAAAACGACTTGTAGGCGCTCCAAGGCCGTGGAACTTGGATGCGCCTGCATTCGTACCTGGACGTGTCACAGCGCTGGCTAGTGTAAACAACCGCCATGACAGTGCCACGCCCACAGCACGCGGCCGTGTTGTCGTCTCGCCTATCCACGCAGACAGCGAGACTTCCGGGCAAGATGGCGCTCACAACACGAGACACTGCCTCACCGCTCTTCGTGACAGCGCTATTCCCACCGACACAGGCCGCACTGAACACCTAACAGCTTCACATGATATCAAACGAGTAGGTACCAAAGCTTACTTTGATAATGTACGACTAATATGCGCTGGCAAGCGTGACCAGGATGATATAGACTTTTCCCCGCATGCATATGCCCTCCATCGCAAACAAACATGGCCGAGCATGATCACTGACGACGCGTACAGTACCCATAGCGAGATATATGCCCAGGTTCGCAGCTCGGGCCTACCCAACGCATTGGGCCCTAAGATACAGCTCCCAACTAACTTGAACATTGATAAATGGAGGTATTACTTGTGCAATAATGATGACGAAAGGGAGTTGTGCGATATGGTTGCCTATGGTTTCCCAATGGGATACCTCGGACCGACGTCCCACTATGATACAGGAGAGAATCACTCCAGCGCCGACGCATACTCCGACAAAATAGACGACTTCATAAATAAAGAGGTGAAATTGGGAGGATTGGTTGGACCACTTGATTCCCCCCCCTTTGACACATGGTACCACTGCGCACCTATGATGTCCCGCGAAAAGCGAGAGTCAGAGGCGAGGCGAGTCATCATAGACTTAAGCTATCCCGAGGATAAGTCTGTGAATGCGTATCTTATGAAGAATTCAGTATGGGGGAAGCAGCGCCAGCACTCCCTCCCCACAGTAGAAAGCCTTGTAGATGAACTAGTAGAAACCGGCCCAAACGCATATATGAGCACGATCGACATAAGTAGAGCCTATAAGAATTTCAAGAGCGACCCGCTCGACTGGCCGCTCTTGTGTTTAAAGTGGGGAGACAGATACTACCTGGATGTAACGATGCCATTCGGCTCGAGGTCCTCCTCTTGTCACATGCAACGTGTTGCAGATACAATAGTCAAAATTTTGGGGAGGGAGGGGATCTCGAGCCGCATGTATTTAGATGACCTCGTCATAATTTCTAAAGACAAAGAATTAGCCACCAAGCACTACAACAGGGCCATCGCACTATTCGCTGAGCTTGGGCTACCCGAAGCCACTGATAAGAGACAACCCCCTGCCCCCGCGGTACGCTGGCTTGGTATAAACATCGACGCCCCCACTATGACTCTGAGTATACCTATCGACAAAGTCAGACAAACACTTGATCTAGTCAGTAAATACACCAAGAGGCGCTCCATGTCCAAGAGGGAGTTGCAATCACTAATAGGATCGCTAATACATGTCGCCAAATGCGTCGGCCCAGCGCGACTGTTCGTCAGCCGACTACTAGACGCACTCAGAGGTATAAGCAAGAAATATATAAACATCTCCGCCGACATGCGAAAAGACCTAAGATGGTTTACCGAGTTTTGCTCACAGTGGAACGGGAAATCAGTCATCCCTGCGCGAGAATACACCAAGATAATCGAGGTCGACGCATGCCTGTCCGGTATAGGCGGCGCTGACGAACACTCCGCATACGCAGCACAAGTGGCAAAGGTGGAGCAAGGTGTTAATAACATTTCGGAGCTAGAAGCAGTAAACATACCGGTCGCTTTACATACCCTAGTTAAAGAATCAGACAGAGGCGGCCACATTCTAATTCGTTGTGACAACGCAGCCAGTGTCTCAGTATTTAGAACAGGCAAAGGCAAGAACACCGCAATACTCGAGGCGGCTAGGCTAGCATGGATGGCACAAGCCATATATGACATTCGCATTAGTTATGAGCATATAGCAGGTGTTGAAAACGTGGTCGCAGATAACCTTAGTAGAGCCCACCTTAATGACAAATACAAGAGTGCAGCGATGAAACACTTAAATGAA
The DNA here is from genome assembly GCA_942159475.1 of Sthenelais limicola. Lineage (NCBI taxonomy): Eukaryota > Metazoa > Annelida > Polychaeta > Phyllodocida > Sigalionidae > Sthenelais > Sthenelais limicola. The sequence goes on from OW804098.1 coordinate 3,169,845, forward strand.
CGCTCACTCAAGCTTGTACAACCGTGTCTTTTCGCAATAAATAACGCAATGTTCTCTTCATCCCCCAGGGCCACTCGTGGCAAGGCTAATGGAAAGGGCGGCAAGGAGACAGACACAGGCATGGGCAATGGGCACAACTCAAAATAGGAAGGGCGCAGCCAGGCGCTACCAACAGTTCGCGCACACAATAGGAATGGACCCCACCAAGCCCACCTACATCTTGATATGCGCTTACATCGAGTTCCTCCGAGATAGTATAGCATCGCCGCGCAACATAAGAAACCACGTGTCTCACATCAGGACCACGTTCAAACTCAACGACATTCCCACTCACGCTTTGGACCACCAGAGGGTCAAATGGGCCCTTCAAGCGATCGACCTAGACAAGTCATTCGTGCCCAAAGCCAAGCTGCCAGTTCCAACCGATATACTGCGCAGAGCCATACTGAGTATACCACGAGACCCAACACTACAGACTGTGAAAGCAGCACTCCTCACTATATATTACGGAGGCTTACGACAATCAGAAGTACTGTCGCCAACTGCGAAGAAGTATAACCCCCTCATACACTTGACGAGAAATGACGTCAGAATACAGCACGACTCCGTCACACTGACCATAAAATCAGCCAAAAACCTCCAATCCGCGTACCAGTCCAAGCAAGTAGTACTAAAAGCATCACACGACCCCAGTGTCTGCGTGGTCACAGCCATCTCCGACATGATCAAACAGACGCCTACGTCTCACTCAAAGCAAGCATGCTTTATGTTTCCTGCTACCAAGGACCCGATGACAGCCACATACGTGGCAAATAAGTGGAAGCAAATCCTCATCGCACTGGGAGCACCGCATAAATCATACACACTACACAGCCTGAGAAAAACGGCAGCCACAAATGCATTCGCAGCAGGATGCTCAACGCTACAGATACAAAATTACATCGGTTGGTCGTCGGAAGCGTATAAGTCATACATACGTACCGACAATACACCAGTCAACAGTGCACTCAGGAGAGCCCTAAGCTCACCCCAATCCCCCTAGTATCTCAGCTCAACCGAGCAAAAGACTCTAAAACCATAATACTCCCACCACCTGTCCCTTATATAACATATCTATCGGCCACTCGGCCTACAAAAAGACTCAGCCCTCAGGCATTGGACAGTCGCAAAACCGACCAACGGACTACCCCAAGTGGGTTAATACTCCAACAGGCTGATATAACACAGCTCTGTTTCTTACTAAACTAACATTATCACAACCTTTATTACAAATATCTTATACCATCCCACCCAACCCGTTCATCTCATACCCTAATAACCATACCAAAAATTGGCAGTCTTGGCTAATTATCTTATATTATTAATTTAAATTCTCATCAATTCTATTTTAATTTATAATCACATCAACTTTTACCAATTTTATACCAAAACTCAATTTATTTTACACTCATTTTATTATACCTTTATATAAATTATATTTATAAATTAAATAAACATTTAATTTCCCAAGCTGCCTCTTCACTTATCATTCCTTCACCTTAAATGGTTCGCCAACAATGTATAGCCAAATCTATGAGGAATTTATGGGACAAAGGCAATGATGATAATATTAAACTATATTTTGAATAATAAATTGTTTGCACAAACAATTTGAGGACAGCGATATTTCACCAGTTTAAAGTGAAATAAGATAAGATAACTTTTTAATATGGTAAGAACATTTTAAAAAAAAAAGGAATGTACCAAAGTTTACTTGCAGAGCCTAGATGGCAGAATAAAGAAATAAAGATTTTTTTTTAAAAAAAAAGAAAAAATTTTACTTACAAAGATGCTCAATAGCATCATGTCGGCCCATGTCCTTTAGCGCAAAAAGAAGATCTTTGTCACCCGCTTTCCCTCTAGACTTCTTCAACTGCCGTAAGATGGTAGCAGCATTGTCATACCCTGTCCTTGGTTCAGCCCTTAATCTTGCTGTTTCTTCCAGGCTGCTTATTTCATCTCGGTCTACCCCGATCTCGATGGCCAAGAATTGCCAGTCTTTACTGGTTGCTTTAGCTACCATGGCATACAGTTGTTGCAACTGGGAATCTACATTAACAAGTCAATTGATCAGCTCAAACAAGTTTATATTCATTATTCAACTCAACCTAGGAACATTTAAAAACATATGAAAAGATATGAACACAGTAATTGTTTAAAGAAATTTTTGCAAATATTTTAAATATATCCACATCATTAAAGAATCAAGTTTATTACAATCCTAGTTCAAATTATATTCGAAGGTATCCATGGTGGACAAAGTGTTTTTACATTTGAACGTTTTTTAAATGTCTTGGTCGTAAAGAAATAAATAATAAAAAAATTAATTCAAAGTTAATACTGGGTCATAGTATGTGATGGATATAGTAATGCATCATAGCTTTACCGTGTCATCATTATACTTACGAAATATTTTTTTGTGTAAAATCTTTATTTCCATACCTTGCCTATGGGCCTATGCAGAACTAAACATCATATAAATCAACAACGTAATAAAAATCAAGAATACTCAAGAGTACAATAACTGTACAAAATATTAGATTACAACAAATTGTAGAGAGTGTAATGATAACTCACCTGATGAACTCCGAACAACATCAGCCAGCGTTTGTTTCTGAACCTTTTCCAGTCCTGCTGCAAGAACTCTCCGTTTCTGCACATCATCTGGCACCGTACGGTCCCATTCAAGCAACATGATGAGTGGCAAGTCTTTGTACACCCCATGACCTGACAGGTTCATGAGGAAGCTCTGGTCCATACCCAATGTTGCTCCCAAGTACAGACCATCATCACCGATCAGTCTTGCTAATTGTAGCTGCTTACTCTCATCTCTGAGGTCCTCTGCAATGTAATGAGTCATGTCAAGCCTCCTTCCCTATGTTTAGTTGTCCAGGGCTCGAAAAAACGTGCTCAAATGCTCGAATCTTTGCAAGTAAAAAATGGCTGTGGGCAAGTAATATTCAATGTTACTTAATTGCCCGAGTGGGCAAGTGGAAATCTCTATGGCCCCGATTTCAAATCCCTGTTGTTATGTCTACTTATAATGAAACAAGATACATACAGATCAGTGTGATTTCGTTTATAATTCTGCAAATAAATTTGGGCAAGTGAAAAATGATGTTGGGCAAGTAAATCTTGGCTGCCACTTGCACAATGGGCAAGTGAAGTTGGTAGGGTTTTTTTCCGAGCCCTGGTTGTAAATGGTGTATCTTATCATTTGACATAATATTGTTCTTGCTGCCTGGATTGTAAGGCATTAATGACTTTAATAGAGATAATATATGTAATGAGACCCTTATAATCGAGATTTATCTGCATACGCACGATGCCATAGGCAGAGTCCTTACACAGACAAATCCAATCCAATACATTTTCGATAACAACAGCAGGTTCCATTCTATATTTGTTTATGTGCATAAAATTTGATCAAATGTCAAGAGTAAATCATCAGATAACACTGAGAAAGTAGCCGACTCTTAAGGCCTATGGATTTGTTGCCGTTCTTCATGGAAACCCAAAGGCACTAATCTCATAGCTAGCCTACAGAGAACCATAGAACTCCAGCGAACTATGAAATTAAAACAAGCAACTTCAGATTTCTGTGAAGCATATGGGTCAGATTTTCAGAAAATGTACAATTGGCAGCTGTACACATTTAGTAAATTCTGCTAAATTAGGCTGCAATGTGGTCAATACTAGGTAAATTCGAGTATAGTCGGCATTGCATTGATTCTAGCAATCTGTTAGGTTATGTTGAACTGTATTTTGAACTTTATTTTCGTCTGAAATTTGGGTTATTTGAGAAGATTGGTGAAGGTGAGTTGTACATTTTCTGAAAATCTCACCCATATCAACAAACTGTGGAGGTAACGTTAGAACTATATTTAGACAACTACATGTTTATCGTACACATGTGATAAAAATATTTGTATTGCACTCCATTTATTGCACCTCTCAAGCAGAATGCACGTATAATAAATGACATTAAACTCTTACCTTTAAGCCAGTCTGCCACGTCACAGTTCTCCTCAAACACTTTGTGTGCGTCAACATCTCTTGATAAGTTTCCTAAAGTAAACTCTTTTTTTCACTAAATACAATTTAACTGATTACCTGAAATTGGAGTAATTTCTATTTGTGATTTAAATACAAAATGCGAACATCCAGTGGCAGAATTGTGCATTCAAGGGCTGGTTATCTAGATCAGAAGTTGCAAGATGGGAGTAATGTAATGTACTCTGGGATACAATCATTGTAAAAAACGTTCTTCAGAATCCTGACAATTAATATAATTCAGCTGATGGGGGTGGTGTAACAATTTTCTGATGTTTTACTTTTTGTGGCGACCATTGTTGTACTGGCCAGTCATGTTTCTCTTGAATCAGCTGTATCTGGAGCCATCTTGGTCTAAATTATGGGTTGGTTACAATATTGAGGGGGTTGGATTAGGGGTTAGTTACAATATTGAGGGGGTTGGATTAGGGGTTTGTCACAAAACATAGTATTCACTGACGTTCCATCAACGTAAGCTGGACATGTGTGCTCCAAGCTTTGAAAATGCTGTTTTCTGTCCGTTTCCACCTCCAAAATTTTTATCGAATGTAATATAAAGTTTGCTGATAGGTTAGTTGTTCATTTTTGCTCATGATGGAATAATGAGTATACCGTATATACCTGCGTATAAGCCCCGGCTTATATTAATTTCAAATGGTGAATTGACCCGGCTTATATTCGGGGCGGGCTTATATTCGGGGCCCGGCTTATATTTCAATAACTGAAAACCAGTAGATTTAGCTGAAGCTCATTTGTATTATGATCTTCATTCATTGCTCTTGTTTTCGTTTTTTAAACTTCAATTCAACAAAGAAAACACTACCAGAATTCACAATAAATCAACAACAACTTATTTCTGTTATTTAAACTATTATTCATCGTCCACTAAGAGCTCTGGTCAATCTCTTCAGCATCTTCATCCTGCAAGGAGACCAGGCCATCCATGTTTCCATCCAGTTCCTTAAGAATCTTACATTTCTCTACGGCACCCAGCTTATAAAGGGGGCCCGGCTTATATTAATGTTAGGATGTGCTGAACCCCCGGCTTATGAACGGGGTGGGCTTATAAACAGGATCTGGCTTATACACGGGTATATACGGTAATCGCTATTATCAAACGTTTGAAACAGCAAAGGCTGTCGATCTAGTGCCTACAGTTCTCTGCGTAGACACACAATATGGCTGCCAGTGAGGACAGCCGCTGACTGGGGTGAAGTCATGTGAATACTATGTATAATTGACTCTTTACGTGAGACTACTGTACTTTTGCCCATTATAGAGAACATACCTGATGCTGAAACTGATGTCAAGTGAGTGAACGCCTGTGCCAAGGCTGAAAGTGGGAATAAAGTATTGCATGCATTAATATAAGTAATCAACTGTATTATAACTGACAATGTACAGCGTACATACCTCATTGTAATATCTCTGTACTGTCTGATCATTGCTGTATACAAATATCAATTTTGTTGAAATTTTAAATATCAGGAAATTCTTGTGAAATCAAAGGCCAAATACAGCTTAAAGGGTCGTTCCAGAATTATCAATTCAAGTAATTGTGCTTAGGCAACTGTTATACATGAAGGCATTTGTAAACTCATTCCTGCAACATGAGATAGGAGTACAAACTTACCCTTGAATGCAGCCTCAGCCCCCGGGTGCTTGTTCTTGTCCGGGTGTACCCTGCGGGCGAGCACCCGGTACTGATGTTGGATCTCTTGCTCTGTGGCAGTGTGTAGCAAACCCAGCACCTCATAGTCACCAGTGGCACTGAGGATCCTACATAGATGAGGGCAAATACTATAATTTACTAACATCTTAATAATTGTCATAGAGCTGTTAAAAAAGTGATGACTACGGAAGTTATTCGGGAAAATTTAATCTGTTTTAAACCTAAACTAAAAACTCTGTTAATTACTAAATATGAAACATTAATGAAAATGCGGAACTCTTTTGACAAAAGTTTTGAAATTCCCGGGTAGTGTATTGATTTAGGAACTACTTCCATTGCCAAAATGCTTCACAGTGCTGCTCAAATTGTGTTAGGCTTATACGCGGCCTACACATAATTACGATCACCTTTAAATGGTCACAGCTCATTCACACAAATATTTCATATACACCATCGGCAAGCTGAGAAAAAGAGTTTAAAACTATGTATCATATTATATGAAGGATATAACTTTCCATTTGTAAGCTGAGAAATCTGAGAAAGCACAGCATTTTCAGTGCGATTGAGATTGAGAGTTTGGCTGGGCGAAATTAGGCCTTCTTTGATTAAGTGGCTCGCCAGATTTCCATATAAAATACATCAAAATAAGGTAGACATCCGGAAAGCTGGGAAAAATCATGTAAAGCTTGGTTTTACATGATGGGTTTAACTATTGATTTGAGTGCATTTAAGTAAACATACAAGTTCATGATCAATGGTTTGCCAGCCAGGCTCGCAGAAACAATAACATAAACTTGTAAATCTCTGCAACGTTAGTTATGTGCATAGGAAGTCTGCATCCTTGACAAAACTTTTTTCCATGTTAATAGGTGTGTGCGTGGGTAGGGGGAGGCATAATTGAAGGGACTGATCTTTGAACAGTTTAACTTGTAATAATAATAATAATAATTAGATAGAACTACATGTGTGATTCAATGGCTGGAGTTTACAATTTATTTTGTATCCAACAAGCGGATGCAAGTGGCGTGTTGGATGCAAAATAACATGTAAACATTAGCCATTGAATCACAAGAGTAGTCTTAACCTTGAGTACAGTTCTTTTTTATACTATGACTTGGAAATAATAGAAAATCATCATTCTTACGCTTGTATTAGGCTGGCAGAAGCTGTAAATGACAGCCATGATTTTCATATGACAAATCTTCGTTTTTAAGCTAATGTATAAGAAGTTCTGTTTAACAAAAAAGGGCATTGAGAGTCCTGTCTGATGCCAGAAGATGGCTCCTGTAATGTACATAATGTCTCTCTTGACTTTCTATTATGTACATTGCATGTTCATTTAAGGATTTGGCCACATTATCATATAGACTAACAGTGATGCCCTGAGTGGAGAATTAAACTACTTTTCCCCTTATCTAAATGGATAAAGCTCACTTAGTGGTAGGTTGCATTAGCTACCAATTGGACCGTTACATTTGAATAATAGCAAAGAAGTTGATTTGCTCATATTATTTTAGTGTTTAGTGACCCTTTATGATATGATCATATGAGTGCACCCGGCTGACTGGATCCCTGCTACCATCTCTTACCGTTGTATTTCAGCTCTCTGTTGCTGGTCATCTGCAGGCTCATCTTGGACAGTCTGTGCTCCTCCTCCTCCTTCCATTGTTGTCCCTGCTACAGCTGCCTCTTCCTCTGTCTCTACAGCTTGGTGTTCTGTAGGGTAAAAATATGAACCTTATTAAACCAGAATTCTGCCTCTCCTGTAGACCTATCCCTCCTCTCCTCCATTCCTTGTGTTCTCTTTCATGTCTAACTCTGGGCGGAGAGTTGCTTTATATTAGATCCTTAGAGTAGGAAACTACTACTGTATGTGGCAATGCAAAAGATAAGAATCCTTGGTATATGGCCTGGAAGTGCCCAAAGGTGATCATGTCAACATCAACATCAGCATCTATTGATGGCAAATAAAGCAGTATCTGTTTTATATAACAAAGTAAAATAAACTTAAGGTATTACTCACCATCAGCTTGGCTTGGTTGATTTGGTCGGCCTTGTTCTTGTCTCTCTGTACCTGAGAACAGGAAACAATGCTGCACTGTTTTAGCTGTCACTGTGTTTTCAATACAAATTGCAAAAGTCTTTCTCGAAAATTGGTTTACATTTTCCCATCAAATATAACATAATCTAATTCATTAAAAAATGAGATTCAAGGAGAATGTGTACCAGTGGATGGCTCAGTAATAGCCAGCAAAATCAAAACAAGTTCCTTAATCAGGTGTAATCTTTTTAAATCTTTTTGTTATATTTTTGACACTTTACTTTGTGCATGAAAGAAAAAATAGGAAGCAAATAACAGGATGGTTTTCATAGTTCGGTCACAATAAGGTATTCCATGGCAATGATTATTTGAGGTGTGCTTGTTGAACTCCCATAGTATTAGCATTGCGGCCATAATAATTCACAGGTTTATAATGACTCCAAAAGATCTTAATAATTCTGGCGATCCTCTGATTAGTGACAACACAGTTCACTAATGCCCACCAGGCTAGTGCTAATGGGGCAATGAGTATTAATCACCTGCAATGCTAAGTCTATGGGATTTCGTGGTCAACACAAAGGTGTAAGTGCACCTCCTGATTATGTTAATTCACTCACTGCCGCCATGACACTTGTACACTCTATTTGGGTCAGATTTTCAGAAAATGTACAATTCGCCTTTACCAATCCTCTGAAACGACTCAAATTTAGGACAAAAATGAGCTTCAAAATGCAGTTTAACATAAGAGAACTGATACTTTAAATCAATTCGATACCAAATATACTCAGATATACACGGTATTTATCATTTTCCAGCAGAATTTAGCAGAATTTCCTAAATGTGTAGAGCTGCTAATTGTACATTTTCTAAAAATCGGACCCATTTATATCTTTAATTTAGTTTAATGCTCACTCACCAATGGTGCTGTGAGGAGCACTAGAGTCCTGCAAGAGATTAATAAAGAATAACAAATCAGTAGCCTCAAATGTTTTAACTATTTCATATAGAAAATCTTGTCCTCACCTCCTACTTTGTTTTTGAAATTTAATTTGATTTGTGAGGAGCACATCTATGCAAATAAACCCAAATGATCACGAATTAAATGCAATTAAGTCAGTGGCTGAGGTCTATAAAAATACTTGAAAGACTTATATAAGTAATGATCCTTTTTATGCCATGAGACGTGTTTGTAACAAATAGAGGGCTAGCATATGCATGAGTAGACTTTACTAGCAAAATCTGCTTTTTGAATGCACCCAAATTACCATGCACCCAAATTACCATGTTATTTTTTTGATAGCTAAGTAAATCTAGTTCTGCCTATCAATGACGCAAAGTTCTAGGTGTCTGCCAAGTCTGATGGTTGCTAGACATTAACTGAAGATAAATAATGATCAATTAAGGCTTAAATATATCATGACATAGAAATAGAACTAAAGACGGTTATTTATGATGCAATCACAAAACGTTTATCTGTTCTTCACTTGGCTCCTTCACGTATATAGATAATTCACACAAACCTGAGAATCCATCCAGAACTGATGACCAAGACACTCTCTGAGTTGGCCGCACTCCGTCTGCGTGCATCTTTTTGCAAGGCGATTTTTCTCATTGCTTAGTACCAGAGAGGCCGAGTGTTTCTCCCCCGGGCAAGTGAATAAGAGGAATGTGTTGTAGGTTTGTTGAATGCCAATCTTGCCAATAATGTGACTGATTCCTTGTTGGATAGAAGTCTTGAGTGATTTTAGGATGTCTCTGATCTCTCCATAATCATCGCCTGGATTAAAATCTGATTTTTCGCAGGAGACATGAACAGCAACAGTTGGTACATCTTCCCACTGTTCGTTTCTCAGCACACTTGGATCATCCTGTCTGATCGTCACATAAAAAGACTTGCAAAAGAATTCAGCTCCATCACATCCAATGGAATTCTTATCCAGAAACTGCCATTTTTTCTCATTGACCAGGTAGCAGGTAAGCATACTAATCAGGCCATAGGGGATGAAGTGTCGCTTTGGTTCCACTCTTCCATAGCGTTCAGCCTCATGTGGTTTGATGTATAGCGGTGCAAACTGCTGTATTTCTCCATCTGGTTTGGTCATCTCTTTCAGTTTTGGCAGCATAGATGGAATCAGATAACATTCTTTCTCGCTTATTTGACACGGCACCAAAAGACAGTACTTGCACATGATTTCTAGCATGAAATTATGTTTCTCATCCCAAATTCTTTTTGCCAGATCTAGAAAAAGGTGTCCATCTTTCAAGTACTTCCAATGTTTGTGATTTATCAATGATTTACTGTTAACCTTGAGAACATCCTTCTGATTAATGACTTTTCGCATCTCATTTATGAGCCAGTTAGGTTGACAGATGCCATGCCCTCTTGAATGCTTGAAGGAGACGAGTTCTCTGTGTCTGTGAAAATATAGCAGCGCTTTCTCAAATTCAGGTTGTCGTAGATTTATTTGTTTCAAAGTCTTTTGCAAATCTCCTTCATTCTCTATGTAAGATCTTTTACAAAGTTCAGTACGCATTTTCAGCCATCGAACAGGCAGATCAACGACAAAATGTTCCAGAATCTTGGATAATTCTTCCTTCAGGTCATCATAAGCCTCTGGCTTCATACTTGAGTATGTTAGGTAATCTTTTATATTGATGTCACCGTTATCCTCACAAAATGTATTGACGCAGTCTATTATCGCCCTCATTCGCGTGTCAGCTTCCTGCAAATTAAAAGATTTCAAAAGGTAAATTTTACTATGTCTTCACATCCCAAAGCTCTTTTTATATAAAACATGACATAACAAATAATTCTAGGAAAGAGACATCCTGAAGAAGGGCACATGTCGCCCGAAACGTCGATCCCATCTTATTGAATAAACCTACTCAAAACAAACTCTCAGTGTCTCTAACCCGGCAAACACAAGGCCAGCAGGGTAGCGCAACCAAATAGGAAACTTCAGCGGCCAGTATGCAGGCAGTGTCTACCACTGCGTGCACCACTCTTGGCCGCTGTGCTGTCCCCCTACCCCTGTGACTGAAATGGACGCACGCACTTCTGAATTAAAATGTTTACGCGGCTGGAAAGCACTGCGTTGCTTACTATTCTAACCCCTGCAACCCCTGCTACTGGTGAGTAGCTGTGTGGAGGCTTGCTGTTTTGATTTAAACAATTAGCGCGGCCAGAATGCTGTGTGCTTATGAGCATGGGTGTCAGATTGGTGAGTGTGAAGTGGCAGATATGAATAGTAGTTTATGCCAGGGCAGTTGTATGTTCATTATTGTCTGGTTTCTGGTTTGTATGTTCGCTATGTAACAATGACATATAAAAGATAAATATGAAATAGAATAAATGGATAAAACAATATATGTATTACTGTATTTATGCTATAGCTATATCTCTTTGCGGATATGTTTACCCAGACATATGATGAATATGAAAACTGTTTTAGATAGCTGACAAGGTGTACTATATATATAACATTCAACATACCAACATTGTACAATAAATACATTACCCAGTTTTAGTGGTTTCTATACTATGTTTCACCTAGCTATAGACTATAGATAGGTGAAGCATCCTCAAGTTAGAATCTGGCTCTTAGTCCGACTTGTTGTCACCAGGTGGCGTCATGATTGACTGGTCTGTATTTACAAATTCTTTATTTCTCAGAAATGTATGCAACAGAAATATTCTCCAGCAAGTATTCAAAAAAAAACATTATAAGTTATATCCTACCCCAGTTCATTTGTGTACTTTTTCTGTTTGACGATGCAACACTCATTATTAAAACTCTGGATTATAACACCCCCAATAATGTTTATGTGAAAGTGTGAGGTGGCATGGGCGACCCTAACCTTCATTCACAAACAAGCTCACCTGTTGATAGTTTGGCACAAGTAGGCCTATGTTTGACTCTTGCCTCATTGACTCGGAAAAAGGTAAATGAGCGGCAACAATGATGAAATAAACAAGGGAGGTATATACTAAATATGAATTAGTTATACCTGCCTAATAAACTGATGAAATGCCAAACCAAAAAATAGAATGGTATAATAATATGATCACTCCACAATAATGACATTTCTGTTAATTTAAACTACCATTCAAACTTGTAAGGCTGCAACAGGACTACAGAAACAAGCGTTGAAAATAAATCCGATTTGTTTTTATAATTTTCGCGGCAAAACCCGCGGCAATGTGCGGCCGTACACCCACTACCATTCTGCCTTCATGGTCGCGTGTTCACGCCTAACATTGGCTGCAGTTCTATATATAGCAAAGCTTAACTAGGATCGCATCGGCGACGCGCGGTACAGCAGCGCGAACGTTTCAATACCAAACATGATTTGCGCACACCGGGAATGTGTTAAGAGCTGACTTCACATCATTTTGAATTAATTCTATGAAAGTTGAACAATAGATATTCTCAAAACTTCACTAAATCCGAACAAGTTCAATCTGTCTGTTTGGAGAATAGGAGACAAAGGAAAGAAAGGTCTTGAGGTTGGTGAGTGGTGGGAAGTACTGACAATAATATCTTTAAATCAATGATTACCTCAGGGGTTATTCTGTCAGCCTGAGAGCCAACAACAAGAACACAAGGGTGGTGTGACTGATCCTTAGATGCCCCTGCTGTAGAAGTATCAGTTGTAGTATCTTCTGTATTGTCCATCGTCCTCAGCCTTATTGTACTAAGGAAGTATTCTATGTAATCTGAAACATGTTTAGTCAGAATGTAAATTACCATTCTGTCAATTTCTTTCTGTATATGGTAGTACAATTACAAACAACAGACTGTCAGAACATTCACGAAAAAGTGAACTGAGGAAATTTCACTATGAATATATACATTTCTAACAAACAGATTGTGTACATTTTGTACAGAAAACCAAAATGCAAAAAGGGCCATTCTAAATGTGGCACCTACATTCTTTTGCTTTGGGAATGGTATCAATAACACTGGATACATTTCAATCACCACAGGGTTATAGAACATTCCAAGTAGTGTAATGCCCCTGATTATGATCATTTTGATATTTTGAAAAGAATGTTAGAAGTTGCATGATTAGGGCTGAAGGACCTGCACCCATTTGCCCGATTTTCTTTTCAAAATAAAAAATATCTAAATGAATCTAAACTAATTCTACCTGATTAGCAATTTGCCCATTTTTCTTTATTATAGCTACTGTATTCCTCTGACAAATCCAAATACCAGCAAAACGCCACCAACCAAATAAAATGCCACAGGTAAAACAAGGTTGTTTTCAGTTGAATTGTCAATTTCCATTTTTGTGTATCAAAATGATATTCTTTATTCAAATACTTACCCTTTTCTGTTTTGAGGCGATTGCCACTGTAGTTCATTCCTAAGTTGTCTTCTTCGGGGTCTGTCTGGACGTCATCAGTAAGTGCTTTATTCAAGTCAGTGACAAGAACATACACAGTATTTTTAGTTATGAATAACTGATGGACATCGTAATACACCCTCTGTCAAAATAAAATATCAAAATATATTGTTAGCAGTCATAATTTCTCATCTTACAACTTATGGAAATGTTGTAGTGGTGGGGGGGGGGGGGGGGAGGAGGGGGAGGGATCAGTTGCTCTTTGTACGGTTGTTTGTGATTACTTTGCTCCAGAATGTTTGTCAAAAGACAATGACTTACTTCTCGGTAAATAGTACACTTTACAAATAGACTGTGGCGCCATTCAAGAAGTGGTGCTAATGACCAAAACTCTGAGTTAGTGTGGACACTAAAAGAAGTCCTCTATTATCACCATAGGCTTCTAAATTTCCCTACGTTTCTCTCCAAGAATTGTAGCTATTCATGTATCGTCTGCTATACGGCATTATTGGATAATATATTTAGAGTAATGTCGAATTCCAGGCAAATTCATCTACTAAATTTTAGAATACAGCAACGTTTGTCTGAGTCAATCAACAAAACCTTCTAAGTTCCAGGGACCTAAAATAAGAAACCTAATTGATTTCCCAGGATAGATAGATAGATAGATAGATAGATAGATAGATAGATAGATAGGTTAATATCTCACCTGACCGCCAAAGTCCCAGACATGAACTATCGACTTTCCTTTTGGTTGTTCCCTGCACTTTTGTATCCTCTGTTTTTCTGATGGATCAATTGGTTCTACCATTTCGATTGGCATCAATATGCCTGCCTTTTTATCTGGAATAACAGAAAATAACACATTCAACCTCATGCTTTTCTTATGTATGCATGCTATATAGAATAATATATCTAGACTGACAGGTTCAGAATTACTTTCGGGAATAGTCTACAAGATGGCCTTTATATATTCTTTTTATAGATTACTGAGAGATATTGCGTTTTTTCTATGAAAATTAAATATTGTATTGGCCTTAAACTGAATAAAAAAACCTCCAAAAAACTAAATGCATAAATCAACTCGTTTGTTCTAGTTGTTTAGTAAATCACACTCATTGCTGCACTCCTGTACCTCCTAGCCTCCATGTAAATTAGGAGCTATTTAAAATGACATTTCGTTACCCTATCAGAATTGTTTTACAGATTTTAGTAGCCAATAATACCCTAGATTACTAAGGATTAAAAATTCTCCATCCGATATCCTGCAATTTTTGAGTAAAGTGGATTTAAATAAAATAAATATTAAAATTTTCAAAACAATTTCGTAGGTTAGTAGACTTTTAAAAATGGTTCACTGTTTGGTGCTTATAGACCAGGACGATTCAAGCAGTTGATGCATAATCAAGGTTTAAAACTGTGCTTTTGTTTTACTACATCTTTTTAGCTGATGGCTAGGATGGCTGTTCATCAGGTCTTATCAGTTTATTTTATCCAAATAATCAATCCATATTGTCAACAACTGTTCTAAGGGAAAGTGGTAATTCTATTGGGAACGCTCTGATATACTTACTAGAGTGGTCTCCAGTGGAGTCTTTATGCTGCATGTGTGGTTCAATTGCTGTGGCCATTGCTCGAGCATCCTCCTCCTGATGTGCTTCCTCTTAAAGAAGTACAACGGCTGATGAGTGATAATGAATAAAAAACAACCCCACTGCCATATGAATTCCCATTTGGTGATTATTTGAACACTACAAATGGACCATATATATAATCCCTAACCAAAAGAGCTGATTCAAAGCACTAGAAGTGGTACCCTTTTCATGGCAGTCTGTTTATCACAGAATATAACCTAGGTCTGACACTTACCTTTAATAAATGTCCATTCATCATTCTCATTAATCTCTGCTGTGAGAACTTGTACATCTGCTGTGTCTGTACTGTAATGTTTTTCTTCAAACTTTTCCCCTAACAGTGACCTGACAATAGATGTTTTCCCTGCACCAGCTCGCCCGAGAAGCACGATTCGTAACCGACAAACTTTGACTTCACCATCCCTAAGGGCTGCTCTATACGCCTCGTCAATCACGTCGTCATCTGAACAACAATATTTTCTTCTTAATTCATAAATAAAACGTTAAGTGTTTCAGTGGGAGTGATACTGGAAACAAATCTTCATAAAATATTCCACTATCACCAATCTTCTCAAATAACGCAAATTTGAGACAAAAATAAAGTTCAAAACACAGTTCAATCTAACCAAACACAGATTGCTAGAACCAATGCAATGCCAAATATACTCGAATTTACCTAGTATTGGCCAAATTGCAGCCTAATTTAGCAGAATTTACTAAATGCCAATTGTACATTTTCTGAAAATCTGACCCATATATTCATGAGACTATCTCTTCCAATTGCTTACCTGGGGATGAAGCATTGGGGTTCTGGGGTGGCGTCTCACACACTTCACATGTGCGACGGGTGGGATGGTTTTTGAATGTGCACATTAAACACACCCAATAGTCACCAGTGTTGTCTTCTGAATCTTGAGGCTCTGGCTCCTGGTTTTCTATCACAGGCACAGGCACAGGTATACGGAAGGAGGAGGAGGGAATAATATTCATATATCAGGCAAATGTAAAGGAAACAGGTCAAGGCATGCTGATCTGTAAAATCTAAAACAAGTTTCATTGTAGATTGGTTATAGAATTCACAATGTATATGGATGTGGTCATTGAGGTGCGGTAAGCCTGTTTTGTAATGAGTTATCTGTGTCCTACATCTGATCCTTTATAATTAAGCTCTACTTGACCCATGAATAAAAGTATACTACTCATTCATGTATCAATGTTTCACTTGTGATAATAATGATAATTGATATTTATTTCCACAATACATTTACAACGGTTACAAATCTTCATAAAATATTTCATATGGGTCAGATTTTCAAAAAGTGTACAATTCAACTATCACCAATCTTCTCAAATAACACAAATTTGAGACAAAAATAAAGTCCAAAACACAGTTCAATCTAACCAAACAGATTGCTAGAACCAATGCAATGCCAAATATACTCAAATTTACCTAGTATTGGCCAAATTGCAGCCTAATTTAGCAGAATTTACTAAATGCCAATTGTACATTTTCTGAAAATCTGACCCATATATTCATGAGACTATCTCTTCCACTTGCTTACCTGGGGATGAAGCATTTGGGTTCTGGCGTGGCCTCCTACACGCTTCACACTTGAGACGGGTGGGATGGTTTGTGAAAGTGCACACCCAACACACCCAATTATAGTCACCAGTGTTGTCTTCTGAATCTTGAGGCTCTGGCTCCTGGTTTTCTATCACATGCCATTGCACAGGTAAGGAAGAAGGAGGAGGGACTTGAGAATTATATTCATATATCATGCAAATGTAAGGGAAACAGAGGTCAAGGCATGTTGATCTGTAAAATCTAAAACAAGTTTCATTGTAGATTGGTTATAGAATTCACAATGTATATGGATGTGGTCATTGAGGTGCGGTAAGCCTGTTTTGTAATGAGTTATCTGTGTCCTACATCTGATCCTTTATAATTAAGCTCTACTTGACCCATGAATAAAAGTATACTACTCATTCATGTATCAATGTTTCACTTGTGATAATAATGATAATTGATTTTTACAACGGTTAAGTTGTCATAAAATATAGAAAATTAAACATATGGAAAAATGGTGCTGACAATGTCACTGGGATTTCCCATTTACGACCAAAACGAGAATTTCCCATAAATCATAACTCACTTGGGATTTGAGAACCACAATTAGAGCAAAATCTCCTCTGTGGTTCCACTAAGTAATGACAACCAGCACATCGCTGTTCTCCTTCTTTGGGTGGTGCAGCTTTCGTTCCACATTTAGAGCAGAATTGGCCTATCGTGACTGGTTCCAGACATGGCTAAAATGAAAAATATGCCATTGGAAATCTGGTAAAGTTTGAATGGTGGGGCGATTATAATCAAAATAAAGCTTTTGTTATGAGTCCGATTTTTTCAAAATCTAACTTCTAAGATCTATTTGTGATCCGTTTTAGGAAAATGAGCCATAAGTCGCAAAAAATTGGTTTTGAGATATCATCATATTTGAAAAGAGATGAAGGTGATTCCAATGATAGTAAACACTAGGACACCTACTAAGTATTTCTATATTTTAAGTTTTATATTTGTATTTTCGAAAAGAAAAAAAGTTTGCAATGTTTCTGGGTGGGTAATTACCAGTAAAGTAACTAAATATACTCCATACGAATGCCTTCAAAACGCATAGATATATTTAATACAATGTCCCAAAATTTGTTACATGGATTCATATGACTAGGAGTGCTACAACCACCAAAATCAGAACATTTCAATAAAGATATCTTGTGAAAAAAAAGAAAAATATCAATTTTGTGACTTGTGATTCATTTTCCTAAAACACATCACACTTATATATATTGTATTTTTATTCCGAATCAAACAGTTACATCAATTTTCAGAAAAGGATGCCAGCCTCTCCCTGAGGAGGTCTTCCTGGGGGATCCTTGTTTTAATATCTACTATGTGGTAGCAAGATATCGGGATGCATTCATTCTGTCCGATTCAAAGTAATCATTCAATAATTTAGACCCCACCCCGCTCATTTCCCTACATATATGAGCCTGTCCCCAGTACAAAACCCCTATAAACATTCACTAACTACACTATACAGTTAATTAACTTTTTATCGATGTATCGATCTTACAATAAGGACTTACATGCCTTTTATAATAACTCGTTATTCTTTTGAAAGGTATTCATCAAAGTCACTGAAATAAGTGGTTTTGAGATACTGTCTAAATTAAGGGACAAGTTGCACCATGTGATGCTTTCAGAGCTATTAAAAAGTATACCCCCCCACCAGGATAAGTCAATGTTACATCGTCCCGGGATACTCTTTAATATAAAGAATATATTGTGGGTGAATGTAACTATGTATTCTGTTCAATCTAAGACATATTGGCAATAAGAAGGCTGAGGCTGTCTAGGATGAATGATAAATGAGATGTGTTACAGGAAAATGAGTCAAAAGTCACAAAATGGATATTTTTCAAAGTGATTTATTAATAAGACGTCCTTGTTGGAAAGTTCTAGTTATTTAGGGTTTAGCGCTTTAAGTGTTATGAATATATACCAGATTTCATCACATTGTATTAATGTAATATATGCTTGCGTTTTGAACGCCATCCTATGGATCGAGTGTATTCAGTTAATGTTCTGGTAATTGCCCACTCAGAAATATTGCAAAGTTCTTTTTCAAACATGTATCGGGACATACATATATCAAATATAACATATATAGAAGCACTTCTGAGATGTCCTTAATTTTTACCACCATTGGACTCAGCTTGATCTCATCTTTCATATACAAACAGAGGCATTAACAACAGTACCTGACCATCTTTGAGAACCGCAACACACCAAGAAATATCCATTTTCTGAAAAGAAAAACATTAATTTATTATATTTGCTGTCAAAGGTACTGTCACCCAATTGATTGAGTGACTCCAGTCTTTGAGTGACTCCTGTGTCTCCCATGTATACACACTTCCTATCTTTGCTCTCTCTGTACTATAGCCATGTAGGCCAACACTACACTCTAAGAAGAAAGGGTTCTAACAAGAACCCTTAAGGGTTCTTCAGCTTGTCGACATGGCAGAACCCCTAAGGGTTCTACTTAGAACCCTTTTTTGAGGGTTCTAAGTAGAACCCCCGTTTCGGGAATAGGCAGGGTTCTACATAGAACCCTCGATTTGAAGAACCCTTTGAAGAACCCTCTGGCCAAAATAGGTAGGGTTCTACATAGAACCCTGATTTGGCATCCATAAAATTGCTTGTAATTTACAATGTTAATTCTGAATAAAGTATTGATTTCATTATTCCCTGTTGACTCTAGACTGGTCTTTATAACAGCAGATTTGTGCTCAGTGCTAATGCTGCATGTTTCTCCACAGAAGCATTTTGCCCAAGAGCATTCAAGGAGAGACTGCATATTAAAGGCAGTCCCTTTGCTTGACTTTTTCAGAGTTCCTCATCCATTTCCATCACTTAAACTTACCCCTTATACAATCCTCTCCTGTAGCTGACATAGGTATCCATTGCAACTTGGTGTTTGACAATCTTGGTACTTCAGTAGTACTCATAGTAATAATATTAGAATTATAAGGGTGCTTTCTTCACAACATTTTTTAACATCAAGCAGGTAAGTTATACAAATAAAGTATTGATTTCATTGCTTTCAATATTCCCAAGTTTATAAAGTGTAATATCTATAAGGTATAAATGCCTCATATAAGTATTACTAGTAAGACTTTTGTTCTAATAGAAATTGTAAATAGCATGTAGTAACCTGTGAGGGCACCTAGTGAAAGCCAAGTTCCATGGTACTGCCACCTGGTGAGAACAGTCGGATTGCCGATAACGTCGCCAATAATGCCAATAGAAAAAATTGGAGGCCAGATTTGAAAAGAGGGGAAAAAACTGGACTAGGTCAATATCTCACAAAATTTCTATGGGCCACCAGAAAAAAGTCAACTTTTTCAGAATTTGTGCCATAGAGATGTACCTAAAAAGTGTTATTCTTCTTACCTACTTTGCAATGTCAAACAAATCCTTTGATTTGAAAATGAAAAAATGCTCAGAATGAAACGTCCTTTGGCACGGGGGTATAACAGGGACCTAAGCGTCTCATACTCAAAGATCTAAGTCCTAGCTGCCCTAAAAGTTGGTGAAATCAACCGTTCCGTTTTTGAAAATCATTTTTGAAAATCTGAGCCCACTGGAGGTTGCATCACATTTTGGTCTCTGGTTTCCTTCAAGTTGCTCGAATTGATTCAAACTAAAGACCCCCCTGTAATCTAGAGACATGCAGCTTTAATAATATGTAAAGTTTGTATTGAATCGACCCAGGAGACATGTGCAGAAATTCATTAAAAGTCACAAACCCACATAATTGAAATAATTCCATATGACTCGTTTCCATGTGACACATCACATAAAAGTAATCTGTTTGAAGGGATAACATTTGTTTCACATTATTTAGAAAATGCTTTTAATTCTCTCTCTCCTGCCTATATAAACCTTGATTTAAAGATGTAGATGTGTGCCTGTGAGCCCTAAGGAGAAAAAGGGGGTTCTATGTAGAACCGCTTTGAGTTAAAGAACCCTTCAAGTGCACAAAGAACCCTTAAATCGCTGAAGAACCCCTATGGTTCTAGATGGAACCCCCAGTGGTCCCGAAGAACCCTTTTAGGTGTCAAAGAACCCTAGGGTTCTTGGTAGAACCATGGGGTTCTATCTAGAACCCAAAAGAACCCTTTTTTCTTAGAGTGTAGGGATAAATAAAAGAGTCTCCAATCATATGTTCACGTCTACAATAAATATCACATCAATATGATATATATCATATATTATATATATGTGTGTGTAGACATTTTATTATATATAATTGAATTTTAATGATAGAAATAGGAAACAATTCGTCATAACGTTGAATTTCACCTGTAACCTGTTAAAACAGGCATTGGCTGCCTGCCACTAGCCTGTAGATACGTTGTTCTCCTAACAGTTAAGTTAACCTGTGTGTATCTAGTTTAATATCATTAACGTTTATATGTAAAAATAGATTTAATCAAGCTATAAATGTTTACCATAATTTTCTCTTTAATTGACATTGTATGACACTAGTTGTAATGTGATATGTTATTAAAAATCTATCATTATTATTACTATTATTTAGAGTAGAGTAAATAAAGGTCAATTTTGGTGTACATAATATTATGTGTGCGTAAAGTAGAGGGAATGAGGAAATATTCTGACAATAATTTTAAAGGTGCCAGATAAGAGATAAAGACATGATAAAGAGTCTGTTTTACAGAGTCGACCCAGGGAGGGATATAACGAGAGATATATATATTGGAGAACAACATAACTGCTCTCGTCACACTCCACACGCACACTGCACACATATATGTGTAACATAGCGTAGGAACGTTCGAGGACACTGAGGACATGTTGAACCAGTGAGCATGACGGGGATTCTCCTACCGTGGTGTACCACATACACCCCAGTACCTACACTTACCCCGACACTTACCCTTATATCTCTATTCTTGTATCATTCTATGATATCTCGCCTATTCTGCCCTCTTGTCTCTTCTTGTCACGGGGTAGACATTACAACCCTAGGCCTCACTGTTCCCTGTATACATCCCATCCGGGATCCCATCCACTCTGAGTCTGACACACATGTATACACAGGTGATAGCCCTCAAAGTAGGGCATGCACAGAGAGGGAATGGGGGCGGGAGTGTGTGTGTGTGTGTGGGGGGGGGGAGGACACGGATACGGTGAGTAGCAGTACAAAAAGTGTTTCTGTGGAGGGTGCTGGCGGTTTGGGGGGGGGGGGGGGGGGGGGCTACTTGAGAGGAAATAAATCAAGGAAATGTATTTTTATCTTTTTTTCTTAAATTGTGTTCACTCCTCACCCAGATTTGGACTCAACTATACGTATTTGTATATTCCTCTTCAACAATACATAATGTACATACGGTAGTCCATCAAATCATTTGTAAGACATAGGATGAAACCTATCAGCTCAGAGCTACTCTTCCCACGTACCATTTGGCATATTGTGTACATAATTGAGATGTGCACTGTTTTAGGAAAATGAGTCATAAGTCGCAAAAAATGGATTTTGAGATATCACCATATTTGAAAAGATGACATCATGCCGATTCCAATGGTAGTAAACAGTCTAATAATCTAATAAGTATTTCTAGATTTTAAGTTTGATATTTTCGTTCTTGAAAAAAATATTTTCCAATATTTCTGGGGGTCAACAGTAAAGTAATTAAATGTAGTCCATATGTGGACCTTTAAAACGAAGAGATATATTAAACCGATTGTCTTGAAATTTGATACATACATTGATATAATTATGAGTAATAAACTCCCCAAAGATTAGAACATTCCAATAATGTGATCTTGTGAAAAAAACACTTTGAAAAATATCAATTTTGCGACTTATGACTCATTTTCCTGAGACACATCACATTATTGTGTTTGCTTAAAGCCTACATTGTCCAGACGGCCACATTCCTCGATTCCACATCCAGCGATAAGCCGGGGGGGGGGGGATTGACACAGGCAGCGGACCATCAACATTATTACAAGTCCGGGTTACAAGTGTTCAATGATCATTAAATGCTGTAATAGAAGGTTTCCGGGAGAATACAAGGAAGGCCATTATCTATAGCACAAAGCTTTATATCTTTCACAAAAAATTAAAACACAATTATAGATCTATACATATAATCATTTATATTTCAAAACAAAAAATAACAATAAATTTTTGTACCAGCAGGCTCACTAGTATTTCCTCAGTACAAGCTGATATAATATAATTATGTAGGTAGCGACCTCAGTACTTGACCTATTTAAGGTTTATCTTGGAATCAATACGTCTATCGCCAGGACTTATCAGTAAAGTTAACAGGTAAATTGTTATAACATAATATAAAACCTTTCAATGGGATTATGAATATACATCGGTTCTGTCCTGAGGTAATATAATAGTATACTGGAAATATGATGTGAAATATTAATTATTAATACACATAAAGGTTATGTAATATAAGACAATGTTATATCAATATGGTATTGTCTATGTTATACCATGTGAAAAACTGCTGACATAATCTTTGTTTTGTTTTTACATCAACTTCTTTATTCAATATATCAACAAAAGTTTCCACTTCGCCTGAGAAAATCGACATCGAGGAATGCTCTTATTCCTGGTGAACATGCTATTTACCCATTCAATACACAAGGAGGCTCTTACTATATATTTTTGAACGCTTTAACGATTTCCCACCCGCCTGTATAGATATACACATTTTACCCTGCAACTGTTCGCTTAATGTCTGGAAACTGCTACTTAATGTACTCTACTCCAGTCTATACTGTTCGCCTTACATGCAAATTAATAGCTATTAACTTACCCACATGTCTGTATTACCATCACCGCTGTGTTTACTTGCTACCATTACCTATATAACTTTCACCACTATAGGCCTACTCTAGCTCGTTATCATATAATTGTCCTATTAGTTTACTCGAAACACAAGTCAAGTAAAAAAAATGGCACTCATCAGAAGAGCTGACATCAGTCAGAGATGAGCTACCAATTGTAAATTTCATCAGTAATAAAGAAGTTTTGAACTGAATTGAATATTGGCAATAAACAAAGGTGAAAGAGCGCTAATAACATGGTGCACGAATGATGCACCAGGTGGCACCACTGCCTGGTGGAGTCCTAGCTTGCACGTTACAAGTGGATTGTTGCCTCCCGCGCGTTTCCTTCAACAAGCGCCTTCGGCACTTGTACTCCGGAAACAGAGGATGGATATTGTGAGAAACATTTACTTCTGCACGCCAGTATGTTGGTTAAACGATTGGGTAAAACAAATGATTTCTTTTCAAAAATCAATTTTAAAAAAAGTAATATTTCTTTTAGCCTGCCATCATGGCGCATATAATCCTAGATGATTCTTTGCACAAATTAAAGCTGCACCCTCAGCTAATTTCCGCAAAAAATGAAATTGTCTATTCAGTGGTATTTCAATTCCATTCCAGACCCATCGAAAGGTCACCCAGATAGAGTATTATAGGATTTTAACCTGTTCTTCTTGGTGTAAAATGTCATCATCTCCCCAAAAGTCATTATATTTCAATGCCACTGTAAATCGGCAAAAAAAACAAAATTATAACAACATTTTAGAAAAAGCCATGAATTCATGACAAACTCTGGAAATTCGAGGAAATGTAAACTTTTCTTATTTCTTTTTTTGAATCTTCCATTCTACTGTCACGACCAGTACTGTCCCTGTTATGTTAATAATGGTATTACGTAACATTATACAAGAGCATAACAGTACATTTTGTGTTTCCCATTAAAGGTTTTGTATACATGTGCACACATTTCATCCACGCCTGTTTACTGATCATCCTGAGGTGATGACAAAATATACCTTACTACAGGCACTGCGATATGTGTAATATTTGTGGATACTCAAGTGTCTATTTTTAAAAATATTTTGTTATGTTAAATGTTTTTTTATATTTCATGAAATTATATTTCATGAAATGTTTGTTTATATTTCATCATACATAATTACTAGGATGAAATGCCAGCCAGTGCAGTTTGATGCAGTATCAGAATCTTCTGACTTCCATGATGGCCATGGCCCGTGGGCAAATTTAACCCTAAAATTTGCTTGTTGACATTTAGTGATATGCTAATCAGATAAGTGAATAGTGTGTTGATGTGATGAGTTGGTGATAGTATGATATAAAAGATTCCAGTCTATCTATATCTAGCTTTGTGTAACATGGGAGCTAAGATAGTTGGTATATGGGTGAGATTTTCAGAAAATGTACAATTCACCTACACCAATCTTCTCAAATAACCCAGACGAAACCCAGACGAAAATAAAGTTCAAAATACAGTTCAACATAACCTAACAGATTGCTAGAATCAATGCAATGCCGACTATACTCGAATTTACCTGTAAATAGGGTAAAGCTTGACATTTCATTCATAGTAAAAACGGAACAGATCCGAAAGGCTTGAAAGGTTGAGTGAGCGTTGCTACAAGCTTGACCTTGAAGGCTGACCCAGTTATATAATAACTAAAACAACACCAAGTCAGACTAGACTTGCGTTGAACCTCATATCCACTACATTTCAACCCCTGTTATAAAAGTGGCAATAGGGGATTTGCATAGCCGCCATTTTGAATGTTGATTCGCATGGAATTATGGGACTAATGGTATACTGTAAAATCTATAGAAAACATGCCATGTTTAGCATGATCTATTTATCAGTGCTCTAATTTCAATATGTATGTGTTATACATGTTTCCATAGCATAATATTGATGAAAATATTCCTCTAATTTTCGATAAAAATGTTGCCAAATATTTGTATGTTAGATTTCAGAAAGAATCTTGTGGTGATGGGCCTCACCCCACATGAGATCCACTCCTATGTAAATAAAAACATCCATGAAGATGACCAGAAAAGAGTTCATAAGGTACTCACAAATAACCCCATATTGACCTAAATGTGATCAATAAAGTATTACACTTCAGTCCTGTGTGAAGATTTAGCCCAACAAACAGTGCATAAAAGAGACATTGCCATATATACCTGCTTGACAGCTTACTTAATAATGTCCTATCCAAAACAAGCTCTGGTAACAGTTTCCAAACAGATGCCTTTAAATAGAGCCTTTCAGATTCTAACTGTTATAGCTTATGAAGCCCTTGGCGATGAAAAACTGGAAAATGGCTTGACAAAAATATGTTTTGATCTGGATGCTATTCCTCAAATTCATTCAGATGAATCCAGCAAATATTTGCAGGCTGCACAGAAGCATGGCCTAGTTCAGGTTACAAAAGTAGTGATTGGTAGAACTAAGACATCCATCCTTGAATTTCCTCACCTCTCTATCCAAGAACAACAACATTTGGGTCAGATTTTTAGGAAATGTACAATTCACCTTCACCAATCATCTCAAATAACCCACATTTAAGACTAAAATGAGCTTCAAAATGCAGTTTAACACAGCAAAACAGATACTTTAATCAATGCTATACGAAATATACACAAATATACCCGGTGATGTAATATTGAGATTGTGTCAGATGGCCTATGAGGCTTAGAGTGACTCCCTGAGCAGCCAAGTTAGCAATGTAATAGCAGATAATGATAAATTCTATTTAAACAATACTGCATTAAATGTGTTGGATGTCCAGAAAAGTATACCGCTTGAAAGATGTATTTGTTTTAGACCTATTTCAGCAGATCTGACCGCCTAATATTGTTTTTAATATTGGCGAATACCAGTGTCACGAAATCTGTGCGACCCTAAAGTTGTCACTACTGCCCTCCCTCCCTCCCTCCCTCCCTCCCTCCCTCCCTCCCTCCCTCCCTCCCTCCCTCCCTCCCTCCCTCCCTCCCTCCCTCCCTCCCTCCCTCCCTCCCTCCCTCCCTCCCTCCCTCCCTCCCTCCCTCCCTCCCTCCCTCCCTCCCTCCCTCCCTCCCTCCCTCCCTCCCTCCCTCCCTCCCTCCCTCCCTCCCTCCCTCCCTCCCTCCCTCCCTCCCTCCCTCCCTCCCTCCCTCCCTCCCTCCCTCCCTCCCTCCCTCCCTCCCTCCCTCCCTCCCTCCCTCCCTCCCTCCCTCCCTCCCTCCCTCCCTCCCTCCCTCCCTCCCTCCCTCCCATCCTCCCTCCCTCCCTCCCTCCCTCCCTCCCTCCCTCCCTCCCTCCCTCCCTCCCTCCCTCCCTCCCATCGCCTGTGCCATACTGTTGCCTTGTGTTACACTGACAGCTGCCGGGGAGGTGGACATTTCACCATGTTCAATCTCGCTGGAAATCCATAGATTTTTTAGCTTATAAATGAATAGTTATATCTTCTACACATTAACATATTGTAAAGACAATATAATACATGGCCTTAAAGCTCTTTTCCTCAGCTTGTCGATGGTATAGATGAAATATTTGTGTGAATAAGCTTGGACCATGATGATCGTAATTACACTTATAATGACCAAGATTTTTAGAAGTGGAAGTAGTTCTATTCAACCAATATATTCAGCCATTTTGTGTGAAAAGGATTTACAACGATGGCAGGGACTAAACCTGTAAATTACCATGATACCAGGGGCGGTTTTTAGTGCTGCATTAATGATCTTTAGTGGCACAAATACTATGACTGTATAAATATGTTTGTTATGGCCCGCCTGGAAGACCTGTTAACAGAGGGTGCCATCCATGTTTCTCTATGCTGTTTATATAGAAATAAAAACGGATATATATAATAATTTACAGTATTGCAGGAGCTCTAAAATCACTGACACCATTAAATATCCCACACTAGTCTGCAGCCATCTAGTTCTCTCATATGTTAGTGTTTGAGTATGGGTGTCGAAATAAGTAATATTAATGGACTCTCTAGAAATTCACTATTTATCTGTGATTAAATACCTTTTTTTGCGCTCCCAAACGCACAAAATGCCGTGAAATGGACCAGCCTACAGGCCTGAACATGTTATTGTGAATATCTATTATCTTGTTCTACATCATCTGTAATGTAATGAGCAGCAATTCCAAAGGTAAAATATTATTAAAACTACATACACTAAAAAATATACAAATTTATCCAGTCAAAATGCACCAGAATTCAAAATTTAATGAGTATACTTTAGAAATTCCTGGGGGGAGAACCTCCCGGACCCTGCTCTAGGGGCTCTCTGGAGTCCCCAACATGTGCCCTTTTCTCAGACCTGAACTTCCCCTTCATGAAATCCTGGACGGTTGGCATCACTCTGCACTTTGTTTACAAAAGCGCAGCTTGTTATTGATTTTCGAATTTTCGAACGATGCCACATAAATCCGGTTTTACGCCACACAGTACCGCTTACTAAGAGGATTTGTCTTTTTATATATTGTTATAGAGTCAAAATAATAGTATCTGTAGACAGTTCGTCCTTTTGACGATTCGCTTGCTTAAAGATTGCTAACTTTCTGGACATATTATCTCAGGTGACAATTTGGCCCTCCGGCGATTCGCCTTTTATTCTTCTAATATTATTGGACGAATGTACTTGTATGACGAATGTATTCTCTGATGAATGTACCAAGACGATTACCTTTGATGCATTGTACTATACTTGATTGGCCTGCTTATGGTCCGCATTTTTGCTATAAAAGCTTGAGATTGTTACAAGAGAGACAAAATAAACCTGGCTACGAAACTAGACAGTGGTTATCTTTATTCTACTGAGATTGTAGTCGATTAATTCACTAAGAAGCACCCTCACGAGTAATTGGCGATTCAACTTTATCAGGCGAGGAGCAACTAAGAGAATAGACGAACGAGTATATCATCTTTATTATTAGAGGCGAATCCTATATAGACACAAGTACAATGGCGTATTCTACATCTCCGTCTCTTGAACACCTGTGGGATGACCAGCCCCAGGGGGAAGACCCCCTTCATCTAATGAGTCAGCGAATAGACGACAGGCAAAACCGTATCAATATATAATACTTTTATTTAGAAAACAATTTGCATTTGCAATACTGTGATGCACAAGTGTTACATTAAAATATTGAACAATATATAATAATTAATTTGACAACTTCATTCGTTGCTTCTTAATACTAACAACTATTTAAAAATTTGTCATATATAAACCGTCTCGGGGCTGGAATATTTACCATCCTTAATTTGCGTTAGTTCTAGCACTTTTCATTTATTGACATAGTCCCATGATATACTTCATGATGTTCTGTTTTAAGTCACTAGTACATTTAATATTGTTCAGTTTCTACATCTTTAAACATTAACATTATCATAGGTATGTTGAATGAATTTTGTTTAGTTTTTTACTCAACACCCATTATAATATCTCAACTTCTTTTCCTCATTCACCCCCCTCTGCCCCTACTTATTGTATTTACAATCTCTGATTGTAATATAAAACTCAGCCCCTCTTCCCAATATCGCTATATCGATCTTTACTTTTCAAGATGGTGTTACAATCCCATTTTATACATATACATTGTTTGTGCTTTCAGGAGAGTATTCTGGTCATTTGTGAGTGTATAACATGTTACTCTAGGAACATTCGATCCAATAACAGTGTTAACGGTTTTAACATATTACAATTCAAGTTACAAATTAATGATAAAGCAATTAAAGTTGCAATCAGTGATATAGCAATTAAGGTTAAAGTTTCGCACTTTCCTGTAAAACCCTGGAATTGTTAGTCTCTTTTGACATCAATATTATCAATGAACAACTCAGCCAGGTGCATGCATTGGATACATGTATATTTTAAAAAACAACAAAACAGCATTTACATGATTATATTTATCGCTACCCGAACACTACAAGCCCCGGGATTATAAGTTATTCCATTAAAAAGCAAACGAAATATAGAATTGAATCCTGAAATCTAAATGTTTGCAGGCATCTTATGGTGTTCCATAAGGTCGTCTGCAGACCTCGTCAAGCAAAACACTCCAGACAACCCTTGTTTCTGTGACGAAGTTTAGCCGGGTCTCCTGGCTCTGCAGTTGTTTGTGATGAAACCCTAATTTTAAAAGCTTTGATTATTCCTATCGATATAACAAATACAGAGAGATGAAGACTAATCTTTCTAAACTAACCATACAAATTGGTTGTCCTTGTGCGCGGATACTTTCTGGATCCGTCCCTGAACAATCAAAACAATTCGCAGGACGGTGCAGATGGCCAGATTCATAAAAGAAAAGAACAAATCAGAGTCAGTTCAGTAATAAGTATTGCTTAGTCCGTGGGTGCCTGGGGAGTGGGGCAGCTAATATTCAGTGCGGTCAGTGCACAGCACTGTGGCGCTCCATATTCTCACACATATTCTCTGGTAGAATATATATGTAATCTGTTTTAGGAAAATGAGTCATTATTCGCAAAATATGAATTTTGAGATATCGGCATATTTGAAATGAGGAGATCAAGCTGATTCCAATGATAGTAAACAGTAGGACACCTAATATGTATTGCTATATTTTAAGTCTGATATTTTTATTTAAAAAAAAAAGTTTGTAATCTTTCTGGATGGGTAATTACCAGTAAAGTAACTAAATATACTCCATATGAAGGCCTTCAAAACGCAAGGATGTATTTGATAAATAGCCTGAAATTTGTTTCATGGATTCATATAATTATCAGTGCTAAACCATCTAAAAATCAGAACATTTCAATAAAGAGATCTCATGAGAAAACACTTATAAATATCAGTTTTGCGACTTGTGACTCATTTTCCTATAACAGATCACATATGGCTGAAGAAGTATAGTCAACATTTTTTTGATTTCCAAATATAGAATTTTAGCATTTAGACTCATTGGATAGTGGTGTAGACTCATCGGGTGGTGCAGGCTGGTAGGGGGGTGGTGCAGGCTGGTGGGGTGGTCGCCGCATGCGGCGGGGCGGTGCAGGCGAGGGTGGTATAGGTATTGGTGCAGGCTGTTGGTGGGGTAGTGCAGGCTGGTGGAGTGGTGCAGGCTGGTGGGGTAGCAGTGCAGGCTCACAGGGTGGTGCAGACTCATGGGGTGGTGGTGCAGGCTCAAAGGATGGTGCAGGCTGTGCAGGCAATGGTCTTAGTAAGTGTTGGGGTCCCATGGCAGGAACATCCCCGCCGACTGCAGCTGAAACAGGTTTATATTTATTATTGATAGCATTTGATCGTACAAACAAACTTCTCAGTATATCAAGTGAAAAAGAAATGCTCACAGAATTGGCTTAAATAATAATAATCTAAAAATAATACATCTATATTTATTTCATCATGATTTCGAATACTTGAGTGAATAAAAATCTTTATATCTATATATATGGAGATATACATTCTGTGGTGGATATCTCAGGGAAATCTGGCCGGTCATTTTGTACATGTATATGTCTACTTTGGGATACAACCCCCATCATGTGTTCATGGCCAGTGGCTGTGCAAATATAATTTTGTACCTTAAATACTAAATTGTTTATACTATAGTTAATTCTTTTCATGAATCAATTTTATTCTTGCAATGTCCAATTTTAATCTGAAAGCATTTTGACATAATTTATATCGATCTTCTACGTTTTATTTCACAAGAGAATTAACACTAAAAATGTTATATAAATTATAATTATATCAATTGGCGTGAAATTCAAATCATGGGAGTTGTGTATTAACAATACTAATATTTGCTTGTATAAGATTTGATCGTTGTGGATATGGCAGAAGAATCATTCATGAAACCGACCACAAACCACTGCTGGCATTGGCCAATAAACTGCTACTGAATGACCTCAACCCCAGGCTGCAGAGAAGGATGATAACAATGCAAAGGTATAATTTCAGTGTTTATTACATATGTGTGCGATTACAGAGGTGCCATTCGGGGGTGCCATTAGAAATCTCGTATCACATACGTATGTGATTCGGACCGTACTACTTTCGCGGGTCACATGACTAGATTGACCAATGAGAAGCCTAGAAATTGTTCGTCTGCTTAGACCCCCGACGATCTGCAAAATTTTGTATTAGGCCTATCCAAAGTTGCAAAGAAATACAATTCGTCAAAATGAAGCATTACTTGAAAATTTGAACGTTTTATTTAGGAGGAAAAGGGTTACCGTCTGCCTCCACTGCACATGCTGTTGAATCAATTTGTGACAGTCACAGTGAAAGCAGCAATGCCGGCACAGCCGTGCATTCACTAGCTTAGAATCCCAAGTCCTAACACAGCAACAAACAGCAAGCAATACATGGCATGTTTTCATTATTAGCGGGGGAAGTTTTGTTTTTCATGTTGAGAAGTAATTTGAGAAATATGTATTGCTAATACTGTTAATTCCTGGTCTAAATAAAGACTTTGTTATATTATCGTTGAAATTTCTTGTTCAGGATTTTGTGAATGGTATCATTTATCGGTAACCAAGGAGAGAAGAAATAGTCCCCACTTCGAAGAATAAGAATGGAAATATGGCGAGACCTATGAGAATAAAATAACTAAATAGCTTCAAAATCCAGAAAATATACGATTATTTATAGAATTATTCAGTCATAGATGGTCAGAATTAAATGAATCGGTGGAAAGAAACGCCTATAGTAATGAACAATCTGCGTAGTAATATCAAGTATTTCCGGGTAAATTGACTTCCGCCTTGCTCGAACTTCGGCGTCATGGCCAAAGATCGATGGAAATGAAGGTAAAATGCTATTAAAATTCTGTTAATCTTGTTGATTAGACCTCAAATTTATCCCTACCCCCCGTTCAAACAACCATATGAATAATTCACTCCCTTAAAGATACACTACTCTTTAATCGGAGGGTATGTCTCTCCCATTTTTTCCAGAACTACCCCCATACAATGCTTCAAATATTTTCACCCTTGACAAGAAAGGGTGCGTCCCCCCACAGGGGCTCGATCCTGATATTGAATCCTTCACAAACTACACCACTACTCAAATGTCACGTCCACATAATAAGGCCCACAAACCAAAATCAAATTTAAATGAAGCAGAATTAGCAGCGTTTCAAGACTTCAAAAATGACACCTCTATCGTCATCAAGCCAGCAGATAAAGGGGGTGCTGTAGTTATACAATCCACAGAAGACTATGAGAAAGACTAAACAACCCAGCTCATTACAAAAAATGCAGTGCTGACCTGATGAAACAACATCACATAGCTATCTCCCAACGCCTCAGACAACTTAGTTTGGCTGGTTTCCTCCCAGAACACGCAGACAAATTCATGATACATCCAGACATCCGTATCTCACCCATTTATTTCCTCCCCAAAATACACAAAAAGAACAACCCTGGTTGCCCAATAGTCTCTGGCACAGACCCTCCCACTGTCAAAATTTCCCACACGATTTACATGATACAATGCCCCTACTTCAGAAGGAATCCCCACATATCACGTCATCTTGGAACTCGCATCAATGACCCTCAAAATGAACACACTTACCTTCAAGGGACAATGCTATCACCAGGCCCAAGGAACAGCTATGGGCACAAAAATGGCCCCATTGTATGCAAATATTTTCATGTCCATATTAGAATACTCCCTCCTAGAGAAATCTGATTTTAAGCCTACAATCTGGAAATGATACATGAAACGATGAAATCAACGAACACATCAAATTTCTAAATCTGGCCAACCCCACAATTAAATTTACTGCCAACATCGACAGATAGTCAATTGATTTTCTAGATGTCACAGTGTTCAGGGATACAAACATCTTCTAACTCTTCGTTAAACGAACCAACTCAGGTCAATATCTACATGCCACATCCTACCACCCCCGTCATCAAATCGCACCAGTCAGGCTATAACAATCTGCACAATCTGCACCCACTTTTTGCACCCAGATTTCGAATCTAGCTGCAAAGTACTCCTTAAAAACCTCACCTCATGTGGACATCCCACAAACTTGTGAGAACAGCCAGTGAAAGAGCAAGAAATATCAACAGACAAACTCTGCTCACTCCTCCAAACAAGCCAAAATAATAATCCTCTTTATCACCACCTACAACCCCCAGAACCTCAGATGTCAACAAATCCTGAAAGATGCAACTAGCTTCCTGAGACAAACACCTGCAAACAAAAAAAATCCTTGAATACCAAATGATTGTGGCATATCGCCACTCAGCAAACCTCCATGACCCACTCCAGTCATCCACCCCCCACCCTCGATCAGGGTGCCAACCTAATTCTCGTGCAGATACTGCACATACATTGTCACATCAAGAACAATCAGGTCTACCACCACCAAAGAAAAGTGGTCCATAGTGGGCCACAACACCTGTCTCTCATTTAATGTTATATATGATCACATGTATGCCCGGTATGTCACCTGCAGTACCACCATGACATTAGAATCAGAGACAGAACACAACCAGTGGCCAAGCACTATATCCACCATGATGTAGAATCCAACGATTTAAACATCACCATCATTGATAACAGTTGCAATGATCACAAATCTAGACTCAGATTGGAGGAACCCTGGATAAGAACACTCAAAACCCTCCACCCTCATGGAATCAACCAATATTTATGATTTAATCCCTCTCCCGTACCATACAGCAATGGCTCATGCAGAACCAACGCAACCGCCATCAGACCCCCTCACTTTCCACGTGGGAAGAGCGCGGCCCCCATATCCAGAGCATTATCTGCACTTTTCAGAACACTGGAACTCCCGATCGCCATCATGAGTGAACAGGCCCCTCTTGTCTACCAATGTGAATTATGTCACCATTGGCTCTCCAGTGGGAACGAAACCCTACTCAAACACTCATCATCAAACCAAAGGTAAGAAGTCATTTCAATGCCAGATTTGTCATCATTCCTACTCCCGCAAATGGACTCTTATACGCCATGCTAAGAATCAACATCCTTTCCTTAGCGATAAGGATACACCGAGCCTCCTTCCCTGATCCACACGTCGTAAGAAGCCCACACCTCTATATCTCCCTAACATGTTCTCCAATACCTGTCAACCCCTTTCAAATCCAAGTACCTACAACAATAATATTGTGCACTCACCCTTACGGGCAACCCATCGGGTGACCACGCCCCCCCCCCCCCCCCCCCTCGCTGTGCAATCAACAGTCAGACACACATGGACATCAAGGTACCCAAACCTCCCACTGATACACACAGCTACAGACCTGGAAATCGATTCACTGACAATACCTGAAAACGTACATCCGGTCACATGCCTAGATCACCAGGAACAGACATGTTTTGCTCCACAAAATATCAACGTAGACAGAGAAATAGAAGCTCTTCTCGCCACTTTAGGCCCTCACAAAGAGACCTCTACACAGGCTCGCAACCTAAACACTCCACCCATGCTTCCCACAGACAAGGTAAATCAGAGAACTACCACGTAGTTCACCTACCTAACCTCTTCATTGCTAACTGTATCTACCTCTGTACAACCCTACCCCCCTCGTGCAATCAAATTGCTTCACTAAAAAGTGCCAAATGTGTCAAATGTGCCAAAATGTGTCAAATGTGTTATTATGTGCTATACTCTTAATCACTATATATACCGCAACATTATTATACCATGTCACTCCCCTGAAGAAGGTCACCGCTAGACCGAAATGCGTAGAGATAATTAAGCCCTATCAAAATCTTGCTACAATGAACAACATATACAGAGACTACAGGAGTCCTTGTTTATATAGAGAACTATATAACTACATCTTTAAATATATTTTTGTCCATAAAGTGTCTTCTTATTCTAATGCTTGTTAAAAACATATTACGTGCACCTGGCTGACCATTTTATTCCTCTCTGGAAAACGGCGTTTGCCGTATAGTTTTTGTTTTGACAATATGACGTCTTGTTGGTTGGATCATTTTAACAGGTAGCACTTTTCCACCAGTTTGCCTATCAAATAAAGTTTTATTTTGTACATGATCATTTTGTATTCCAGAACATGGCATTTGAAGAGAAAAAGGAGGTATGATGTACAAGTCATAAACCCCATGAGAGAAGAGATTTGTGTTGATAGATTGGATAAAAACTTTTTAAAAAAAAGAAAAAAAAGATAGATGTGAAGAGAAAGTGTAAAAAGTGACGTACCAAGTTCAGCTGCATAGTCTTCAGGAATAACCTTCACATAGTTAGATGGGAAGTAACCTTCTTCTCCATGTATCCTCCCCACCCACCACTTCCCTTGCTGCAGCAAATGACAATGTAATGCTTAGCTTCATTTGATTATACAAGGAACATGAGATAACAGCTAAATGGATGTCTAACATTGAATACATAATGTAACTTTAGATCAATGCTGCATATTACTCTATAATTGTAATTATAATACTATAATTGTTAAAAAAGAGATCAACATCCACCTTCAGGTAATGCCTACAATGCTGATAGTGTTTGTCTAATTTATAACCAAGCAATCAAGGTTGAGATCTAGATTTTCAGCATAACATTAGCATAAATCAATACTCAACATAGATTAGGACAAATGATCCCTGATAGGTGTGTATTAGGCTTAATGCAGATTCATATGGAATATCATTTTTCTGCAGTTCAAGACTGATCCTGGAAACTATAGATAAAGTGCTGACAGTATTACAGAGTATATCTATGCATTTAATGTATTGGGCCCAGGCCAACAATACCTCACTCACCTTTGATAAAACTTCAATGACATCGTCTACATTTAGCCTGAGTTCATCTTTATCCTCTGGTGTATAGCTGAATAAAGCTTTGACTCTGTACAGGCATTTGCTGGGATCTGAACATTATAATGAATAATGTGATATTTGATTGCAAGCATCAGTGTATATTGTTGTTATTGTTAAACTAGTAGTCATGGTCTAAGCAATCATTTGGATTGGCTGATTGAGCCATTCTAAGAACAAATATATGAGAACAGATGTAAGTCTTCATTGGGCTGGAGGTAGTCTAAGGCTTAGTGAATATAGCTTAGTAAATATATATTCTAGTTATCTGACCATGGTGGAAGTAGGGTTCTACCAGGGGAGACACTACACAAGTAGAGGTTAACATCATCTTTAAAGCAACCACTTGAGGCAATTTACTCCTTAACATCCAGGTCCCATATTCATACAACTCAACATGTATGCTGCCTGCCTGCTTGCACTAGTCATATAATGTGCTCTAGTAGTAGAGTGGCACAAAGACATGGGTTATCACACTAAGCTATAGATAGATGTGAAGAGAAAGTGTAAAAAGTGACGTACCAAGTTTAGCTACATAGTCTTTAGGAAGAATCTCCACATAGTTAAATGGGAAGTAGCCTACTTCTCCCTGTATCCTCCCCACCCACCACTTCCCTCGCTGCAGCAAAAGACAATGTTATGCTTAGCTTCATTTGATAATACAAGGAACATGAGATAACAGCTAAATGGATGTCTAACATTGAATACATAATGTAACTTTAGAGCAATGCTGCATATTGTCCTATAATTGTAAATATAATACTATAATTGTAAAAGAAGAGATCAACATGCCTACAATGCTGATAGTGTCTGTCTCATTTATAACCAAGCAATCAAGGTTGAGATCTAGATTTTCAGCATAACATTAGCATAAATCAATACTCAACATAGATTAGGACAAATGATCCCTGATAGGTTTGTTTTAGTCTTAATGCAGATTCATATAGAATATCATTTCTCTGCAGTTCAAAACTGATCCTGGAAACTATAGATAAAGTGCTGACAGCATTACAGAGTACATCTATGTATAGGGCCCAGGCCAAAAATACCTCACTCACCTTTGATAAAACTTCAATGACATCGTCTACATTTAGCCTGAGTTCATTGTCCTCCTCTGGTGTATAGCTGAATAAAGCTTTGACTCTGTACAGGCATTTGCTGGGATCTGAACATTATAATGAATAATGTGTAATGTCCGATCGACAATCTTAAGCAACTATGGGAACTTAGCTTATCTAATCAAGAACAAAGACAACAACAGGATCTAATCGACCTCACCAGCTCTCTCTTTTAATATCTCACACAAAATTCCCTGGGTTGTTCACGGCTGTGAAGCAACCTCTTGCACAAGAGAAACAGAATAACAATATTATGTAGACACAATGCACCAACAGCTGGTGTATATAATACAATAAGTCAATACACAAAGAATACAAAGTGATACATAGCATTAACAATGGGTAAAATACAGAGACATGGACAACAAGGACCTCTGATGGCCAAAACTTGATATAATAGCACAGCTGCGACCAGCGCAACTCGTAACTCACATAGCCTACACAACCCTGGTTGTCGTATACCTGACAGCTGCGGCGCCCAGCTCTGGTTCAGCGAATGCCAATCCAGAGCCGCGCACCACAATACCCCTCCCCCTCTCTTGAAAGGAGGGCAAAACTGCCTTAGATCTTTAGTACAAGTAATACAAGTAAGTACAATTGCCATACAAATATAAAGGACATGATAAAATACAAAACACAGGAATCCATATCGGTTGTAGAATACACAAACAGGAACAGTTTAAGTCCAAGGAAAGAAGCACAAACACCGAGAAGAATACACAGCTCGTAAAAGTTGTTTGTTGTATTTGTCATATCCTTTCTGTCCATGAAAGCACAAGAAGTATATATTGCTTTTTCATTGTCCGGTAACATCCTGGTAGGTTTATCATGTAGTTCGTTTGAGGCACAGGAGAGTTGTCATTGTTTCACATATTTAAAAATGTCCGTAAATGAGTGTCAATTTCTTCCTTAAAATCCACAGCATGTAAGTCTTTAGAATCCAGAACATCTAACAGCTGGGCTGACCACTATCGCATCCAGCCGGCTCGAGTCCATTTATCACCTCGGTTACAATCCAATGACAATCATTTCAATTTACCAATGAAAACAAATTCTACAACCTAGAAGATGTGATTAACACTATACAATCTTGTAAGCTTTATCACCATCTCCTTCTCCCAACAATTCTTCCTCGTCAATATCCATAATCACATTTTTGTCATCGTCATCAACATCTTTCTCCCAAGAATCATTCTCCTCCTGCTGTTTGACAAAAGACACATGCTTTGACTCGGGAGGTAAATCACTCGACCGATTCATTTCTTGACTGCCGGGCTGTTCATCCATAACAGCTTGATTCAAACCAAGTGTTCGCGAGAATAACCCACCAATTTTCCTAATAGGTGAGGAGAAGAGTGGTGCAACTTTTGACAGCTTCATCTGCTCTCCCCGACTACCTCCTGCGAGTGCAGTAATACCCACAAACCCGGGCTGGGGCTATTGGATTATCACTCGCATCTGTATTGATAACAATCTTTGACTGGCCATGTACCCTAGCCGGGCTTCCCACAGGCAAGTGTACAGCGGGAGAAGCCTGTAGAGGTGGGTTTTCCTCCATGGCAGACAACATCTGGCGTTGCAATAAGTCCAAGGCCGGGGCGGCCAGTGGCGTAAAACCAGACATTGCCAAAGGGCTTGACAAAGTCTGATTCTGCTGAGGCAATGGTTGCAAAGGCAACTGCGGGTGTTGCACCAACGATGGCGCTTGACCCCACATTATATTTGCACGTTGTGGGGAACAAATATCAACAGTAGGATTCATAACCGATTGCCACTTTCCAATGCCTAGAGGTCCTCCCTGCAACACCTCCACAATTGGTTTCAATGGAGCCACTGTTGGTGTAGGCGGCCATGCTCAACGCATCGTTAGTGGGCAGGTAGGGAAGAGGAGATGCAGAGTGTGTCTCAGCTGCTCCCACTTTTTCACTTCCCAAAACAACTTTATCCATTGGCACACTTGTAGGCACGCCAGCGGCTGCCGCGGGCATAGTCAAGGCTGCTACAATAGAAGTGTCCTTTGGCCTTGCACCAGTCAGTACACTAGCCACCACAACCTTAGAAGGGGTCTTAGCAGCCCACACATTCTTCTCAGGTATTGGAGCATCCACCAAACCCTTTGACACAACCCTTCTAGCCTCAGGGGCATTGTGTCTCGCTTCCACCTGAGCATGATTACGACCAATTGTCATTAGACGGTTCAAATCATATCTCCCCATCCTCACATACATAACACACCCATAGTTTGGCACTTCAACTTCAATGACTCTGAAGCTAGAAGACATGTCTTTCGCCCATTCTGGTCCATTACAATGTCCACTTGGACCCTTCATTAATTGTTTAACTAGATCCGGGCGCCAATCTAGTTTAACTCCACAGGAGTGAGCAAGGTATAAGTAAGGAGTAAGGTATACCTTCACACCTTTAGGGTGAACTTCCTTATCCCTATAGCGGCACCAAGTGAATGGGCACCTGTAACCCGGCTTCCATAGCAGGGGCGCACCATTCAACTTGTCCATCACTAGATCAATAATTTCTTGAGGACCATCGGACTTCCCCGTTCTCAACTTCAAAGGATGGAATTTGTCCTCATACCTAGGCATTATTGGTGGTTCCTTCCAATAACTGCCTAGTATTTCATCCTCATCATCCGATTCAGGGGCTAGTGTAACACCATCTACTTTCTAGGAGCAATATTACACATATTCGATGAAGTTAACTCGATAGCATCAAGTTTGTCCTTCAACCACCAACGCGCCTGGTTATGTACAGGGAGAGAGCTGTCAGTAAGCTTCTTCGCAGATCCTTTCCAACAAGGCTTAGCCAAAGCCTTAACTACATCTCCAACAGTGTTGAGACTAGCGACACCAGGGTGGCTAGCACACAGCTGGTCATCGCGGCTCTCAGAAGTTGATGAGGCACGCAAGCTGCTGCTTGCGTTCCACTGTGTCTCCTGGGGCTTCCATACCTCAGTCTTAGGAGTACTCTTAGGTGAATTAAACTCCTTCTTCTTCTTGCCACCCTCAACAACAGTTTTTTCGCCTCCTTTTTTTTCACCTCTTTTCTGCGGGGTTTGGAAACATTTTTCTCAATTTTTTCCTCAACCTCATCTTCCATCTCCAAATCTGTATCAACAGTTGCGGGTGTCGTAGGCAGTTTTGTAGGCTTACTTTTCCTATGCTGGTGAGTCTTAGGCTTAGCCAACTGCCATTCAGCTGCAGCCTTTCTTTCTTTCGCTCTCTTCAACTCCGTCTGCTCAATTTTCTTATACTCCTCTTTCAACTCTGCTTCCATCATTTCTGCCCAATTGTCAGAAGGGACAGCTTCCTCCTTTTGAACTCCATCCCAGCCGCTGCGTCTTCAGCTGTAGACTTCTGTTCATGACCTTCACCTCCAACAGCTACATCCGCCATCTTGCCAGCGACAGGATCGTCCACCGGCTTCTCCTGATCCATGCCCTCCTCCTCCCTGCCCACCTGGAATCGAGGTAATAGTTCTTAAATAATAG
This sequence comes from Sthenelais limicola, assembly GCA_942159475.1. Lineage (NCBI taxonomy): Eukaryota > Metazoa > Annelida > Polychaeta > Phyllodocida > Sigalionidae > Sthenelais > Sthenelais limicola. The sequence continues at coordinate 3,210,500 of OW804098.1, forward strand.
TTGTCAGAAACTAACTGAAGGTGTTATGTATTGTAAGAATTGATACTAGTCAATCTTTATCACTTCAACTGTTCATTTGTACCTGGTATTGCATATAATTATCATACATTAGGTCATGAGTCATACTTTAAAAAAGGATATATCTCATTTCTCTAACTTGCCATATCTTGTATTTTGCTCCCAGTGTAGACGCAGTCAGCTTTTTTACTTTTATAGTTGAAAATGTTTATTTGATTATATTAACTTTGTATCGTTTACTTGTATTTTGCTCTGTATGCAAACTCCTTTTAGTATAGTTCTCTTTCTTCTACCAGGTGGCGACTGGAAGACCTGGATATTATCCAGAAGTCTTGTCCACCCATTTGTCTAGTCTCCTTATGTATAACCATAGGCAAATAAAGTATTTTTCAATTCAATTCAATGCTTCTTCACCAGAGTACACTGAGCACCCCAATCAATGAGAAACTGACCAGTCACATTAACCAAAGTCACATCAGCATACATGCGTTCAGCCTCAAGCAGACGATTGACCAGAAAAACAAATCTCAAAATCTTGTAGGTCACACACCATTATTTTACTCACCACCCTAGCCTCCTCTTCCCATTCAACTTTGAGAATCTGGCCGGGTGAGCAAGCATACTCAGGATCTCCTTCTCTGACCAACATCAGAGAGCATGTGGCATGCCCAGCCGCGCCTTCCCTGTCATCCAAATGCAAACCACTCCCTTCACTCCCAAATCCATGGGCGTCCCCCGGCAAGCAAAGGGGCAAAAGGACACCAGTTTACCAACTAGATCTTCAGACAATGCGGTGCGCATACTATCAATCCTGATCTCCTGTTCACCGCTTAAGGATATCCGGCCCTGTTTGACAGTAATTTGACAGTAATTCTTTCTTCATCGCCGCAGACTGAGCCAAGAAATCATCCATTGACTTCATGTGTGCCATCCACTCTCAAGCTAATGTTCTGGCTGAAGCTTGCAGGACTTTGCCCAATAGTCTGCTTACAATTGAAGAACTCATTCTTGCGAGTTGTATCTGACTTTTCAGCCTGAGCTGACCTGAGCGACCATTGCAGTGCACCTCTGGTAGTCATGCCAATCTTCTTTACCATCCCACTCCGGGAACTGCACAGCCCTAGGTTTTACCATAGGCTTATCTGGTTTGAATTTAGGTACACCAAATGCTGGTTCTTTATGATCTGGCAAGTACCCCGCGGCAGGATCAATCAAACACCTCACCCTTCTATCCATACTAGCTGGCATTGACCGTCTAGCCGCGCCCATAATACCATAGCCGACTGGATCAGGACCACAGGCGCGCAATCCATTGGCAGCTTCCAAAGCACTCCTTCTCTTGCCCAAATACGCTCATTCCGCTGTTGGTGCACCGGGGTCAGCTGAAGCATAACTACGGGCTTCAGCAAACTCATTACCGCAATATGAATTATCATATGAATTATCAGAAATTCCACCCAGAGTGCTCTCCTTCTCCACATCATCAGCAAATGCAATTCCTCTACTTCTCCTGGGAGGCACTTGAAAATCCAAATGGCTATTAATTTCTTCCGCATTTCTCTTCATCCTTTCATTGTTCTTGCGCTCCCACACACATTAGTGAGTTTCTTGCTTTGATCTTTTATAACAGACCTCAAACGAGACCCTTCCTTCTTCGCTAGCACCAATTCTGACTCAGTATTGGCTGCCCGCTCCAAAGCCTGTCTTCTCTTTCTTGCAGACTCCATTACTGAATCATGCATTAAGCCCAATGTGCTCACCTGGGCAGTGATGAGCTGATCTAACCGATCATAGGTCATAAGCCTATTCTTGATACAATCCTGGGTCCACTCAGACTGTAACGTCCCAATATCAACCATAGTTACTGGGGTCATCGGAGTTAGATGCCCATGGTCAAAATTATAATCAAGTTCCAATTCTTCACCAATATCTTCTACCACCGGTGCATTTTTCATAGCACCCCATGGTAAAGCAGCAACTTTCCTCCTCAGCGTAACTTTCAGGTTATCCAAGTTTGAGGCCAACTTCCATGTGCCATCATCATCAGAGCCTGAACTGTTAGCTTCAATTATCAATTTGACTCGCACCTCAGGCTCAATATGAGCTGCCGGGTTTGAATCATCTTCATCACCAAAATTTATCTTCGATTGGGCCAATCTCTGTTCCAAATCATGAATCGTCTGATTAGTCTGTTCCAGAAACTGGTCCACCGATAACAGGTTAACCGGGCCTTTTGAGACTCTGTCTCTTCCCCTTGCAGCTGTCATTGGCAATCCCTGTAAGAGGCTACCAATGACTATTGCCCGATCTGACGCTACTAGCGGATCCAACTGGTCACGGCACCAAATGTCGACACCAATGTCTGATCGACAATCTTAAGTGACTATGGGAACTTAGCTTATCTAATCAAGAACAATGACAATGACAGGATCTAATGGACCTCGCCAGCTCTCTCATACACCAATTTCCTGGGTTGTTCATGGCTGTGAGGCAACCTCTTGCACAAGAAGAACAGAATAACAATATGTAGACACAATGCACCGACAGCTGGTGTATATAAGTCAATACATAAAGAATACAAGGTGACACATAGCATTAAAAATGGGTAAAATACAGAGACACAGACAGCAACAACCTCTGATGGCCAAAACTTGATGTAATAGCACAGCCGCAACCAGCACAACTCGCAACTCGCAACTCGCAACTCACATAGCCTACACAACCCTAGTTGTCGTATACCTGACAGCCGCGGCACTGGCTCTGGTTTAGCGAATACCAATCCAGAGCCGCGCACCACAAACGTGATATTTGATTGCAAGCATCAGTGTATATTGTTGTTATTGTTAACTAGTAGTCATGGTCTAAGCAATCATTTGGATTGGTTGATTGAGCCATTCTAAGAACAAATATATAAGAGCAGATGTAAGTCTTCATTGGGCATGAGGTATTCTAAGGTTTAGTGAATATAGCTTAGTAAATATATATTCTAGTTATCTGACCATGGGAGACACTACACAAGTAGAGGTTAACATCATCCTTAAAGAAACCACTTGAGGCAAAACTCTTGGATTGGGTCTTTATTCCTTAACATCCAGGACACAACAAGGCCTGAATGACTCAGAGGTATATTCATAACTCAACACATTAGCATGTGTCAAGTAAAGTACCTTGGTCACTCTACTCCAGGGATGAACTACCATTGATATGTTTTAGCGATGACCATCCTTCAGTAGCTTTTGGGGATAAATATTTGTCAACAGCCTTTAGTGGTGACAGGATTGCTACAACATCTTAAGTGAACTGGAACTATATTGTGTAATGGGTCCATGGTATAATGCCTCTAGGCTGCTCCTCCTTCAGTCCATTCAGTCCAGGGAATTCAGTTCCATCATACCAAGGATGTCTGTTAGTCTCAGCACACTCTTCAACAAGAACTGCTGGAGACCCACATATTTGTGTAATAGTACATTTGTAGTCATGGTGCTTTCAGCTATTATGCAATTGTACACATCTGCCTCAGTAAGCTACTCGCTGGCTTGTGCTACAACTGGGTCAGATTTTCCAATTGTGCTGTTTTGCCTATGAGCTGCTCCTTATGGGGTTGATTTTTTTAAAAAATGGATTAATGGAACCCTTGATACTAAACTGTAGACTGTCAGGATCTAGGAAATGTTTATTCCAATAAGATAGACCCAACAGAAGCCGAGATATGGCTTGTGGAAAATACCCTACCTGAAAGGCTAACATTAGCACCCCCTATCATGTTGGAATTTTATCCTCTTACATTTTTTAATTCAATTATCATATATTCATATTTCATGTTATGCACATGCATTCTATACCTTATCATCATTTATCGTCTAAAATTAGTTTATGTTCAAAGGGGTAGAATTCTTCACATAATTTCCTGCCCAACCAAAATCTATTTTTTTCAACGTTTTGGGTCATTCCATTCTTCTTATCTTTTACTTTGTCTTCATGTAAAGATCAAAGCTTAGATATCTTTCAATGTTTTGGTATTCAAAGTTTATTGAATTACCTATTAGGAAATATCTTTATTTTGTAATTTCCTCCCCTTTCTTCCCCTGACAGAGGGCCTATGAAATACCTCAATTAGGGGGTGCTATCGTTAGTGCAACTGTAAAAAGATTCCAACATAGTTCAAATGCCACAAATTAGTTTATTATCCCTTAAAGAGTCATTTCATGATTATGGTTTTCATACAGTTTATAATTGTAACTGATAAAAGAGAATTAATTCTGTCCCTCATCATTCTATGACCCAAGTAACTAACGATAGCACCCCCTGCCAACTAAGTGCAGCAGTAATCCAATAGATAATATACGTATTTTAACTAGATTTGTTATTGAAATATGTTCAATTTGATTAGATATCATCAATAAATGTTTATTTTTAATGAATCAATATGGTTTGAGCTGGTATATCGTCACACAGGACCCCAAACCAATTGTTAAATGGCTAACGATAGCACCCCCATGAAATGAGGCAGTAATCAAAATGAAAATTATCATATTTCTACCCAATTCTTTTATCAATTTTTTAAATTCAATTAGATAGTATAGATGAGCATCTAATTCATATGACTACATAAAAAATAAGACATTACTGGTTCACATGGGACCAGAAAGTAAATTTTGGAATGGCTAACGATAGCAACCCCTCAACTGAGGCAGTTACTATATTGACAACTCATATGGTTCAGCTCAATTATTGTTAAATTCTTTTCAATTAAATTAGATGTGTAGTGGGTCCGCCACCCAGAATACATCAAGGCTGTCGACCATCACCGTACATCAACCAGGCTACGACAGCGGGGGCACTTCTACTGGAGCCGGAGACGACCACCAGTTCCGGCCACTTCCGTCAGAGGGCGACATTCACCACCGTGCAGACGACACTGCAGACACCCTCCGACGGTTGGTAGGCGGAAGATACTACTACCTCCGCAAGGGGATCCAGGCTTCGCTTAACACTACGGACTCGAGCCGCGCCGTGGATCGAGATACTTCTGTTGTTTAAATTAAGCACCCATTACTCAGTGACAATACTTTTGTAACTGTATTTCTTGGGAAATAAACCAGGTTCAAACGAATCTCCTCGTATTTGTGATTCTTTCCGGAATTTCGTAAACTCGTGCCCACGAATCTGCGGTTCACTACAGATGTTATACGTGAATGTTTGTTTTAAATGACTCAATAAAAACTAATCCAATATATCTTCACATTTGGCCCCTCAGACACTTTTATGTGGTCTCTAAATCAATTTTGTAATGGCTAACGATAGCACCCCCAACCTAACCAAATTGAGATTATAACAAAATAGTTATTTTGTATATTTCAGCTCATTTTCTTAATAAAATCTTTTGAATTAGATATGATATTACACATAAGTGTTAATGATAAATGATGTAACATGATTTAAGCCTCTATTATGTGCACATGGCACCACAAAGTCAATGTTGGAATGGGTAACGATAGCACCCCCTTAACAAAATAAGGCTATTCAGGAAATATATATTGTGCATATTTCAATTTTGAGATGAATTTTTAAGAATTCTTTCCAATCATATATGGGATAATTGTTGATCTTAAGTTCTCCCATGAAAAAGATTATTTTAGATCTTTTAATGGGTGGGAACACAAGCAGGTATAAGAAATCATGAATGAAATAACATAATCAATCTAAAATGGCCAAAAGTTTCATTCAATTCCTTTTTATTCAAGTGGGTGCTATCGTTGGCCAGTAGAATAAATCATCTTTATGGGCTGTTTAGGTGGGAATAATAAGAAATAATATTATAATTTTGCAAGATTTATGTAATAAGGGACTGAGTTGAAATATGCCATGTTAGAAATAATAATTTATAATTATGAGGAAAAAATATTTTTGAAAAGCAATTTATTAGCACTAACGATAGCACCCCCTCAGAGTTGGAAAAGGGGTAAATAATGATTAATTTCATAGAAAGGTGGGATTTTTTTTTTTCAAAAAGATTGATAACAGGGTGATTGGGGAGATGTTTGTTAGTAGTTTGGTAGGTTGTAGGAAAAAGAAAAGAGTTAAAAGGACAATGATTTTTGAACTATAAAAGAGGGGGTGCTATCGTTAGTGCAATATTTAGAAAAATGTAAAAAGGCCTAATAAATTGAAATAAAATGAATTACAGCATAAGGATGGGTGTTTGGATTAGGAATAAGGTTGAATTTATTGGAAAGTTAAGAAACAGTGAGGTTTCTGTTGATCAAAATAAAATATAATGAAATGAAATGAAATGTATTTATTTATTAAATTCCTCTGAAATTAGGGGTTAAAAATTGAATTTTCCCAATTATTGAGGTAAAATGTGACTGTAGATATAGAAAAGTATTATGGAATGAAAGCTCTCAATGAGGGGAATACATAAATCTGACCCAACTATGACCATAGATGTGATTCTCATCCAGTTTCTTCCCTCCTGCAGCTCCTCAGCAAAATGGATGACTATGATGTCATTCTGTCCTGTCCTGGGGGTGGTACCTTGGCCTTCTTTTCTTCTTCAAAAGATTCAGGCCATTTTGGGGCATCTTGGCCATCTTACCACCACTCTGGCCGAGGGATATTACACAAGGAAACAGGTTGCTGCCAGCTTGCAGTGGTCATATAATTTACTCTGTTAGTAGTTAGGCACCACAGATTGTTAGTATAGAGTCTCTGGGCACAAGGACCCCATTGGTTATCACCCCAACTAACAGGTAGATGCCAATAAAATAAGTAAAAGCAACATACTAAGTTTCTCTGCAGCTGCAATGTCTTCAGGAAGAACCTCCACATGGTTAGATGGGAACATCCCTACTTCTTCACGTATCCTTCCTTTCAACCTACCTTCCCCTGGCTGAAGCAAAAGACAATGTAATAGAATGATATCAACTCAAGGATGTGTATTCTATAGTAGACACTCAACTTACAGACTAATTACATGATACAATGAACATGAGATTGCATCCAGCCCAGCTGGCCACGCCCAGATAACCGGACGACTAAGCCAGAGAGCTGGGCAGCTGGCTGGCGGTGCCAGGCCACCTCAGACTTATCACCACCACACTCAGCACCACAATACCCCCCTCCCTCTCTGTTTTTGGAGGGAAGACCGAGCTAGACACAAACTGGCTAGAAATATTAATGGTCTACAATAGGCACCATAATAAAAATAGAAAGATACAACAAATACAGTGGAAAATGACAAGAAATGGGAAAAATACAATACACATAAACGGAGAGGATAAGTCAAGTAAAACCACACACACTTATGGTGTTCAGGTAATACATAAACACAACAATACACAAATCAAATACCTTAGGAACAGTTCCCTCGAAGAAAGAACAGGTTAAATACAATATACATAACTGGTAGAAGTCCAAATCCACTCCAGGGTAAGATATAAGATGATGGTGTAAAGTCCAATGTCCGTAAAGTAAAGTCCAAGTAAAACACTGTAAAATCCATGTATCCAGCTGGTAACAGGGTTTTTTGTCTTGGTGAGGACTGGCTTTTTCCATGTAAAAACACTGCATCTGGCATCTTGTCTTCGGTGTAGCCAGGCTCTCCTGCCACTGTCAAACCAGACGAAAGTTCGCTCCATACATTTCTCACCAAAGCAATTAACACAACTATAAGAAAGCTAATACTCTCCCATAGGACCACTTCCACTCGGACGTAAAAGCTTCTTTTCCTCCTCCGACCAAATTTCAATGTCAACATCATCACCCTCCGGTACATCACCATCAGGTAGACTACCAGTGGTTTCCAGTGCCTTCATATCGCCGCCTACCTTATCCAGACTGTCTAATGTAGTACCCTCAACAGTAGAGCATGTCTTCACAGGAGTTGTGGACACCTTCCTAAAACCTGCAGTCTCACCACCACTATTCCCCGGCTTGTTGATTACAGGCTTAGGCAGCAAGGAGGGCTTTACACCGCATCCCTGACCCACTTTCACAGCTGGAGTCATCACAACAGTGGGAGCCGGGTTTTCCCTGGACAGACTACCTCTCTACACCTGTCACTATATGACACAGCAGCTGTTGCACCCGGCTCAACCGACCTACTGACTTGGGGTGGTCTGCACACCCTGCATGCGCATAGCATGCATCTGTATGGCCATAGGATCACCAGGCAAGCCTAGCCCCCAACCTAGGGGCCGGGGCCTGCAAAGGCAAATGTTCCTCTACTAACTCCTTGAACAACTCAGACATAACGTCTTTCATGTCCTGCAAACTGACAGCAGCTGTCACAGGTACTGCCTCTGCCACCATAGCAGCTGTATCAGGTCCAGATACTTGCATCAAGTCGGACTCCTTCTTCTCCAGCGTTTTTCTTCTTAGAGTCCGGCCCTCCCTGTTGCTCATACTAGGCCAACTTCCTGCGCAGCTCAATGTTTACCTCCCTCGAACACCTATCCTCATCTTTATAAAACTGCAGTTGGTCTTGCAGCAAGGCATTTTCTTCCTCTAGATCAGGTAGTTGTTCAACCTGCTCCTGCAATTCTTCAATGGTTGAAATGCATCTCCAATCAAAGCCTTAAGGTCTTCCATTACAATGGCAGCAGTCTGCCAGATGGCAGCAACACCAACAACCATACAGGCATTGATTCTTTCCAAAGAATGCTGGACTGTCTCCATAGTGCACTGCACTCCTATCACCAATTGGGCCGACATAGCTCGGCGGCCGGCATCCATTCGCTTATTACATAGAACGTTTTGAATGATGCCCGTAAATCGGGTCTCTCGTATAATACAAGGGCCCGTCGAGGGGATAAGTGTTTTCCGATGTATATTCCCTGTAAAACTATGCTATTATCACTCTGTATCGATATCAGTGATACCACTCTACAACTTGGACCGAAGGAATTGTTTCATACGGCCATATTTAAAAAAGAAACAAAAAATATGGTTACCGATTTGTGTACTGTTTCTAGGGGGCTCACAAACATTGCCAAATAAGTACCTATCAACCCTCTACCACTACCCGTGGAGTTGGTCAGGCTCAGCAGAGCATGACCAACGCATGTCAACATAACAATCAACAGCTTTGTGCAGGGGGGGGGGGGGGGGAGGCTAGACGGTCCAATAGACTATAGAGGGAGGTTAACTATTTCTCACAAGCAACTAATTTCTGACAGTAAAACGTAGATTCTGGGGCGATTTACTTCTGGACTCAGTCTGGCCGTAGATTACAGATCTCGAGCTTTGGTCTGCAACACCCGATGAATCCACAGAAACATTCAAAATTTGCTCCGCACTACCAAAGCTAGCAGATGGAGCTTTTTTCCACGCAATAGGAGCATCAGGGGTAGACGCAGCAGAGCCGGAGAGCTGGGGAATGGTATATCTCTGGCCTCACCTGTCCTATCCAACGTTGATACGGTCTCCCAATATCCAACGTTGATACGGTCTCCCAATCTTCACGGGTCATTTGGGCGAATTTTTGGCAGCCGTAATTGGGATATTCTTTGTTGAACACCTTATAGCTCATACACATTTCCTGCACCAGATCCCGCCAATTATGGTGAATAGCCATACAATGTTACACCAACTCTGACCTTCGATCTAATTTCACCAAGCAAGAGGCAGCATGAGGACCCGTCAGTTGGTATCCAGCAGGACAATGCTCTTCCACCAAATAACGGAAAAACCTCTCCTGGGTGCTGAAAGAACGTACTCCTTTAGGGTTAACAGCAGTCCCCACATGATGACAATAAAGGAAGCTTTTCTACATTATTCAGCTTCACTAACACCATAGGATTAATCACCACTTCCTTAGTCCATTCCGGCTGGTGCCCCAGTTCTGTTCTTCAGAAAGTGGAAATCTAGCTCATAATTAGACATGAGAGAGCCATTAGAAAACACTCCCATGGCATCATCCTCATCCTCCGACTCCGGACAAACTAAGAAGGTGCATGAGCTATTGCAGATGATAGAAAGTGGCTATAGCTCTCTGCTCTCTGCTCAAACTAGGAAAGATACATTCTTTGCATTAAGACAGACAGCGGGGCAGAGCCCTACAAGTTATTCTAAAAAGCCTTGCATGGGTTCAGGAAGTGGGATAGCATGTTGCATACTCTGTCATTGACAGGGTTTTTGGATGGATTGCTCGATCCGAAGATGGCTAAATATGTAGCATTGCAAAAAACATTTCAATAGCTGGAGCTTTACCAACTCGGTATGGGGATGTTTGTAGGAAGGATACCCGTTTGTCTTCCACTGCTATGACGGTGTCAGGGGAGGTAGTAGAGTGGAATGATGAATTGAGGAAAACAGAGAAGTTGACAACAGCTACAAACGTTGAGAGCAGTGGTAGATTGTCGATGGACATGGATACCTTGGCTGAATTCTATGCTGTTAAATCTTGGGTTGCCAAAAGTAAGACAAAGGACCAGGTGGTCAAGACCACTATGCATAAGCCATTCCGGAAAGGCCCACCTAGACAAATTATCTGCTATTATTGCAGGGAAGAAGGTCATGTGGTAACTGAGTGTGAGTGGCATTTTTAGGATTTATCAATGCAGTGTGGGGCATGTTATCCTCCACAGCCGCTATCAATTGCACCTTATAAATATGTGTGATCGCTCCAGTTCATAGCTCGAGCAACCACCACAGTTCTTCTTTGATACTCCCTCCAGTCCTGCTTCCCATCCTAATGAGGGAAAGTTAAAGGCTTAGGTCTCAATTTGGGCATGCTGGGATCCATTTCATGAACATCAAACGCTTCCCGCTCATCCTCCGGGTCATAATCACCAGCCGGATCCATTTTGAGGGCGGGAAAACTTGGAAGCGGCAACATGGCATCGCTCCCCAAGTAAAACATTCTTTCCTGCGAAATAGGTATTTTGTCACCGATACAATGATATCATTTATATCATTTGAAACATGAATGTTCAGACTTTGAATCTCAGGTACAAAGTATACCGAAAGATGTGGCTGTTCTCAGGATTCTCTCCAAAGTCGACTATGGCATCGAAGCAAAGTATGGATGACATTGTGAGTGACATCGCGAGTGACAAGGACATTTTCTTCGCTTCAAACTCGGAATTCATGGAACCAGCATGTGAAAAAAAAAAAAAAAAGGGCAAAATTGATTCTAGGAATGAAATGGAGAACTTTGACAAGACTGAACAAGTAAGTTCCAGTGAAAATATGATCGAAATCTCATGCTTTATGGAAATCATTTTGCAAAAAGTGTGTGAAGTAACTGTCAAAAACTCCCATAGCAAACAATGAACATCGCCGTGCTCAGATCCAGGCACAGCTATTTTTAGCAACACAACCCTGGATACAGCCCCACTCGCTTCCACCGAAGATTCTCTCTCAGAACTCTCGGATCTCTCAAAGGCAGAAAATATTGAATCTATGTGTCAGAAAATCGTGCAACCTGAATCTCTAAGCGATATAGCTGAAGGGAAATTAGTTGAACATATTGTCGATCTTGTATCTAACAATATCAAAAGTCAAATTACCTCGGCTTTAGCTGCACATTTCGGTGAAAGTAGAAATGCTTTCCCGGTCAGCAATACAATGGTATGTTTGAGAGAGCTTGAATCTAAGGTGAATGTTTTGTCACTGTCATGTCTAAATTGTAAATGCAACAACAAGGGAGAAAATAAGCCAATACAAAAGATTGATTTCTCATTACATCGAACTGGTTGAACTATGATGTTATAGCCAGAAATGTATGGACTTTTTATTCAGATTGTTTTGCTATGATATGCTCTAATATGCTCTGACATGTCCTTACAACAATGAGAATATCAGAAATGGATTCCCCCCTGCATTACCAACATTTTGAGGTATCACATGACAATATATGTGTTTTTTCATAATTTTTCTCAGAAATGAGTGAAAAACACCTATTATGTGTGGATATTTGGTTGTCATGGTAACCACATTGCTGTGACATCGAAGTAAGTGTGTAAAATGGATTGTCCTATCAATTTCCATCATTTTGAGGTATCACACGACTATATATGTGTGTTTTATGATTTTTCTAAAATATGAATGGCAGCCATTTTTGTTTTTAATTTTTGACAAGGAAGGAGTCAGATTTCAGCTGTCCAACAGTGATTTTCGTGTTCAGCACACCCAAATTAGCCAGAAAAGTGCTGGTGGACCTTTGTACTAAAAAATGCCCCTAGGATTGAGAATTTCTCATCTGTTTCCCAGTCTAACCCAGCAATGTGGCCATCTTATCAAAAGTCATATGCTGCCTAAAGCCAGTTTGCATGTCATCTTTCCATTCCCCTGTCAGATAATGAGCCAGTTCTCCTTCAGCCGGTTGACCAGGTGGTGGGGGGGGGGGGGGAGAGGCCTTTTCGTTACTCTTTGCAAAGCAAGTGGATTTGGTCTTGCATAATCCAACTGGAGGAACCGCTGGTAATAGCTCCTCATTTTCAACTTCATCAACCTGGACCGCCACCCTCAGCTTTTCTTCTACCTCTACTGCTGCGTCTCACACCCCTTGAGGGCATTATGGATCAGCAACAGATTAAAACTACTTCGGCAGCAAGATCTAAATCGTCCATGTCAGCCATGGGGTCGGAAAGGACAGCTTTTCAGTAAATCAGCACAGGCCACAAGAGACCAGAATTGGTCACGGCACCAAATTGTAGTGTCTGCTATTAATTATCATGGCGACAGATCAGAAATAACAACACTTGAAACAACACAGATCTCTGAGTCCTTGCTAGCTGATTCCTTTATTGCGACCTATGTGCAATCTGCATCAAAATATGAAGAACAGATCATCCCAGCTCCACAGGAGAGGGGTATAATAAGTAAAGTGGTAAAAGGTAGAAGAGGTGTATAAAGGAATTGGTAAAAAGGTAAATAACAGCTAGAGATAAAATACAAAAATATGCGACACAAAACCCAACAGTGACATCTAATGTTAGCTCCCTGCAGCAGGAGGCAATGCCAGCTCGCATCCAGCCCAGCTAGTCGCACCTTGAGGACCGCACAACTGAGCCGGGGAGCCGGGCGGCTGGCTAGCGGTGCTGGGCCAGAGTTGGGAAAACTGCTCGGACTCAGCACCACCACACTCATCACCACATAAGCATAAATCAATACTCAACATAGATTAGGACAAATCATCCCCTGATAGGTGTATATTAGTCTTAATGCAGATTCATATAGAATATCATTTTTCTGCATTTCAAAACTGATCCTGGAAACTATAGATAAAGTGCTGACAGTATTACAGAGTATATCTATGCATCTATGCATTGGGCCCAGGCCAACAATACCTCACTCACCTTTGATAAAAGTTCAATGACATCGTCTACATATAGCCTGAGTTCATCTTCATCCTTTGGTCTATAGCTGAATAAAGCTTTGACTCTGTACAGGCATTTGCTGGGATCTGAAGATTTAAGTAATGCAATAATGATTAACATGATATTTGATTGCAAAGTATCAGTGTATATTGTTGCCATTGTTAAACTAGTAGTCATGGTCTAAGCAATCATTTGGATTGGCTAATTAACCTCTCCACGAGCATCGAAGGTCCACCCACCTTACATAAGGGATAGCCAGTCAGCGCGCTTGAAACCATAAACACATGTGGCCCACATGGGGTTGTTTTGCGCGCACTGCATGTTGACAAGTGCAACCTCAGACACAAACGTCAACACGGCCTATACTTTACTATAGAAACGTACCATGTTTTGCCACAAATATAGCATTTTTCATTGGATTTGAAGGGTTTTTGACTATTATATTAGTGGTATGGACCCACCAATACACCCTATTCTCACCAGGGCAGCTGGTTTTAAGAAACATAAAGAAAATCACCAAAATAAAAGATCAAACTTGTGGAAAAAGATAGATCCCTTCTAAAAAAAATCTCCTTATTCAGGAGACAAATGTAGATAACTAAGATCCAACTTATATCTTACATTAGCAATAATATCTCTACATCTCCCTAAATCCCTCATTTGAAAATTTCAACTTGATCATTTAAATATGCCATTAGACATAGCTATACATGCTGTTGAATATGGTGTTATTCATCATGGAGTATTACTATTTTATTTCAATTAAGGCCAAACATTCAAACAATTAACATTGTTACATTTAAGTTAAACAGTTCTTCTTTATGAGTTGCCAATCTTCTTGTATTCAGTATAGAAGTAGCCTAACGTTTTATCTGAAATATTTAACATTAATCATACGATTTTATGCAAAATAATAAAACAATATGCTTGAGTACTGACTCACTCAATCTCCACAATGGCTGTTAATTTCAATTTCCAATAAGCCATAATCATGCCAGTACTGATCTTAGTTATAAACTAATCTCATACCTTTGTCCAACTTTTGCCTCTTTCTCTATATCTTATGCTATCAAACATATTTTTCGTTGCCACCGAGAGTTGATATACTATCATATCCTTAGTGTAGATGTCTATATGTTGTATGTTGAGAAAATATCAGAGAAATTTAGTATCTGGGTCCAAATTAAGATGAAAACATGCCTCTATATAGGCAGTGTCAATGCTATACAGTGGCCGTCGTGGGTTTGTTTGTCTGAGGTGGCACCGCGTGGAGTCCCGGGAGACGGTGGGCGGAGCATAGCCCCTCTCGTGGAGAGGTTAATTGTGCCATTCTAAGAACAAATATATAAGAACAGATGTAAGTCTTTATTGGGCTGGAGATTAGTTTAGGTTTAGTGAATATATCTTAGTAAATAATATTCTAGTTATCTGACCATGGTGGAAGTAGGGTTTTTTGATTGATATTGTTTATTTCCAGAACAAACAGTTACATAGGTGAAAATATATGATAATATGTCTGGAGATAGGTGCTCGCAACTATGCTAGCCATAGCTCTCCCAGAGTTAATATTTTATAATACATTCCTATATTACATTACCACGTTGGGCATTGATAGTTACCATTATTTTGGTGGGTCAGTTTTTTCAAGTGTGCTGTCTTGCCACATGGGGATATGGGAGAAGGGCAAATTTTGAAAGTCTCTGAAGCTGTTCCTGGACCCTTTGACTGCAATATACGGGTTGTGTGCTTTCAGGAAAACTTTATTCCAACAAAATCGGATTGGGGATTCTGTCTTTTTGGGCCTTTTGAATATTTTTGCTCACTTACTGTGACGTAAGTATATCCTTTAGTGTTGGAATTTTTTGAAAACTCAAGAATATCCATTAAGAATGTGACAGATGAGAACCATACTTTTTCCAAAGAGTCTTTCTATCAGTTATGATAAGTATATGTTTATTTTCATTAACTTATGATCAATATGTACAATGTGGCAATCAACTGATTTCAATCATTTTTTCTTGGTTTGGGGATTGTTTTCTGATTTTAAAAATAATTCTCTTTTCAATTCACCCTCCTCTTTCAGTAATCGGTTGACCATTTAGTTTTTCCTCCATATCGTTTTTCGTTATAATTTTGTATATAATCAGTATTCCCAATTTAGGCCACAAACATGTCAAATTTGTCAGAGGGCCGTTTGAAATAGCTTCAAATGGGATATACTTACGTCACCATAATGACAAAAACTGTAACACATTTGTTGGACCGAATTCATTAGATTGAAATGACTAATGATATTTTTGTAAAATTAGATATACATTCCCAATGACAAAAGGTAACATATCAACATAAAAGGTCAGTTGAAAAATCATCTTCAGTCACAATGAGGCCCTATTCAACCTGGAAATTCATCCATATGTGGGCAAAATTCAAACTTTAAAATAAAAATCACACAAATATTTATTTATTTTGAAGTAAAAACAATACTGACCACACCCTATACACCATTGAATAGCTTATGTCCACTTGAAAACATTATCTCAACTATTTATGCATGTCAAAATGGTCAGATCTTATGACCAGTAAGGACTATACTTACGTCACAACTATAGACAATGTATTTCAGGTGGGGTAAAAACAATAATCCTTAGATTGCAATAGCCTGATTCGACTTTGCATATCCTACAGACACCATTCAATATCCCCTATATAGAGTTGAAACGATCATTTCAACTATTTACACTTGACAAATGGGTCAGATACAATAGCCTATACTTAGGGCTATACTTACGTCACATGAAAGAAAATGAATACTTCACATCAGGGGAATTAATCATTTTTCTTGAAATAACAATAATATGGGGTGCACCCATTACACCATTGGAGTACCATATACACTTGAAATCATTCTACCAACTATTTACACGTGATAAAAGGGTCAGATTCTATGGTAAGCAAGGGCTATACTTACGTCACACTATTACATTCAAAATACATGAAAACAATAATTTTTAGATATATATATAGAAACGTAATTTCACCTTTTCCTTTTTCAAATCAATTAAAAACTGGTTGAAGAATAAATTCCCCTCAGAAAACCAGTTGAAAAATAATCATTTGCAAGATGGGGCCCTTGGTGCATGAACAAAATCCGACAAAATTTTGAAATTCTACCGAAAATTGCATGAAAATTTATATTATTTCATTTATTTTGAAACAAAAACACTATGGGCTACAGCCTATACACCATTAAGTATCTTATATTCACTTGGAATCGTCATCACTAGTTATTACATACAACATAAATGCCACATCTCATGACTACCAGGGGTTATACTTACGTCACACATTAAAGACAAAATACTTCACTTAAGGTGAATACAATAATTTCTAGATCATTACTGCCTATTCCAGCTTTATATACTTTCAAGTGGATTAACAACTGTTTAAGGATTGTATCATGTTCTGAAAATTATATGGAAACCCATCTTGATCCCAAGGTCCAAGCTATCCCTTTTAAAAAACCCGGAAAAACACAAAATTGGGAAGGACAAAATCAGATAATTATGAAATCTCAAAATCCATTTATTTGCAACTTGTGACTGATTTTCCTATGATACATCACATATATATGGATCCTTATTGCGATTACTTACATTGATTATTCAAAATTGAGCATTTATTTTATTTAATTAATGTGATATGACCTGTACTAAGGGTCAACTAATGGATATACTTACGTCACAGAATAGTCAAAATACTTTGCATGAAGTGAAAACAATAATCATTATATTTTAATGGCCTTATCTCACTTCTTGTATCATAAAACAGGTTAACAATGGTATGAGAACAGATTTGGCACAACAAATCAGTTGGAAATAATCATTTGTCACAATGAGGCCCTTTTGAACCTGGAAACGGAGCAAAATAGACAAAAAAGAAAATAGTTTTACCATAAATCGCTTATGGAATTATATGATGTCATGATAAAATCAATGTGGGCCACATGCAATGCACCATTCAATATCTTATATCCTCTTATATTCATAATCTCAAGTATTCTTACACAGCTAAATAGTCAGTTCTCATGGCCAGCAAGGGATATACTTACGTCACACACTAAAGACAAACTACTCCCCATGAGGTGAAAAAACCTAATTTTTCTTGTTTAAAGTTCAAGTGGATCAACCCAATACCCCATCTATTATCCCTTATTTACTATTGTTTATATTTCTAAGTATTTATGTGTGACTGAAGGGTCAGATCTCATGAGCAGCAAGGGATATACTTACGTCACACATCATTAAACATATATATCTAGATATAGTGCTATTACAGGATATGCAGGATATATATGTATACGGTGTCCTCATGACACATGTGTGGGAAATGTTTGCATCCAAGTAAAGAAAATGGACAAAAAATAATTTGCTAGACTTTTGAGACTGTAATGTCTACTAATTTAGGAGGATATACTTACGTCACAACTAGCCATTTTGAACAATTTTCGTCCTTGGAGTGCACTCATTAAGTATATTTGAAAAAAGTGAATGTCCTCTCATTATCAGAGGTTGAAATGAGACCAAGAAAAAGGTAATTTAATTCTTAATATGTTACTGCCTAGTCTGTGTAGTTGATTTGATAATGGTGACGTAAGTATAGCCTAAAAGTTGGAAAATGGTGTAATAAAAAGTAAACATTTCCTGAACAAATAATTTTGAACTTATGCATCCAATTTTTGTTCATGCTAAATAGGATATATAAAACTCAATATTAATAGTGTTTTCTGGTATGTGCTTGAAAAATAATTACTTAAGAACGACCTTTATAGAAGGGATATACTTACGTCACAACATTGGATTTGGAAAATTGGAAAATTATGGAAGGCCATGGGGAGTAGTGTTAGGATCTAAACAAGCTAAAACATATAATTTATAGATACTTCAAACCTAGGTAAGAATGGTAAAACCAAAATATTATACATTTTTAGACCTATGCCAATGTGAGCATTGTTATTGCTCATTTCGTTTATATTTTTTCAACAAAAAGTAAGGTAAAATAACAGTGTTTTGCATTTTTAGATACTAAATATTGATTTGAGATATAGAAAACTATATGTGGAATGAAAGAGCTCGCCATGGGGAAGTGCGTGACACAAAAATAATGAGTACTCAACTCATATTTTCTTTTATAATCCTGGGACACGTGCAAAAATGCAAAACAGCACACATGAAAAAACTGACTAAGTACAGTGAGAATTGGTATCTATATCGAGTTTATTGAAATAGAGCAGAAGGTCTGGCTTTGTTAAGTCTGAAGCCTTGTATGGGATATATTACCATGGATATATTTACTAGATTCACCTAGATTTACTTCTTTGTTCAGATATACATTTGTCTAGATTAGACTTCGTTCGATTAGCGACATTTATCATATCATTGGGCGAGTTGGTTGCATTCTTAAGAACACTAATGGAGTCGCTCATTGATTTGAATTTATTTACATTGCTGGTCTAGTAATACTGACCCTTATATACACTTTTGCTTATCCACACTGGCAACACCCAGGCACACATGCAGGCCTTTGCATTCCAAAGAACACGCTGGTTGCTGTGCATATGGGGGCCACTTTTTTTTTTTTTAAAACATATTTTATTTCAGATAACAATTCCAACGTTTCATGCATTCGAAACATTGATATGAAACATTACAAGAAATACAAAATTTACTGAATTACCGACACTGTTAACTAATAGCTACATACACTTTTTTTTTTTGAGTTTTACCACTGCAATTAAAACAGAATACAATGAGGCTATCCATATTTAATAAAACCATGATATCAACTTTCCTTATACCAGTTGGCTATACTAAACCATGTGTCATATCTTTACATATCATGTAACATTTAACTGTCCCCATGACATATGTGAGACTTTACAATGTATTAACCATTCAGGGTGGCTTTGAGATAAATCTTAATACCTGTCCAATCACGCAACATCATTAGGAAGCCTATTCCAAGTTGAAGGCCCTAAGAAATGGGGAGAATTTAAAAACTTCACATGCACAGCATTAGCACATAATTATAAGGTTGGGTCCTTCCGCTAATCTGCTTTGTCTGGGCATAACTTTCAGGCAACATGGTACTTGAATTCTGTTATACATCAGACCTAGAAGGGATATTTTCCCTCTGACCACAACATCAGTGATATTTAAAATTCTTTTCATCTCAGCAGTTGAATGATCCTTGTTCACAAAAAACATTCGAATTGCTCTATTCAATATTGATTGTACCTTTTTTACATTACTGCTGCTAGCCAAGCTATACATGAAAATTCCGTATTCAGCTAAGGGCAAGATATGCGACTTGACAATAATCTTGGCAATATTTTCATCAATATAAAACCGTTTACGAGAAAATTTATTTACCTTAACTTGAATGAGGTTTTTCATTCTCACAAAGTGATCGTTAAACGTAACTAACGGATCAATGGTAAATCCAAGGTATTTTGCCCTCTTAGATTTAGATATCGCTGCACCATTGATATAGATATTTGGCAAGAATTCAATTTATTCTCTTCAGACGGTTCTTCGAACCTAGCACCTGAAGGATACATTTTTTTTAATTCACTGCTAACTTGTTTCGTCCCATCCAGGTTGAGATCAGGTTTGCAACCTCTTGTGTTCCCTCTATACATTTCAAAATGTCCCTGTCGGTAATAGTGACCGCAGTGTCGTCTGCATAAATGTTCATTTTAATTTTATCCAAATAAATTACATTTTTATTATATAGGGTGGGGGCCTGCATGTAGAAGGACCTTCTTATGCTCTCTGTTTTGACCTTTGGACTTTCAACACTCTACCTTTGGTCATGCTTCTTAAATTCAGTTTCCGGTCATCGAGGTATTCTGCATCACAACTCATTACAAATGCAACCTGCAAGAGGCGTGATTCTCTTCTTTCCTCTATAAAGGGAATTTTGAGCTGAACATGGTGTTCTTTCACACTTTCTCTCTTATTTAGGTTATAAGCTATTTTGAGAAAGGAGTTTTGGATAGTCTGGAATTTTTCCAGATACTTCTTTTGGGCAGACATAGAATGTGTCACAGAAGTCTATTACAGGTCAAACCATAGTGGTGTAAACCAGTATGGTATTTTTAGTCATTAGTGCTTTTCAAATTTTCGCTGTGGCCTTCAACCTTTTGGTTAGCTGGTTTAAATGTAAGAGCTTGGTCTATTTCTAGACCAATACAGCAGTACTCGGATACTTGTTCCAAGTCGGACGAATTTAGGTTTAGTGAGGGTGGTGTGGTTTTGTTTTTGGAGGTGTTTAGACAAATGTCCATAACCTTGCTCTTTGATATATTTATCGAAATTCTGTTTTTCCTACACCATTTACCTATCAAATTCGAATCTTGTTGAAGTTTACATTTGAGCATGGTTTCGTCTGGTTTCGAGTGGTATAAGATGGTGTCGTCCACGAATAGCTGCACTTGCGATTCGCAGATAGCCACATGTAGGTCATAGGTCGTAGATCTACAGCTACTAGGCTATCCTGTAAATTGAAATGTATTCTCCCCAATAATACCCTCTTGCATGCATCATAGTAAGCAGCTAGGGGCGGGCGAGAAACCCCGAAAAGGGGATACCTGTTATACCTAGTTGAAATAAAATCTTTAAAAAAAAAATAGACATACAGGAGGAAGAGCAGGGGACCCAGCACCATACCCTGTGGGACACCGCACATGACCCTCTCCCTCCCAGAGGTTTTCCCATTTACCCTCACCTGTTGATACATTCCCGAGAAATAGTGGCCACTTCACGTGGAACTTTCAGTGATGTTTAAGTTGTACTCACCGATCTGAGTGTTGGAGTGGGTCTGGTGGCAGGAGTCTATATGTTTTTTGCGGTCTCATGCTTCTTTTGGTACTTGTTGTTGCCATTCCCGTTGCGCTGCTTGTAGGTCTGGCTGTCACCACCATGTAGTTTCGTCTGCACACTGCACTTGTTGTTGCAGTCTCCGACTGTGTGGGCATTTTCTCTCATTTTTATTGCATTAAAGCAATACCCGCACGCATGGAAGAAGGTTGTGTTTCCCTCCGTGTGTTCAGATTTGTGTTTGCAGGTGTCAAAAGTATAGGCGTGGCATGGGACTCTGTTGGCCTTTGCGTCGACCGTTGCCTGCGGGAACCAGGCTACTTTTGACCTGTAGTCCCTGAAGACGTGCTCATCTTTCCATTTAGCCTGACCGTCGAGTATCATATCGAAGCATGAGCGTGTCCATGTGTGTGTGGGGCCCCACTCGCGCGTTTCTGTGTCTTCAGCTACCTGAGAGAGGTGTTGGAGCATATACCATGGCCTCGATCCCTGTCTGATGTTTGTCATTATAAACCTGGCAAAGCCGCATACATACTCTGGCATCGTAAGCTCAAACTTCTCTTTTTTGATCTTCATCGCCACATCAGGGGCAAGAGACGTATGCCTACCCTTATGTCCCATGTTGGAGGAGTATTGTCTGTCCAATGCATGTCTCACGTTCCTTGAGTGTCTATGTGTGCGGCTCAGACTTCTTGGCGAAGGGAGGGAGTCGTCCGATGACTGTGCTTGTAAACCATACGGTCCCTTTTCCTAGATTGACTCTTCTTATTTTTACTAGCTTTCTTTACAAGAGTATCGTCTGACTCTTCCCCGGAGAGTTATCTTCACTCTGGCTATTGTCATTTGTTTCCTCATAATAAACCAAATCATGCTTAACAGACCGCTTCGACCGCTTGGCCTTGGACGGTGAGGTTTGGTATCTCGCCTCCCCCCGTGGCTGGCCCAACCCTGACTTGGCCCAAGCAGCTGTCTCGCACATTTTGTTCATCATGATGGAAAACATGTCCATTGGATTCGGTGGAACATTAGCTTTAGTTTCTAAAGTGGTCCTACAGTCTTTTTCCCACTTGTTTTAATTACTCTCGAGCTACGTTGCTTACATACTGGCTTGGGTTTGCGTTTGTTATTGTTTACACCTGACGCCATCTTGCAATGGCGGTTCTCGTCCTGCTCGACCCCACTCAAGGCACCGGCACGAGAGTCGTCAGACGAGTCATTTTCATTTTCAGTTTCAAAATTTTCATCAGAATCAATTTGTTCGTTAATGTTCTGTTTACCTGACCTTGTTCTAGCTGCCAGTCTTTCCTTCTCTCTATCAGCCTCCGCTTGCTAGTTTGGAGCTATGTCCTCCACCCCCTCGGCTGACTCATTCAGTATAGGTTTGGGTGGGCCGCCATGTTGGGTCCCATCGAGGGAGAGATCAGGTGGTTGCAGATTTTCCGGACGAGTCTTCTTTGGCGTTTTTGTAGACTTGTCTTTGGGCTTAGTTTCGCTCCTGGCTTTCTGTCCACCTTTTCCTCCCATTTTCCAGAGTTATAGAGGTAGAGTAACGGGGAGAATTGCACAAACTGATAGCTAAAAATTTTTGCCACAGCGTATCAGTCGAAGGTAGTGCAAGCAATGCTGGCGAGAGGAGAGGAGCTAGAAAAGGTGGGAGGTGTCGCCTCCTTCAATGCTACACAATCCCCTGGCGCCGTCTGGTGATTGTTGACCTAATTAGATTCCCCCTTGGTGTGGTAGGATGACTGTGTGGGAGCATGGGTCCAGTAAGTGGTCTAATTTAATTAATGTATTTCGGCCTATGCTGCGTCCCCTCATCTCTTCGGTACATAGCTAAATAAAATATCAAATAATTCTACAATATATACACATGTATATAAATTTTCCTTTGGCTTGGGTATGGATTAGGTATAGGATTAGGTATATGATATATCCCCAGAGAATTCAGTTCCATCATGCCAAGGATGTCTGTTAGTCTCAGCAGACTCTTCAACTGCTGGAGACCCACATCTTTGTGTAATAGTATATTTGTAGTCATGGTGCTCTCAGCTATTATGCAATTGTACACATCTGCCTCAGTAAGCTACTTGCTGGCTTGTGCTGCAACTATGACCATAGTTGTGATTCTCATTGAGTTTCTTTCCTCCTGCAGCTCTTCAGCAAAATTCAGAGTGACAGTGGCATCTACCTGTCTTGTGCCGAGGTGTGGTACCTCCCCCGTCTTCTCTTCTTAAATTCTCAAAGGAATATGAACAGAGAATAAATTTGTGATCGTGCCTTCTTGCACATGGTGACAGTATGGTTGACAACACCTAACAGTTCTCCATATGGCCTTCAATCTACCACAAGTTTCGCAATCAATTAGAGGTTACCAACATTAAAATTAAAAAACCTGTCCCCTTTTTCCAGGAGAGAAGAATAATCAGAGGGCTTTGATTTCTATGGAGAACTCAATCTCCTTCATCTGAGCCTTGCATATCATAGATAGAACTGTCAGCACTTGGGCTATGAGATTGATGAGAATGGAAAGCTACCTCCTCATGTTAATGGATGCTCACATATTGAAGGGCCTTTGGTGCACTCTTTGTGTATCCACTGATTCACACCACCAAGTGTTGTTGTGGACTGTGGAATTGTCCTGGCAACAAGGGACCATCAGCAGAAGCATTAAGCTTTTGAGGCTTGAATCCTCTACATTGTGAATATTCATAATAACAACATCTGAGGACTAAAGTACAGCAGTGAGATTAGTCAACTGGGTGAGGCCTGGATGTGAGTAGTTTCCATCTCACTAGTGTCAACAGATGGATATTTGATCCTTTGGGACATTACACAAGGAAACAGGTTGCTGCCAGCTTGCCGTAGTCATATAATGTGGTCTGTTAGTAGTAGGGACCACAGATTGTTAGTATAGAGTCTCTGGGCACAAGGACCCCATTGGTTATCATCCCAACTAACAGGTAGATGTCAATAGAATAAGTAAAAGCAACATACGCAATTTCTCTGCAACTGCACTGTCTTCAGGAAGAACCTCCACATGGTTAGATGGGAACATGCCTACTTCTCCATGTATCCTTCCAACCAACCAACCTTCCCCTGGCTGAACAAAAGACAATGTAATAGAGTAATGTCAACTCAAGGATGTGTATTCTATAGTAGGCCTTTTGGTGTAACTGGGAAAGGATACCTGTTAAAAGTATACACAATTGTTAATTAGTTGAGAGAAACATTACCCATAGAGATTGACTGTTAGTATTTGTGAAGAGTTATCCCCATAAGGATATATATAGTGAACATGGTATAAAGATGCATTTCTACTGAACGTTCTTGTGAGTACCCGGTACACTATGTCTACTATTACTAGGTGGGGCATTGAAAAAATAACTAGATAAGATGTGAGTGAGAAGAGTTTTAGACACTCTTCAAAGAATATGTACTATTTTTTTGTCTATTATATTAAACTGTCCGTTGTTACATAAATAAGAGGAATGTATAACTTAGTCAGGTTGAATAATAATTAAGTAATAATAATTGAAGAAGGTTGGCATTCGATGGTGACCTTTGCCACCCTTTATTAAAGAAAAATTTTCTAGCAATATTTCCAGTCCGACGAACATGGTGGCAGCAGCTAGTTTGAAGTTCGCGGGTCTATAATCCACGTGACATCCGTGTCATGTGATCTGTCCAGTTATACCCGTATACCCACACATATACGTCATCATAACTTAGTCAGGTTGAATAATAATTAAGTAATAATAATTGAAGAAGGTTGGCATTCGATGGTGACCTTTGCCACCCAGACCCAAAGCGAAGCGAGTTAATAAGTTTTTTTTTGTTTTTTTTTTAACACAAGACCAACGGGTCAACACAGTCCTAAAAGGACAACTAAACAATCATGGACAAGGCAGTAGAAGAAGCACGAGATATATCTTTCTTCTTATCTTGTGGCGTAGCCAGATACATCAAAACCGACAGACTCGCCCAGTCTCCCATACACTGAATGTCGGACAAGGGCACACCCAATGAATGAAGATGTTGGGCGCCTCCTCTACGTAAGGAGTGCATACCATATAAACTTGGATCCAACCCGATCAGCCCAGACAATTTTTTCAAATAGTCTAACACATGGGCATATAGCATGGGCGAACCATTGCACTTGAAAATCTGATCTGGTTGATAAACAAAACTTGCCTTCACGTAGCTCCTCATTGATCAGATTGTCAACGAAAGAATAGGCTGGGTCAGTAAGTACAGATGTGTAGTTACGGCAATGATACAATGAAATTTCTGCCTCCGGATCTACGATGTTGAAATCATACAGAACACCTCTGGTTAAATACTGACGATAACAGGGGTCAGGCTCCAACAACAGCTCGTTAAGCGAGCATAAGGGTTTTAATTGTGACCGTAACCCTCCAATCTGATGTGTATCTTCCATCCTCTTGGCAAGCGACCAACCAGAGTATGAAGCGTCATAGACGGGAACATCAGGAAAAGGACCAAATACCGAATAGTCTGGCAGGACTCGAACACTAGACTCAGGAAAACAGCCCAGGTGATCGGTATTCACATCCAGGTAGCAATAATCATCGTAGAAGGTGGAATCAGAGCTTGTAAAATCCAATTCAGCCCGAGACACATCGTGCAAAATGACATTTTCCGGACCCAGACCCAGGCCGCCATCTTGCCTGTTATGACCGGAAGTCTCGGGCCGAACGGGACTTCATGCGGATTTTTCATCCTTTTGATTTTTGAAGCGGCAATTCTGCATAGAGTGACGATACCTGCAGTGTCCACAGATGTGCAACTTAGAGCATTTAACCAGCTTGCAGCCTTTCGAATTGAAGTTATAACACAATTCTTGATCCCACGACTCAGGCATCGGGGCGAATCCCGAGTCGGGCTGAGTGCCACCGAAGTTGCGTGATTTCCGGCCTGCCCGGCTGGTGGGGAAAGATGGCGACGCTCTATCTTCCGGTTTCTTCCTAGAGTAGAATCCACTTAGGTAAATGCCAGCAGCGAAGGTATCCGGGTCACCAAAGGCACTGCGACCCGCAACAACCTGATCCAGGACTTCGTGGTCATACAGAACACATCCTAGTGCTGAAAACCCCGGTTCCATTGCGTGTCGACCGACATACAGCATATGACGGAGGTAACCCCGAGTGTCAGAGCCCTCCTCAGCGAGATGATCGAACACACACAACATCCCATATAATAACTCCGTGGTCGACAATTTGCAATGATCTACCTGTTTCATTGTCATCTGTTGTGATTTAACCTGGACATAGTATTCAGGGCGTAACTCAATACCTTTCTTTGGTGGTAGGCCTTCGTTCACGTTCAGGGAAAGTTGAGCGATACTGTCAGTTAATTCCACGAACTGATTTTCACCACCGAGCGACGTAGAAGATGACTTGCCATAGGGATAGGAAGAAGAACCATGTTCAATTTTGTCGAGACGAGCCAGTATACGAGACAAAGCATCCTCCGGCAATGACTCAGCTTTGGGAGGTTTCTTGGAGGCATTATCAGTGTAACATTTCTCCAGAAATTCCATGTATTTCGGATCTGTACGATCCATGAAGCCGCCAACCGCCATGATCAATGGAGGTGTAGAAGGAGCCCTGGAAATATTGGTAACTGTCGGAGAAATAACCAGCTTGGGGGCTTTATATGTGCATCAAGACCCAAAAGGAGATGAGTGGATAAATTGACACTTAGAGCAACGACCTTTCGCCGGCATCGGACATAAAGGTTAGTCAAAATATCTCAAAAATTTTCTAGCAATATTTCCAGTCCGACGAACATGGTGGCGGCAGCTAGTTTGAAGTTCGCGGGTCTATAATCCACGTGACAGCCGTGTCATGTGATCTGTCCAGTTATACCCGTATACCCACACATATACGTCATCATATAGATTTGTAATGAAGGAAGTTACATGACTAATGTTATGATGCTAAATACTCAAGTTATAAGTAAGATATAGCAACGTAAACCCACTTGTCAGATTATAATTCGGAGCATAGGAACTCTGATCTCCTATATTACATGTACAAAATGTGTGAAATTAAAAAGTTCAAAGGTCTTTCCATAATTTCATGGAATGTCAGAAGTCTAAAACCGAAATTACTAGAAATCTTGAGACTAGTACAAAAGTATAAGCCTAGTATGCTAGCATGCCAAGAAACATGGCGAAACAGGAATACCTCAGAAACCCAGATAAATATAGATGGTTATCAGGTTATAAGATCTGACAGAATAGGGAACAGAAGAGGAAGGGGGGGGGGGGGGGGGTAGCAATGTATATTGAAGAAGGGATAAGTGTTGATGAACAAAGCTACCAAGAATATAATAAATCGACAAATGATATAGAAATACAAGTCATGGGAATTACCAAAGGTAACAGCAAGAAAATGATAGCTATCAACCTATTAAGATTTGATCAACTCTTTTTTGCATTTATATTTGGGATTGTTAGCTTAATATCCAGAATAAATCTCAGGATTCCAACATCATTCCTCAAGGAGTAAATTATAATTTTATGAAAAGAATCCATACGAATACACGATTCCGACGAATACATGTTCAAAAACTTGCTGGAAAATACAAATTTTGTATTCTTATTGTCAACCATTGGCTCCTAACAAAAGCATTTACTTTTCATTTCATTTATATTTAGGTATTTTATTCAGAAAGGATGTATCAACAAATACACAATTCCATACGAATACATCATTGAACTGGTGTATTAGTATGGAATGGTGTATTCGTATGGAATGGTGTATTCGTTGGAAACACTTATGGGGTTTTATATAAAGGTGGTTATGCTTTGAACATATATTTGCAAGAAAAGGTATTAAAACTCCACATCTTTATATCTGGAGCATTAATGAATTGGTTTATAAAGAAACAAATGATCCATACATATACATGTATTTGTATGGAATCTTTGACCAGGCTCCAATGATTTGGAGGCTTGTATCTGGAAAAATAATCGACCCAGGTTGTGGCAAATTGAAGTCATATAGCTCGATATAAGTCCTTTCTTCGTTATAAATATGAAAACAATCAAAGTATTTTATTTTTCTTACCAAAAATCTCAGAATCGCACTAAAATTTCTGGAAATCGACCATATATATGTGAGGTCGGTTATAGGCTAACTGACTGGGTGACCATCATGGTTGTTACATTAAGTGATTAAACATCTAAGCTAGCAAGGACTGGAAGATCTGGGTTTTGTGTTGTTATTGTTTTATTGTTTTGTGTTGAATTCTGCCAAATTAGGAATAGCAGACACTACACCTGGAAACTATAGATAAAATGCTGACAGCATTACAGAGTACATCTATGCCTCTAATGTATTGGGCCCAGGCCAGCAATACCTCACTCACCTTTGATAAAACTTCAATGACATCACCTACAAATAGCCTGAGTTGATCTTTATCCATCAGCCATCTTGGTCTATGGGGTAATGAAGCTTTGACTCTGTACAGACATTTCTGATCTGAAGATTTAAGTAATTCCATAATAAATAAGATGATATTTAATTGCAAAGTATTAGAGTATCTAGTAGTCATGGTCCAGATATATAACCGCTGCGAGATAGATTTGTAGGATTTGTATGATTGGCTATGGTTACGTTAGAAGAGAATGAGAAGAAAAACAGGTGATGCACTCCCCTCCACCCAGCCATCCCGTTCTCCACCCCACCCCACCCAGGCCTCGGCACTGTTCACTCAGTCAGTGAACAGCGCCACTGGTGTCAGTTGATGTAACTATGGCGGAATCTCGATGCCGATTGGAATATTAGCTCCTGTATTTATGGACACTGTTTATTGAGTGAGAACAATTGGAGAAATCCGCCTGAACGAGAGTGTACAGAAATGGTACCTATGACGATTTTAGTAAATGAAAAGTTTTTTCACCAGGAAAAATAAGGAGAACAAGCCAATAATGATACTGATTACTAATCTACCAAGCGGAGAACCAATAGGGCGGTTGCAATGGTTTTTGGGGTCGATAGAAGTCATTTTTGACTTTTTCCTGGGAAAAAGCAGAAGTGTTGTGGACAGTCTAGATGTAAGTTATCATTGGAATTGGCTGTTTGAGCCATTCTAAGAACAAATATATGAGAACAGATGTAAGTCTTCATTGGGCTTGAGGTAGTCTAAGGCTTAGTGAATATAGCTTAGTAAATATATATTCTAGTTATCTGACCATGGTGGAAGTAGGGTTCTACCAGGGGAGACACTACACAAGTAGAGGTTAACATCATCTTTAAAGAAACCACTTGAGGCAAAACTCTTTAATTGGTTCTTTATTCCTTAACATCCAGGACATGACAAGGCCTGACTGACTCAGTGGTCAACACATTTTTTTTAAAACATATTTTATTTCGAAAGACAATTCCAAACAAAATGCTATGTTTCATGCTTCTATAAGCGATATGTTATAAACACAAGTACATTTAGAGTGTTACCGGAGAAAAAATGCTACTCAACATTAGGTATTATACAAATGTAGTGAACCCCTGGTCGTCTCGCTCACCAATCTGGGGCTGTAGGCTCTTCTACAGGTAGTTTATCAGTAAATGGTGACACTAGTCATCCAGCCCACGATAACCTTTGTGCTATTACTTAGACAACCCAGGTTCGATATTCCTCTCAACTAAGGGAAAGTAAAACTGGACAACGATCTCTGTTTCCGTAGCTTTATTTCCCGCACAGTGCCTACACAAGGTACATGGTCAGCCGGGCTAACCAAGACATCTAACGGAAAGGAGTTCCGGAATAGTCACAATGTCAGGCAGTACATAAACAAGGTGTGTACATGTAGATGGCAAGATACACTTTGTACAGGAATAAGTGATACAGGAGATATGAAACACATCAACAATAGGCAATACAGTACGTATTCTGGTAAAGACAGTTAGTTGATAGGTAACCTGTAAATAGGATAAAGCTGACATTTCCTTCATGGTAAAACGGAACAGATCCGAAAGGCTTGAAAGGTTAAGCAAGCACAGCTACAACCTCAACCTTGAAGGCCGACCCGCTTATATAACAGTTAAAACAACAACAAGCTATACTAGACTTGCACAGCACCTCATATCCACTACAATACCCCCTCCGTAATTTAAAGAATTTTAACCCAATGGAGTAAACAATCTACAACATGTAAATTATTATAAGGCAATGTGGATAAAATAAGTAAGATAAAATAAGTAAGAAGTAAAGCACCAATAGAGAATTAACAATGTGAATTCAAAATGTACAGGCAGGAGCAATATTATGACCCGCGCACGTTATACAATTTTGCAGCTTGCTGCTGTGCCGAAAATTGCTCTTTGCCTTTGATGTTTTAACAATGTACTTCACCGAACATGTTTCGGCTTCAATGTTGATCTGTTTTCAATGATGATTTATGATGCCCCTTGTGTGTCAATTGTGTCAGTTGGTATTGTAACTGGATAACCGCATTATGTCCTTCAATGTATTTACTCATCTCATCCCCATGTTAGCATTAAGAATTCAGTTTCAAACTTTCTTCAACTTTCAAAAACGAAACCTTAAGTCGGCAGTCATAGGAAGAACTGTCCGGCCAAGCACAGAATTGACCGACCAATTGTAAAAAAAGATCAGCAATAAAGGATTTTTGAATTTGAATTTGAATTTGAATACAATAGATCGCGACATCTCTAATTACAGTATGAGAATCAATCGGATTCAACATACTAATACAGCCTTTGACAAGAAGGAGCTTCAGTACACCTGCTACAGCTATATGTACAATATGTCAATTAAGTAATAACCTTTAGGCTGGAAAAACTTCTCACTTTCCCCACGGAAAAAAAATTCTTTCCGGGGGGTCCGGGGTCGGTAATCGGTTAGTATCAGATCATTCGTGACAGGTCTGGCATCCATATTCATCAGGAGTTGGTTACATCAATGACATCAGGGGTCCCCATTTCCGTTTGTCAAGGAATCAAGTCGTCATCAGGTCCGTCCGGCCATTCGTCATATGCTATAATCTCAGTCCGTAAATCACATCCGTGGGCACCCATGAACTCGTTCATGAGGTGACCAAACATAAAGAACCGCTGAATGCTTTGCTGGTCCATAAGCATAGGTGCAGGGGTTGCGGGGAACAGGGGAGGGATATGCACTACCTCCGTCACTAGGTCAGGGTTCTGACTCTGAGTAGCTGGAGACGGGGTTCTCTCCCGACGTCTTCCAACTCGGCCCGGAGATTTCCAATAATCTCCTCTTGGACGCGGATCTTGTTGTCTCTCTCTATTAGTCCATGTCGCTGGTCACGGATCAGACAGGCGCAACGGTTCTCTTCTCTGAGTGTTGCAAGCTCTCGCACTTGGTCGTTTGCAGCTGACTCAGGGGCTCCGTTAGCGTATGGTGCACCTCAGTGACTCTGGTCTCAATGGCCAGGACTGCTTCAGAGGCTTGCTCTAAAACTTCCCTCACCGTGGTCTCTCTGGTTGCCAATAGCTCAGCAGTTGGGGCAGGCGGAGGTAGTTGTGCTACAAACCCTTCAGCTACCTGCTGAGCACATGTCGCTATCCTCTTAGGGCTAGGCGGAATTCTGTAGCCCGTGCTTCTGGAATTGGATCGGGATCGATCTCTCTTCTTGGTTTTCTTGCCGGACTGAGCTTTGGCAGAGCTTGGAGCACCAGCAGCGGCACTGGCGGCTGGTTTTCCAGTTTTAGTTGACATGACGGTGCTGGCCTTTTCTACGGTTTTGTCATGGCTAGACTTATGAGCCACCTTCTCACAGTACTGAAGGTGTTGTACCAGCTTGATACGTCTGTCTAGTCTTTGCAAATAGGAGGAGGACGGGCAGGTCCACACCTCTCTCCGGGTACCATGTTCCTCACAGAAGTGGTGGAACAGGCGCTCTCTAGTGGCGTTGGTCTTGACGCCAGAAGTGTTCATCGTGGACACCTGCAGACCGGGAAGGGGCAACGGAAACCGGGTCTCCACAGTTCCGCAGCATAAGCCACCTTCTGGTACATGCCTGGATCCGTTTGCTCTTTACGGAACAGGCTTGGCCACAGCCAAGTCTAATACCTTTCCATGAGGTTGTCTGAGAATTCAGCGGACTCATCCTCACTCTCGTTGCCGATCAGGGTAAACTTCCCGGGGTCATCTGTGGAGGGGTCAATAGGTACAAGTCTGTGCCTTCCTCATACAGGGTACGGAGGTTTGTTACCTTCTCCTCATCACAGAACCAAGCGCTTCTCACACAGTCTCTCTCGGTGAACTTTTAATCACCCTCTTCTTGGGGGTTTTGGCCATGGGTTTGCCTTCCGCGCCCTTAGGCTTGGTCACGGCGGAGGCTCCGGTCATGCCAGGCGAATCGACATCCATTCGCTGTACATTCATGTCTCTTGGCCTCTGCCAGGGGACCTGGACTGACCACGTCCAACTGTCCTCTCGGTAACAAGACTCTGGCCTCTGCGCAGAGATTTGCAGGGGGAGGTTCTCTTCTCCGTGGGCTCAATCTTCACGGAGTCCGGGTCTTCGTTGGCGGCATCTGACAAGGCCTGAGCTAACTCTGCCTCACTCAAGGCCTAGAAGGGGGCTCTCGGTCTGGCTCATCTTGAGTCATACGGAAATCTCACAGAGATCATACAGGATTCTCTCAGGCACTCTCAAACACAGAACAGGGGGCTCAGGACCTTATTGAATGTTAGAGGGCATGTCTCAAATTTCGATCTTCATATGAGATGTGAACTACTCCCTATATGACTTAGAAGGCAGAGTAGAATATTGGCTTTGACATTCAAGGTGGGCACTTTTGTAGAGAAAAGGATAAATATGAACATCAGTGGGAATATGGGGAGGAGAGTTGAGCCCTACAAGTGGAAGAAAGATAATACTTCCCGGTCCTGCTTAGCAAAAGCCGGTGCTGCATGGAACAATCTACCTCTTGTACTTGTATGTATGTCTTATCCCTATATGTTATTCACCATGTTTGTCTGCATGTCATTATCATGTACTACTCTCTTCTTATATTATTCGGTTGTTGTTGTCACAGCTGTGATACTTTGCAACCCAGGTGTGTGTTTAGACGATTATACGTTGAGTGCTGGCGAGGTCCATTAGATCCTGTTGTTGTCATTGTCTTTTGATTTGATAGATTAAATTCCCATAGTCGCTTAAGGCTGTCGATCAGACACTACACTAGGAATATTTTGTGGACCCAGACCCGAACCAGTTTTTAACCCTTTTATGTTATGTGAAAATGTATGAAAAATGTTTTGTTCGTTCTTACCAATGTGATCATTCTGATCTGACTATAACATTAGAAAATGCTGAAGAGTAGTTTGACTCCTAAGCAAATCACCAGGTGGCAGCATAAAATGTGTATAAGAAAGTTGATGCTGTGATTAAACGATAGGGGGAGTCTCTGGTGTGTGTATGGCCGATTGAGCCACAGTCTTTGAGTATTTGTACAATATCTATTAATTCTTAAATTGTCAATTGTCTGATTACTACATTTTTTCTAAAATTTCTGATATGCTGAGAATTATTATCATGTATCTGATAAAATGCTATCAATAAACAAACTAAACTAAACTAAACTCTCAGGGGCTTGTTGGCAGCTTTCAGTTCTCCGATCCTATAACATAAACATTGCAGTTCTAGTCACAAGAGCGAATGCAGCCAGAACATCTATTTACACATGACTTAGGTGAAAGTTGCCCAAAAAGACAACGGATACGGCTAGTATGGTCTCTCAGAGTATTCTAGTCCTAAAATACACAGGCCTGAGAACATAGATGTACCAAACAAGCTAGATACAACACATCATCCTAGCATGGCTCGATTCATGTCCGCATCCAAGATGGC
The DNA here is from genome assembly GCA_942159475.1 of Sthenelais limicola. NCBI lineage: Eukaryota > Metazoa > Annelida > Polychaeta > Phyllodocida > Sigalionidae > Sthenelais > Sthenelais limicola. The sequence goes on from OW804098.1 coordinate 3,244,590, forward strand.
GGTTGGGTCATAGCTTCGGTGATCTCCCCACATCAGAAACACTGAAACTTACGTCTTTTACTAGACACCATCAGTATCATGTTAAAATACCTCCCTTCCTTCATAAGCAATCATACAGAATCAATTCATACAAGTCTCATGCGACAAATCAACTTATTGAACAATCACAGTAGAAAGCGTACTTACAGGTCAGAGTCCAGGAGCAAAGTGAGCCACAAGGCGGAGCGAACCAGTGAACCCGGATGCAGCCACCTCTAGCGGCAACCCGGTGCAACTGTCATATCCGGCCTTATAATATTATGTAATAAGGCATAACCTAATTAATATGTTTATGAATATGATGATTCATGATTATAATGTTAATGAGAATGATAATAGTTAATTAATTCCATAATGTAAACATAACATGTGAGCCTAAGGTAACCTACATATTGGCACTGTCTAGAACCCTCTAGAACATTGCATCATCAAGGATCCAGAACATTCATGTACATTGCATCATCTATCACATGGATCTTTCCAACTAGAAAGATCCACATGATAGACCCAGATCCTTCAGGAACATTCCAAACGTCACATGGACGTTGCATACTTACCATACTATATAAGCTTCACATGTACCCATGTTCATCAGTATTCATATATACCTTCATCAATAAACTACGGAATCGTCAACCACGAGTTCTCTATTTCTTCATACCTATCACTGGCAGAGAACAGGCCCGATCTAGGTGCCTCTATGACGACGCAGAACCAACAGAATACAAGATCCAAGAAACCCCAGCTGTTGAACCCACCAGGAAGCCAAAAACCAGAGAAGTTCGGTCTTGCCCATCAAGAGGAGGCAGGCTTATCGGTTAATCAAGAACCCAAAGTCAATCTACAGCCAAGGGACATCTCAATCAACCCAGAAGCAAGCGAAGTCAGCAGCCCAGAAATAAGCGAGGATAGCACCCAAGATACAAGTGAAGATAGGACGTCAGCCCATACAGAATCATCTGGGGACGAATCACAGTCAGGAGAAGAAGAGGACCAGGACGATCTAGACAACAACGACGAAGAGTCGATTGTAAGTAATACCACCAACGATCAAATAGGTGACACACCTGCCAAAATGCCTGTTAATTTAGACGAGCTGGTTGAAAAGCTGGCAGAATGCCAGACAGGGACAGCAGGTTTGCTGGAGAAAATAACTCGGTCGGCAGACAAGGCCCCCACGGCAGAGAAAATGGAAGAATTCACGAACAAAATTGCTGAATCATTTACAGAAATTAAGAAACAATCGGTGCAGAATGTATCAAGCACTCTAAGAAGAACATTAGCATCTGTACCAGAGGTATTTGAAGAACCTACCGCGTATAAGTCATCAAGACAATTCTTAGTAGATTTTGAAGCATATATGGTCGCGTTACAAGCACCCGAGACACTATATCTGACATCAATATTAAAATTCTTAGATGGTAGAGCAAAAGCATTCTATACTAGATATATGAGAGACAATGCAACCCCAGACTATAAGCAATTCATTTTGAGGTTTAACACAGAATTTGACGCCCTGACTCATGATGCGATGATGTCAGGATATATGTTCAGAAAACAGACAGAGGGAGAAGGCATAAAAGCCTATATTGAAGATCTGTTTAAAATGTTAGACCAGACAGACATGGAAGAAACAATGAAAGTGCATATATATCTCATGAACATGCAGCCACACCTATCAAAAGTAGTCCTGTCGGATAACCCAATGTCATTATCTGCGGCAAAGAAGCTGGCCCTTAAGGCCGAGCTTATCACACCCAAACAGGGAAGTGATTTTTCAAAAGTGATAGTGGCTCAAACAGAGGCGATCAATGCAATTTTGACACAAATACAGAGTACAAATGATAAGGTAGAGAAGTCAACCCAGCAAGTCAATCAAATCGCTTCCCAACAGCCACAAAGGCAAAACAATTATGGCAACAATCGTGGTGGGTATTACAATCGTTCCAGACAACATAATAGAGGAAACCAGAATAACCAGAGGTATAATGGCCGAGGAAATGGCAGAGGACGATACAGGGGAAATAATTACGACCCTAACTATAACCGTGGAGGTTATAAGAACTATAACAGAAGCCAATCGCCCCATAGTAAATCTCAAAGTAACAACTCATCGAATCACCCAAACTAGGAAGTCGCAGGAAAAGAAGGCGTACCTCTTGCGACGCTAAAAGTGTGGGGAAGACCTTACCGTATATCTTCAATATCGATACGGCAATCTTCTCAAAGGAAAACGCCCCAGACAGCAGGAAAGATAGCACGACGAAAGTACGATTGCAGCTGACAACTAAAGAATTACAGATACAGACAAAACTCTCAGACAACGCATTGACGGTTAGGTTTGGTGAGTACAGAATACCAGTTCTTATCGATACAGGCGCTTCATGTTGTGTAATCAGCCCCCAATTCTATTGTGCACTAAAAACTAACCCAGCTTTTGTTTCAGTAAATAGGTGCCACGTAAGGGTTTTTACAGCGGATGGGGAAAAACACATTTGTAGGAAGACAGTCACCCTTAAGTTCTATGTAAACGATATTGAATTTCAGCACCCATTTCTTGTACTACCAAAATCGCATAGGTCAGCCATACTAGGCACAGATTTTCTGAAAGCCTCTAAGGCGGTTATCGATTATTCTGGAGTTGGCAGACCCCTACACTGAAAGCAAAAACGTCTTCATTCTAAACAGTCGTGAAGACGCTTTTTTTGCCCCCACTTTTGAGATGTTTTTTTCCCCAAAACGTTCTCCAAAACGTTTAGGAGGTAAAACGTCTTCCAGTAAAAAAGTGTTTAGGGGGTAAAACGTCCTCAAGTAAAAAAGTGTTTAGGAGGTAAAACGTCCTCAAGTAAAAAAGTGTTTAGAAGGTAAAACGTCCTCAAGTAAAAAAGTGTTTAGAAGGTAAAACGTCCTCAAGTAAAAAAGTGTTTTCAGTAATCATATGGTCTTCATTTAATTAACATATTTAGGTCATCGTTTCTCAGCTTATGGATATTTAATATGATGCACTTTATAATGCTTCTATAAAGGGATGTAGGAGCTGGAACAACACAACACAACAATGGCAGATTCAGTCAATCATCATTTATTTAATTGCGTTGATCTGTGCAGAATTAGATTACATTATACATTTTTACATTTGGCAATCATATAATACCTCCTTGTTAAACTAAAAACCAGTATGTTCCAAAATACACCATTTGTCAACCGACTATTGCTTGTCATATGTCTATACCACCCAATATAAGAATACAAAAAATGTTAAAACCATTTGCCCTAGAAATACAAATTGTATCAAAAATAATAAATTCAGTCTTAAAACATAGCACCAAAAATATTAGCACCATTACAATAATAGCACCTGGGATAAAGGTCGTTAACACAGAGAAAAACAATTTTGACGTATGAAAACTTGTGAACAAATTTAATCCCATCCCTGTTTGAGTGCACTACAGGTTCCCAACGCTGCAGCATTACCTAAGTAACCATGCAAGACAATGAAA